>CAMZMU010000001.1:0-386849 GCA_947311845.1 Poa pratensis
GGGTGCACGTGGGTCAGATGACGTAAAGGGGTACGTATACTCCTAGATGGCTAGGAGGGGTCCACGGGGGTCAAAGATGGCTAGGATTGTCGCACGTGGTTAAGGATGACCTAAAATTGGTACTGATACTCCTAGATGGCAGGGAGGGGTGCACGTGGGTCAGATGACGTAAAGAGGGTACGTATACAACTAGATGGCTAGGAGGGGTCCACGGGTCCAGATGGCTAAGGATTGTCGCACGGGTTAAGGCATGACCTAAAAGTGGTACTGATACCCCCAGATGGCTGGGAGGTGCACGTGGGTCAGATGACGTAAGAGGGGAACGTATACTCCTAGATGGCTAGGCGGGGTCCACGGGGGTCCAGATGGCTAGGATTGTCGCACGTGGTTAAGGATGAGCTAAAAGTGGTACCGATACCCCTAGATGGCTGGGAGGGGTGCACGTGGGTCAGATGACGTAAGGAGGCTACGTATACTCGAATATGGCTAGGAGGGGCCCACGGGGGTCCAGATGGCTAGGATTGTCGCACGTGGTTAAGGATGAGCTAAAAGTGTTACCGATACCCCTAGATAGCTGGGAGGGGTGCACGTGGGTCAGATGACGTAAGGAGGGTACGTATACTCCAAGATGCTAGGAGGGGTCCACGGGGGTCCAGATGGCTAGGATTGTCGCACGTGGTTAAAGATGACCTAAAAGTGGTACTGATACCCTAGATGCCTGGGAGGGTGCACGTGGTCATATGACGTAAGGAGGGTAAATACTCCTAGATGGCTAGGAGGGGTCCACGGGGGTCCAGATGGCTAGGATTGTCGCACATGGTTATGATGACCTAAAAGTGGTACTGAACCCCCAGATGGCTGGGAGGGTGCAC
This sequence comes from Poa pratensis, assembly GCA_947311845.1. Taxonomy (NCBI): domain Eukaryota; kingdom Viridiplantae; phylum Streptophyta; class Magnoliopsida; order Poales; family Poaceae; genus Poa; species Poa pratensis. The sequence goes on from CAMZMU010000001.1 coordinate 873, forward strand.
GTGGGTCAGATGACGTAAGGAGGGAACGTATACTCCTAGATGGCTAGGCGGGGTCCACGGGGGTCCAGATGGCAAGGATTGTCGCACTGGTTAAGATGAACTAAAAGTGGTACTGATACTACCTAGATGGCTGGGAGGGGTGCACGTGGGTCAGATGACGTAAAGGGGTACGTATACTCCTAGATGGCTAGGAGGGTCCACGGGGTCAAGATGGCTAGGATTGTCGCACGTGGTTAAGGATGACCTAAAATGGTACTGATACTCCTAGATGGCAGGGAGGGGTGCACGTGGGTCAGATGACGTAAAGAGGGTACGTATACAACTAGATGGCTAGGAGGGTCCACGGGTCCAGATGGCTAGGATTGTCGCACGTGGTTAAGGATGACCTAAAAGTGTACTGATACCCCCAGATGGCTGGAGAGGTGCACGTGGGTCAGATGACGTAAGGAGGGAACGTATACTCCTAGATGGCTAGGCGGGGTCCACGGGGGTCCAGATGGCTAGGATTGTCGCACGTGGTTAAGGATGAGCTAAAAGGTACCGATACCCCTAGATGGCTGGGAGGGGTGCACGTGGGTCAGATGACGTAAGGAGGCTACGTATACTCCGATATGGCTAGAGGGGTCCACGAGGATCCAGATGGCTAGGATTGTCGCACGTGGTTAAGGATGACCTAAAGTGGTACTGATACCCCCAGATGCCTAGGAGGGGTGCACGTGCGTCAGATGACGTAACGAGGGAACGTATACTCTTAGATTGCTAGGCGGGGTCCACGGGGTCCAGATGGCTAGGATTGTCGCACGTGGTTAAGGATGAGCTAAAAGTGGTACTGATACTGCTATATGGCTGGGAGGGGTGCGTGTCGGTCAGATGACGTAAGGAGGGTACGTATACTCCTAGATGGCTAGGAGGGGTCCACAGGGTCCGATGGCTAGGATTGTCGCACGTTGTTAAGGATGACTTAAAATGGTACTAATTTCCTAGATGGCTAGGAGGGGTGCACGTGGGTCAGATGACGTAAGGAGGGAACGTATACTCCTAGATGGCTAGGCGGGGTCCACGGGGTCCAGATGGCAAGGATTGTCGCACGTGGTTAAGGATGAACTAAAAGTGGTACTGATACTCCTAGATGGCGGGAGGGGTGCACGTGGTCAGATGACGTAAAGGGGTACGTATACTCCTATATGGCTAGGAGGGGTCCACGGGGCCAGATGGCTAGGATTGTCGCACGTGGTTAAGGATGACCTAAAAGTGGTACTGATACCCCAGATGCTAGGAGGGGTGCACGTGCGTCAGATGACGTAACGAGGGTACGTATACTCTTAGATTGCTAGGCGGGGTCCACGGGGTCCAGATGGCTAGGATTGTCGCACGTGGTTAAGGATGAGCTAAAGTGGTACTGATACTCCTATATGGCTGGGAGGGGTGCGTGTGGGTCAGATGACGTAAGGAGGGTACGTATACTCCTAGATGGCTAGGAGGGGTCCACGGGGGTCCAGATGGCTAGGATTGTCGCACGTTGTTAAGGATGACTTAAAAGTGGTACTAATACTCCTAGATGGCTAGGAGGGGTGCACGTGGTCAGATGACGTAAGGAGGGAACGTATACTCCTAGATGGCTAGGCGGGGTCCACGGGGTCCAGATGGCAAGGATTGTCGCACGTGGTTAGGATGACTAAAAGTGGTACTGATACTCCTAGATGGCTGGGAGGGGTGCACGTGGGTCAGATGACGTAAAGGGGTACGTATACTCCTAGATGGCTAGGAGGGGTCCACGGGGGTCCAGATGGCTAGGATTGTCGCACCTGGTTAAGGATGACCTAAAATTGGTACTGATACTCCTAGATGGCAGGGAGGGGTGCACGTGGGTCAGATGACGTAAAGAGGGTACGTACTCCTAATGGCTAGGAGGGGTCCACGGGGTCCAGATGGCTAGGATTGTCGCACGTGGTTAAGGATGCCCTAAAAGTGGTACTGATACCCCCAGATGCCTGGGAGGGGTGCACGTGGGTCAGATGACGTAAGGAGGGAACGTATACTCCTAGATGGCTAGGATTGTCGCACGTGGTTAAGGATGAACTAAAAGTGGTACTGATACTCCTAGATGGCTGGGAGGGGTGCACGTGGGTCAGATGACGTAAAGGGTATGTATACTCCTAGATGGCTAGGAGGGGTCCACGGGGTCCAGATGGCTAGGATTGTCGCACGTGGTTAAGGATGACCTAGAAGTGGTACTGATACCCCAGATGGCTGGGAGGGGTGCACGTGGGTCAAATTACGTAAGGAGGGTACGTATACTCCTAGATGGCTAGGCGGGGTCCACGGGGGTCAGATGGCTAGGATTGTCGCACGTGGTTAAGGATGAGCTAAAATTGGTACTGATACTCCTAGATGGCAGGGAGGGGTGCACGTGAGTCAGATGACGTAAAGAGGGTACGTATACAACTAGATGGCTAGGAGGGGTCCACGGGGTCCAGATGGCTAGGATTGTCGCACGTGGTTAAGGATGACCTAAAAGTGGTACTGATACCCCCAGATGGCTGGGAGAGGTGCACGTGGGTCAGATGACGTAAGGAGGGAACATATACTCCTAGATGGCTAGGCGGGGTCCACGGGGGTCCAGATGGCTAGGATTGTCGCACGTGGTTAAGGATGAGCTAAAAGTGGTACCGATACCCCTAGATGGCTGGGAGGGGTGCACGTGGGTCAGATGACGTAAGGAGGCTACGTATACTCCGATATGGCTAGGAGGGGTCCACGAGGGTCCAGATGGCTAGGATTGTCGCACGTGGTTAAGGATGACCTAAAAGTGGTACTGATACCCCCAGATGCCTAGGAGGGGTGCACGTGCGTCAGATGACGTAACGAGGGAACGTATACTCTTAGATTGCTAGGCGGGGTCCACGGGGTCCAGATGGCTAGGATTGTCGCACGTGGTTAAGGATGAGCTAAAAGTGGTACTGATACTCCTATATGGCTGGGAGGGGTGCGTGTGGGTCAGATGACGTAAGGAGGGTACGTATACTCCTAGATGGCTAGGAGGGGTCCACAGGGGTCCAGATGGCTAGGATTGTCGCACGTTGTTAAGGATGACTTAAAAGTGGTACTAATACTCCTAGATGGCTAGGAGGGGTGCACGTGGGTCAGATGACGTAAGGAGGGAACGTATACTCCTAGATGGCTAGGCGGGGTCCACGGGGGTCCAGATGGCAAGGATTGTCGCACGTGGTTAAGGATGAACTAAAAGTGGTACTGATACTCCTAGATGGCTGGGAGGGGTGCACGTGGTCAGATGACGTAAAGGGGTACGTATACTCCTAGATGGCTGGAGGGGTCCACGGGGGTCAAGATGGCTAGGATTGTCGCACGTGGTTAAGGATGACCTAAAATTGGTACTGATACTCCTAGATGGCAGGGAGGGGTGCACGTGGGTCAGATGACGTAAAGAGGGTACGTACTCCTAGATGGCTAGGAGGGGTCCACGGGGTCCAGATGGCTAGGATTGTCGCACGTGGTTAAGGATGCCCTAAAAGTGGTACTGATACCCCCAGATGGCTGGGAGGGGTGCACGTGGGTCAGATGACGTAAGGAGGGAACGTATACTCCTAGATGGCTAGGCGGGGTCCACGGGGGTCCAGATGGCTAGGATTGTCGCACGTGGTTAAGGATGAGCTAAAAGTGGTACTGATACCCTAGATGGCTGGGAGGGGTGCACGTGAGTCAGATGACGTAAGGAGGGTACGTATACTCCAATATGGCTAGGAGGGGTCTACGGGGGTCCAGATGGCTAGGATTGTCGCACGTGGTTATGGATGACCTAAAAGTGGTACTGATACCCCCAGATGGCTGGGAGGGGTGCACGTGGGTCAGATGACGTAAGGAGGGAACATATACTCCTAGATGGCTAGGCGGGGTCCATGGGGGTCCAGATGGCTAGGATTGTCGCACCTGGTTAAGGATGAGCTAAAAGTGGTACTGATACCCCTAGATGGCTGGGAGGGGTGCACGTGAGTCAGATGACATAAGGAGGGTACGTATACTCCAATATGGCTAGGAGGGGTCCGCGGGGGTCCAGATGGCTAGGATTGTCGCACGTGGTTAAGGATGACCTAAAAGGGGTACTGATACCCCCAGATGCCTGGGAGGGGTGCACGTGGGTCAGATGACGTAAGGAGGGAACGTATACTCCTAGATGGCTAGGATTGTCGCACGTGGTTAAGGATGACCTAAAAGTGGTACTGGTACTCCTAGATGGCTGGGAGGGGTGCACGTGGGTCAGATGACGTAAGTAGGGTATGTATACTCCTAGATGGCTAGGAGGGGTCCAGGGGGTCCAGATGGCTAGGATTGTCGCACGTGGTTAAGGATGACCTAGAAGTGGTATTGATACCCCTAGATGGCTGTGAGGGGTGCACGTGGGTCAAATTACGTGAGGAGGGTACGTATACGCCTAGATGGCTAGGAGGGGTCCACGGGGTCAAGATGGCTAGGATTGTCGCACGTGGTTAAGGATGACCTAAAATTGGTACTGATACTCCTAGATGGCAGGGAGGGGTGCACGTGGGTCAGATGACGTAAAGAGGGTACGTATACTCTTGGATGGAAGCCGCCAAAACATATGCCCAACAGCTGGTAACAACTGTTGAAGAAAGGGCAGCCAAGGTCCAGGCGAAGAAAACTTCCTCCAAGAAGTCGACGACTTAGCCAGTGACCCCTTTGTTTGACTAGGTCTAGGAATTGCGTCACTTTGCTTTTGCTAAATGTAAATTATCAGCATCGTATCTGTCTTGTTATGTAATATAAACTTCAGTGATCTGGAGGCGCAACCCCGAGCCTCTTGTTTGAATTCTTTTATGCTTCCTTATCCGTTGAATTATTCTGACTATAGAACCGAGCTTCTAAACCATTGACTGGCCCTGTTGTGGGTGGTTCTTCGAAGTCACGAAGCGTTAATGACCAGAAAATTATGGACTTTCTTCATCAAAAGCTTTCCGAAGTTACTCGCGAGCTGAAGGAAACGCAAAATGCGTATGCTGAGTTGCAGTCGAGGTCATCCCCAACTACAGAGCGAGAAGCCTTTTTGCTTGAGGAGTTGGGAGAATAAATCTGCAACTCGAATGTAAGACATTTTTGAATCATCGAGATCTCTTCTTAGCAAGGTGACTCGACCGGGCGATGATGAGCCCTTTGCTTTTGCACAGGTGTTTGTTCTGACCCAATAAAGGAGGAGGCACGAATGCAGGATCGACTCGATGGTCATGCGAGTAGCACTGAGTACTCCGCCCACCCATTCTGGTCAGACAGGGTGAAGAGTGCCATTTGGTAAGGCTTCTGGACCGTGCTTGGCGCACAGCCATTCGACTGGAGACTTGCAGGCTGGCTTTATTTCGAGTCCACGAAGCTTTGTTTCCTTTGAATGAGCAACCCCAGGGCCTTGTGGCTTTGCTGAAGAAATTTCGAAAAGGCAAGGCGATCAAGAAGTTTGTGCGTGAGCAACTGATTAGCGGGGCTAATGTTGCTCTTGCCTTTGTGCGATCGCACCTTTGCACCTTGATTTGAAAAGGATTGCGATGGGACCCGCACCCTTACCAGGTGGTGGTCCTGTGCCGATGGAAGAACACTACCAAGAGACACGAGTGGACGCGCTGGTCCTGATCCATCGTGTGCTGAAAGAGGAGGAAAAATGGACCGAACCCAAGGAAGAACCTGTTGAGTAGGTTATGTGTATGGGAAGTAACTCCAAAGTGTAAAACGCAACACTTGTGATTATTGTACATTATTTGTTTATACGTATGCAGCCCCCGAGCCTTTTGAGCGGGGTGTATGACGCAACATGCTGTAAAATTAGGACTATCCAGCCCCCGTGTATTTTGAGTGAACTTGATAGAAATATTTTAGAGTATCAAACATAAGCTGCACAGTCCATGACTATTTATGTGCGGTTATGAATTTTTGCAATACTTGAAGCTTCACTTGATGCTTCTAGGCTCAACCCTCGAATAATTGAGTGAGTTGAGCAACTTTTGTGTTTACGTATGATTTTTATGACCCAGCCCCGAGTATTCGAGTGCGGCTGGGGTATTTATGTTGTGAACAAGCGGAAACACATGCTTTTTGAGATAGCGCAGCCCCCGAGTGCTCGGGTGAGGCTAATTTTGTGAAATCAATTTATGCGAGTAGTAAGCAGGGAGAAATATGAGGAATCATGAATTATATTCCTTTTTTGAATGTTAAGCTGCAGGCCGCCTCATTAAAACCTTCCAGTCCCCTTAGGTACCCTGGTAAGGAAAAGAGCGCGTCTGAAACCTGCAGCTATCCGACATATGTGCCTATTACATTGTTCGACTGATCAATCTAAGCATAGAAACGGCGCAGCTGCGCAACGTTCCAAGGATTATGCGAGAGTTCTCCTGTCTTTGAGTGCTTCAGTCTATATGCTCCGCCACCAACGACATTGGTGATGATAAAGGGTCCTTCCCATGGAGAAGCAAGTTTATGCACCTTCTTTTGCTTCAGTCGAAGTACCAGGTCGCCAACCTCGAAGGACCTGGTACGCAGTCGACGGCTGTGATAGTTGCGGAGGTCCTGCTGATAAACAGCTGTGCGTGCGAGCGCCGTGTTACGTGCTTCTTCTAGCAAGTCGACTGCGTCTTCGAGTGCCTCGTCTACACCTTCTTCATTGTATGCTTCGACTCTTGGTGCGTTGAACCTTACGTCTGATGGCAGAATTGTCTCTGCGCCGTAGACCATGAAGAATGGAGTGAATTGTGTTGAGGCGTTGGGTGTTGTGCGTAGGCTCCATAGCACAGACGGAAGCTCTTCTACCCAAGCACCCGCAGCCCTTTTGAGTGGCACCAGGAGGCGCTTCTTGATCCCACTTGTCACAAGCCCATTGGCCTTTTCGACTTGGCCGTTTGATTGCGGGTGCGCCACAGATGCATAATTGAGCGTGATATCTTGCTCTTTGCAGAAGGATTTGAACTCCTCAGCCGTGAAGTTTGTACCGTTGTCCGTGATGATGCTGCTTGGCACACCAAAGCGATATATGATGGATTTTATGAAATTGACTGCTGTAGTGGCAGTCGAACTTGTGATGGGTACTGCTTCGATCCACTTGGTGAACTTTTCGACTGCCACCAGAAGGTGAGTATGCCCTCCATGGGAGGATTTTTTGAGTGGCCCAACCATATCGAGCCCCCACTGGGCTGAAGAAGCTCAGGATGCGCCAGATGTTGTGCTGGGTACGTTCCTTGTCAACTCAGTACCTGCAACTGTTCTGTTTGATTCTGGTGCTACCCATTCATTTGTTACCCAAGAATTTGTTGCTAAGGGAGGTTTAGTCGAGAGCCTCTTACCCAAACCCATGGTCATCCAAATCCCAGAATCCACCGTAGAGACCAAGATGTTTTGCTCCGATGTACCCCTTGAGATCAAAGGAGAAAAGTTTCCAGTTAACTTAATTGTTCTGGGAACCCAAGGCATCGATGTTATACTCGGTATGAATTGGTTAGCCAAGTACCATGGTCGAATTGACTGTGCCAGAAGAGCTGTATCCATCACCACCGACAAAGAAGTAGAAGTGGAGTATGTGTCTGAAACCAGTCATCTCACCCAGGCTGCCATGAGAGCATAGCTCGACCCCCCTAGATGAGATCCGTGTTGTTCACCTATTCAGATGTTTTCCCTGAAGAATTGCCTGGTATGCCGCCAGACCGGGATATTGAGTTCATAATTGAGCTTATCCCAGGAACACCCCTATATCCCAAAGCCTTATCGGATGAATCCGGAAGAACTGGTTGAGTTGAAGAAGCAGTTGGCTGATATGCTCAGCAAAGGTCTTGTTCGCCAAGCGCTTCACCTTGGGGATCACCCATTATTTTTGTGGACAAGAGAGACGGTACCACACGCCTGTGTGTGGATTATCGCAAGCTGAATGACGTGACCATTAAAAACAAGTACCCTCTTCCCAAGATCGAGGATCTGTTCGATCAAATGAACGGAGCCCGAGTCTTTTCCAAGATCGATCTTCGGACAGGTTACCATCAGTTGAAGATCGAGAGACAGACATTCCCAAGACCGCCTTCACCACCGTTACGGTTTGTTTGAATACACCGTGATGTCCTTTGGTCTGACCAATGCCCCAGCCTATTTCATGAATCTCATGAACAAGATTTTCATGGAGTACCTCGACAAGTTCGTGGTAGTTTTCCTTGATGACATCCTTATTTATTCCAAGACCGAAGAAGAGCATGCTGAACACCTGCGTCTAGTTTTGGAGACCCTCCGAGAGCACCAGCTGTATGCCAAGCTTAGCAAGTGTGAGTTTTGGCTCAGTGAAGTGGCATTTCTCGGACATGTTGTATCTGCCGGAGGAATTTCTGTTGACCCGAGAAGATCCAAGCCATTGTTGACTGGTTATCCCCAACCAGTGTGACTGAAATCCGAAGCTTTCTCGGACTCGCCGGTTATTACCGCAAGTTCGTTGAAGGATTTTCCAGTATAGCCAAACCCATGACCCAACTGTTGAAGAAGGACAAGAAATTTGAATGGACTCAGAAGTGTGAGATAGTTTCCAAGAACTGAAGAAGAGACTAACCTCAGCCCCAATTGATTATGCCAGACGTCACCCAGAGTTTCGACGTGTATTGCGATGCATCACGCCTCGGACTTGGTTGCGTTCTGATGCAAGAAGGCAAAGTTGTGTCGTATCTGTCCCGGCAGTTGCGACCGCATGAAGAGAATTACCCAACCCATGACCTGGAGTTAGCTGCTGTTGTTCTTGCTCTTAAAACGTGGCGTCCCTATCTTGCGGGACATCGCTGTGAGATCTATACAGATCATAAAGCTTGAAGTATATTTTCACCCAGAAGAGTTGAACCTGCGACAGAGGAGATGGATGGAATTAATCAAGGATTATGATATTGGAATCCATTATCACCCCGGAAAGGCTAATGTAGTTGCCGATGCCCTTAGTCGCAAACCTTGCACCCTGAATGCCTTGATCCAAGCCGAACAGCCAGCCTTGTTCAAAGAGTTCAAGATTTTGGACTAGAACTTGTTAGCCATGGTTATCTCGCCAATTTAGAGTTAGCCCCAACCCTGATGGATCAAATCAAAGAAGCCCAAAAAGGTCATGAAAGCATTGAAGGAATTAGAAGAAGATTTCCCTCGGCAAAGCACCCGGTTTTACCGAAGATGCTGAAGGAGTGCTGAAATTCAATGACCGTATCTGTGTGCCCAATGTCACGGAACTTAAGGAGTTAATCCTGAAGGAGGCCCATGAGACCCCTTATTCAATCCACCCCGGCGGAACCAAAATGTACCAAGACCTTCGAGAAAGATTTTGGTGGCATGGAATGAAGCGAGAGATTGGTTCTTTTGTAGCCAAGTGTGATATCTGTCAGCGAGTCAAGGCTGAACATCAGCGACCCGCTGGATTGCTTCAACCTTTGAAAATTCCCGAGTGGAAGTGGGATGAGATTGGAATGGATTTTATTACCGGACTTCCAAGATCCAACCGAGGCCATGATTCAATCTGGGTCATCGTTGATCGACTGACCAAGGTTGCCCATTTCATTCCTGTCAAGACCACTTATCGGGTCAGTTAGCAGACCTGTATATTTCCAGAATAGTAAGCCTGCATGGTGTGCCTAAGAAGATTGTATCTGATAGAGGCACGCAATTCACCTCAAGATTCTGGAAATCCCTTCATGAAGCCCTCGGAACCAAGTTAGCATTTAGCACAGCTTATCATCCCCAGACCGATGGCCAAACTGAACGAGTGAACCAGATATTGGAGGACATGCTTCGCGCATGTGTTCTATCCTATGGTTCCAAGTGGGAAGATTGTCTTCCGTTTGCAGAGTTCTCGTACAACAACAGTTATCAGTCTAGTCTGCAAATGGCCCCTTTTGAAGCCCTTTACGGCAAGAAGTGTCGTACACCCCTGAATTGGTCCGATACCGGAGAAGGCAAATTGTTTGGACCAGATACCCTCCGTGAAGCTGAAGAGCAAGTTCAGCTTATTCGTGAACGCCTCAAAACTGCCCAATCCCGTCAGAAGAGTTACGCTGACACCAAGCGCCGTGATCTCACTTTCAGTGTCGGAGATTATGTTTATCTCCGAGTGACACCCCTTAAAGGAATGCAGCGTTTCCATGTCAAAGGAAAATTAGCGCCAAGGTATATTGGACCCTTCAAGATCATTGCTCGTCGAGGAGAAGTATCCTATCAGCTGGAGTTGCCCCGGAGTTAGGAGATTATCATGATGTCTTCCACATTTCCTTGCTCCGGAAGTGTCTTGAAGTTCCTGACCAGCCTGATGTTTTCAAAAACATCGACCACCTCTCCATCGACCTGAACCAAGACCTGACTTATCGTGAGAGACCCCTCAAGATTCTCGAAGAAGATGTTCGTGTTACCCGAAGACGTGCGATCAAGTTCTACAAAGTCCAGTGGACTAACCACTCTGAAGAAGAAGCAACTTGGGAACGCGAAGATTATCTTAGGAAGCGAATTCCCAAACCTCTTTAGTACCAGCCTAGCAAATCTCGGGACGAGATTTATTTTAAGGGGGAAGGATTGTAACATCCCAAAAATAAATCAGTATTATTATTCCAAAAATGAGAGCCAACAAAAACTTTTTTGCTAAATTATATGTGTTGATCTCATATTGTTGCTTGTGTTGTTTATTTCTTGCTAATTGTGTGTTGCTTGCTCTAAATAAAAACATGAAGAAAAGAAGAGAAATAAAATAAAAGCAAAGCAAGAAAAATAATGTGACAAGTGTCACACAAAATTCTCCAAGTGAGAAATTATATTTTTCCAAATAAAATTCAGTGGAGTGGTAATGTAAACACTCCCATTTTATTCTTACTACTTTTCCCTCTCAAATAATATTTTGAACTAGTTTTAAAATTCTAAAGTAAAATCAATTGAAATAAACCAAAATACCATAATTAAAACCCTATGAACAAAAATGATTCAAAACATTTTATTTTGAAATGCCAAATTTTGTGGAGCTTCTACATGTTATGGGGAAGCCTCACAAATATTTGCAAATTTTTCTAAATAGTATAAGTGCCCTAAATAAATTCCTAAAATGCTACTGGATTGAAAAAGAAATAAAAGAAAAGCAGAAAAGAGGAGGCAGGGGGTTTTCTGCAAAAACGTCATCCCCTACCTCTCTCCTAGCTCACTGTCGCCGCGCCGTGTCGCCATGGTCGTCGATGCCGCGCCCAGGCCCCCCCAGGCCCCCCAGCTCGCGTCCGCCCACGCCGCCGTATCTCTGCAGCCTCTGCACGCAGAGGGAGCACTCGAGCGTTCTCTCTCGCCCCGACGCTCCCCTGTCCCTCTTTGCTCCGCCGAGGAGAGCTCGACGGCGCCAGCCAAATTCGGCCCCCCCACTGCTCCCCGACACGCACCACTCCACCCAGCTGCTCCTAGACGACGCCCGGACCACGGAAGACCCCGTGTCGCCACGTACCTGCACCACCACCGCCCAAATCGAGCGGAGGATCCCGCGGGAGCGCCATGGACGCCGTCCGTGCTCCGCGACCACCATGGACCGCCTCCGCGCTATAAAACCCCTCCCGAGCCCTCTGGAAACTCCACACCACCCCCACTCCCTCTCCCCTCTCCAATTTCTTCTGTGCACCGCCAGGAGGGCGTGCACTGCCGCAGCCACTGGCGCCGTCGAGGTCGGACATGGCCGCGACGCCACACCCTCTCTTTCTCTCCCCTCTGGCTCGTACTCTCTTCCTCCTGGACACCGCACTCACCCGCCCTTGTTTCCCTTTGATTCGTGCACAGCCGCGACCGCAGGAGCTCGCCGGAGTCCGTTGCCGTGGCCGTGGAAGTCCGACGCGTCGCCGTCGCCGCTACACGCCGCCCCAGCAAGTGCAACTCGCGCCACGACCTTCCCCGAGCCTCCGCCGTCGATTCGCGTCATCGCCGCCTTCTGCCGTGCCCTCTAGGCGAGGTTTCCAGCCACCTCGCCGTCGCCGGAGCCACGGCGCCGCCCAGAAATGGTCGTCGCCGATGGACTCGATCGCGAGCCGTTGGATCTAGATCCAACGACAGCGTACCCCTTCGCGTTTAATAGACGCTGACGGGATGGCCCCACCCGTCAGCGATTTAATAATTTCCACCCGTGCACTGAGTCACTGACAGAAGGGCCCCACCTGTCATAAATTTAAACATTATCCACACAGAGGAATTTCCTAATTTAGATTTCTCTGTGAATTCAGTACTGGACTCATTTTAGAAATTCAATATCTCAAGATTTACATGTCCAAATAAATCAAATCCAATTTCTCTGGAAAGCTTATGAAAATGTTTAACCAACCCAAGTGGATTCATTTCATTTAGATAAATAATAAAAATGTATTATTAAAAATACTACAGAAGGTTTAAATTCTAAACTTGTTTGTTTCTGATACTCTGTTAGTCCAAATAATTCCAAACCAATTTTGTTAGCTTAGTACTGCCATGTATTAGCTTCCTTAATTTTGGTAGAATTATTTGTGCAGTGATAATTGTTAGTATAAAGTTGAAGTTTGAACTCCCTTCTGAACTAAAACATTTATAGATGTTTAATGGTTAACCCAAATGAATTAGGACCAATTTTGTTAGGTCACATTTAGTTAAGGTTAGTTATCCCTAAAAGGATTTAATTTTTGAATAACATTAACTTGAGTTGTAGCAAAAAACTTAATTAATAACTCACTGGATTAAAACAATTGTGTAGCGAGTTTGGTAACTCCAATTAACCCAAACTAAATTGGGTTGTCTTCTACACATCAGTAGATTTCTATAGAAATTTAGTTTGTATTTTTGTGATCAACAGAACTCAAGTTATGCAATTAAGCATGTTCAACAAGTTTCTGCCATAATTTAGACATAAGCAAATAATGTTTAATTCATTTATTTTGAAACCAAATTGTATTGTTTGTTATGTGCAGTAGCTATTTGTGGTGTTTAGGATTGTAATGTTGTGATGTTGCTTGAGTAGTTTAGTGATTGTTTGTATTTGTTGTTTATTAATTAGACGAGAACGCTGTCGGATTTGTTGTTGAATCTGAAGATCAAGACCAAGGCCACTTTGCCGAGCAAGGCAAGCTACTCTCTGAGCTTGCACCCCAAACATATGCATGTATTTTGATATCATGATTTACTCTTAATCAAAGATTTATAAAACCTTTTCAAAACATATATGGAAATTATTTTGCCACCTATGGAGAGATATAAGATAGCTATGTCAAAATTATAGGATGGGAAAAACAAATATTGTTTATTCAAAACTCCTTTGAAAATATTTGTGTGATTATGGAATACCGAGATGTCGGTGTTGAAATGGAGAAGTGGAAAATGGAGGTGTTTATGAAAAATGCACAGTGTGTCCCTGTACTTACGTCAACCAGCCGATATTCTGTGCGACCACATTTACCCACATATGGGAAAAGGGCTTAGTCACATAATTTGCTCATATTAGTATGGATGCCTCATCGACGGAGATGACTCCGTTGTGCATGAGGGGATAGTTTGTTGATCTACCCCTGACCCGGGTCCTCGCTCAAACTCTATGGAAAGATAAGGAGGAGGATTGAAGGTTCCACCATAAACCGCCGGGCAAAACCTATGAGTCCTCACAGTTAGATTCCAACGGGCTGGGTTAAGTGTTGATGGAAGTGTCATATGGGCAGGGTCCTATACTAGCATGAGCAAAGGACAGGCTAGGGTCGGTGGCTCAACTTCGCATACACCTTGTATGGCGGGACGTGGCTGACACGATGAGTTACCGGATGGATGTGGGAAAAGCGTGCTACCTCTGCAGAGTGTAAAACTATTCGAATAGCCGAGTCCTCGGATATGGACAGTTGGGAGGCCCTACTTTGACCATGTGCAAGTTTTTGAAAGACTTTGAGTTTTAAAAATAAAATGGAGTGGAGAATGTTCCATACACCTATACCAATGGATTGGTATGAGGTTGTTGGAGGAAGTGGACCATGACGGACTATGGTCGGAAAAAGGAGGAGTTTTGGAGAAAACAGATAAAATGGTGATTTCTTTAAAGATAGTTATAAAACTCTTCTTACCTTTTTCAATAAAGATATAGAGATGTCTTAATTAAATAAAAAGTTGGAAATTTAAATAAAACTAGTGCATACTCATGTTGGAATAGTTTGCGAGTACATTCAAATGTACTCATATTGGTTTCGTCCCTGGCTATTGTCCTAGCCAGACTACGAGGAGGACCACTACGCCGAGCAGGAGTATGGCGACTTCTACGCGAACTAAGGATCTCCATAAGTCAGCTGCCTGTCGGGTCGTCTTCGTTAGCTTATGATGTCTACTACGCCGTAGCTTCCGCTGAATTATTTGGTTTGGCCCATGAAGGCACCTATGTAAGACTTTTAATTCGGTATTGTAATGGATGTAAACTTTGGTATCCAATTCGGATTATGTGCAACGACAGACTGATCACGGGATCGTTGTGTTAAGCATAATCGGGTATTTCGGACAGCTAGTCCGGGGTCCCCACATAGCGCCTCTCCCGGGACAGGAATGGATGCTGAAGAGCGGCTCAGGAGCTGGATACCCGGGAAGGACAGAGCAGATCAAGAGCACGGCAAAAATCAGCTAAGTCTTCGCATGTGCATCTTGCATTCTAGGCATAATATCTCGCTCGGAGTCAATATACCACCAACCTGCGCATGCTTGACAGTTGATGAGAACCTTTGCGGGGGTAATGCGTCCTCCCCGGCGAACGGTCAGATTTCCCTTCTGGCCTAGTACCCGTGGCTGTTGAGTGGACTCCCGGAAGGCATAGTGCTCTTAGGGGTACTGCTACCGGTATAGGCGGTTAGAGTACTTGTCACCTAAGAGATCTCCTCTGAAAACTTGACGGCGCGTTAGTGCAAAGGGAGGTTTGGGAAATGACCCCGGGAGTTGAGCCCTACGGTTGTATTCATCTGAACTTACATTCTGAATTTACAATTCTGAATTACATTCAGTTGTGCTTTCCCTGGATACATATCTAGCCTATGCTACTAAGGCCAGCTCAGAGCTCCTGGCTGCGCAGATCTGTCTTCTGTTTTATTGCCTGCCGGGTGCAATCCTTTCTTCCGGGGACGCCTGGATGAAAGGATAACACGCGTGCAGGATCTTGTCAGGCGCGTCGAAGAGCTCGACCCCCTTCTGCCGACCAGGGCACTCCAGGGCCAAAGAGACGGAAGATTCCGTCCGCCAGTTCGCCTACGGACTGACTCTCGGCCTACGAAAAGCAGTCCAGGTCAAGATCGAAGTCATCCAAGGAAAAAAAAGGCGGAACAACAGAGAAGAGCAAACAGTGAACCTGTTCGATGGCCTCGAGCTCAGCCACAACCAAGGACAGCTCCGGAATACCGGCAGTCCTTTCCTTCAGAATGGACCACAGGTGCGCCCTCCTCACCGGAGACAGTCGCCAGGCGAGCGACATTCTAGGCAGCAGAAGAACGAGACGCAACCTCACCGTCAGCAGCTCGGGCTCCAGCATCGCTGGAGTCCTCCGCCGCGCCTCGGAAGACGGACTCCGCCGTCGACACGTCGGACAAGGCCTTCTCTGCTTCGCCAGACATTGTTCTGCGGGGCGTGGAGAGGCAAAGGAAGAAGAGGAGCGGAGCAAGGCGAAAAGATGTGTCAAGGGAGTTGGAGTCTGGAGGGTCTTTTATAGGCCACCCACGCTCCACCTACCCCTTGGCGCTGCGGCTGCCGCAGTAATGGGAGCGCGTTTTGCAAAAAACTCGTTCTCATTCACACGAGCGCGACACGGAGACAAGGAGGAAACAAGATCTTCTTCATTTACAAGGACTACAAGGGGACGATCTTTTTTACAACAAAAAGGTTGGCTCCCATCGAGAAAGGAGCACCGCCGTACAATGGAAGGCGCTACTTCCAGAAGTACGTCGTCAAGGTCGCCGGGGAGAAGGTCAACGAGATCTCCATGGCGCCCGTCCGAAGCTCCTCGCCTTCAAGAAGACGAGCTCCCCTCGACCTTGATGTCAGATGAGTTTTCCTCATCTCATCCTCGTCGTAGGAGCTCGAGCCGCCGCTGCTGCTCTCCACGCATCACTCCATGCGTCCGCCATCGACACCGAAGATCTTCACGGAGAGCGTCGCATCTCCGTCGTACCGGAACGCCAAGCAATGCCGCCGGGACAGGCGGCGGGCACGGAGAACGACTTCCACCCCTGACCCAGAAGCATGGCGCCTTCAGCGGTGCGCTCCGCCAGGGCCCAGGAGGGGCCATTGGGGCAGCCTTCCACTTGCAGCCAGTAGTCAGAGGGTCTGATGTCCTCCGACGCCATCGCGAAGGAATCCGGCAGGAGAAGCCGGCTACGAAGCCTGTGGTTCAGATCCACGATGAACTCGAGCGGCGCGAAGCTTGTATGAACCATGCTCCTGGGAGGGGGAGCAGCGGTGTCGCGGCCTCCACGACCGCCGCGACCGCGAATCCCACGACCTCGCAGAACAGCTCGACCACGAGTGGAGGGGCCACTCTCCGCAACAGCTAAAGAAGAACGAGAGCGCCCAACTCCTCTCCTCGCTCTCGCCATTGGCGCTGGCAGCTTGTGGGGAGGCCTGGAGTTGGACTGAGCAAGAAGATGGGTAAAAATGCAAGGGACGCGCCTCCTTTTTATAGCCGCGGTGGCGCCTCTGTCAGGCTTCTCCTCGATTCTTCCGTTACTAGGAATCGAGGGGGCCATCGCAGTTACTCCCCCAAGCGGAGTAGCTCCAAGACCTTCAAGGCCATTAATGAAGCAGAGCAAGGAAGACCAGGTGCCCGGGGACCCACTTTGACCTATCTTTAGGCCATAGCCCCGGCAGCTGGAGCAAGAGCCGCCGGGACCATGCCCGGGGGCTACTGTCGCAGCAGTGGAACACGGGGTTCCCCTAGTGCTGCCAAAGTGGGTCCACCCCATGTGGGCCCAAGATGAAGATGGACAAGACCAAGACTCAAGTCAAGCTGGCGGGTTCACCGTCAGGACAAGCAAGGCCTACGTCGACAAAGGGCTCCGGTCCTGGGGGCCTGCCGGGTCCCCGAACCAAGCTAGAAGGCAAGGAAGGACCCGAGAGCCTGAGTTCCCGGCAGGAGGCCAGGCTCCCTCTCGGGTACTTCCCCATATCGCTGTGGATAAGCTCTCCACCTCACGCTAGAAGACCTCAAAAGAGTTGGGAAGCAAGGCGAAGGTAGCGCGGGCGGGAAGCACAGCCCGTGGTGGTGTCAGCCCCTGTCCACCCCAAGGCGGACGCTCCCACCTAACCCAAAGGAGATGCTAGGCTGAGGAGAGGGCACGTCTCCTCCTAAACTAGATGAGGAGGGTCCTTCACCCCGAAGGTCCCTCATGCCCCTCACGTGACCCTGTGGCAACCCCTTAGCCTATAAAAGGAGGACCAAGGCACGGAGGAAGGGGAGGTCGGAACAAAAGGTCGGAATAAGGCACAAGTCCAACCAGAGCAAGACTAGACTAGGGCTGCGAAGGTAGTGGGGAAGGTGATCTCCTCCGGGTCAGGATCTGTCCTTCTTCTTTCTCCAGCCAAAACCCTTCCGGGTACCCCATCCGGGAGGTTCCATTGTAAGACACACTATGAAGAACCCATCAATCCAGACATGCAGGAGTAGGGCTTTTAGCCTCCGGGCGGCCTGAACCTGGGTAGCTCCTTGTGTCCCTTTGGTTGCATGCTTTGATCGTGGAGAGGAGAGCTTGATCTAGACTCCGCCCGAGAAGACGATTCTCAGCCTCCTTCACGCCTCGTGCTGAACTAAAAGGGGGTATCCTATACTCCCGGTGTCCATGCATCAAGACACGACAACATACCCTCCTTACGTCATATGACCCACGTGCACTCCTCCCAGCCATCTGGGGGTATCAGTACCACTTTTAGGTCATCCTTAACCACGTGCGACAATCGTAGCCATCTGGACCCCCGTGGATCCCTCCTAGCCATCTAGGAGTATACGTACCCTCCTTACGTCATATGACCCACGTGCACCCCTCCCAGCCATCTAGGGGTATCAGTACCACTTTTAGGACATTCTTAACCACGTGTGACAATCCTAGCCATCTGGACCCCCGTGGACCCCTCCTAGCCATCTAGGAGTATACATACCCTCCTTACGTCATCTGACCCACGTGCACCCCTCCCAGCCATCTAGGAGTATCAGTACCACTTTTAGATCATCCTTAACAACGTGCGACAATCATAGCCATCTGGACCCCTGTGGACCCCTCCTAGCCATCTAACAGTATACGTACCCTCCTTACGTCATCTGACTCACGTGCACCCCTCCCAGCCTTCTAGGAGTATCAGTAACACTTTTAGGTCATCCTTAACAACGTGCGACAATCCTAGCAATCTGGACCCCCGTGGGCCCCTCCTAGCCATATACGAGTATACGTACCCTCCTTACGTTATCTGACCCACGTGCACCCTCCCAGCCATCTAAGAGTATCAGTACCACTTTTAGGTCATCCTTAACCACGTGCGACAATCCTAGCCATCTGGACCCCCGTGGACCCCTCCTAGCCATCTAGGAGTATACGTACCCTCTTTACGTCATCTGACCCACATGCACCCCTCCCAGCCATCTAGGAGTATCAATACCACTTTTAGGTCATCCTTAACCACGTGCGACAATCCTAGCCATCTGGACCCTCATGGACCCCTCGTAGCCATATAGGAGTATACGTACCCTCCTCACGTAATTTGACCCACGTGCACCCCTCCTAGCCATCTAGGGGTATCAGTACCACTTTTAGGTCATCCTTAACCACGTGCGACAATCCTAGCCATCTGACCCCCGTGGACCCCTCCTAGCGATCTAGGAGTATACGTACCCTCCTTACGTCATCTGACTCATGTGCACCCCTCCCAGCCATCTAGGAGTATCAGTAACACTTTTAGGTCATCCTTAACCTCGTGCGACAATCCTAGCAATCTGGACCCCCGTGGGCCCCTCCTAGCCATATATGAGTATACGTACCCTCCTTAAGTTATCTGACCCACGTGCACCCCTCCCAGCCATCTAGGAGTATCAGTACCACTTTTAGGTCATCCTTAACCACATGCGACAATCCTAGCCATCTGGACCCCTGTGGACCCCTCCTAGCCATCTAGGAGTGTACGTACCCTCCTTACGTCATCTGACCCACGTGCACCCCTCCCAGCCATTTAGGAGTATCAGTACCACTTTTAGGTCATCCTTAACCACGTGCGACAATCCTAGCCATCTGGACCCCCGTGGACCCCGCCTAGCCATCTAGGAGTATACGTTCCCTCCTTACGTCATCTAACCCACGTGCACCCCTCCCAGGCATCTGGGGGTATCAGTACCCCTTTTAGATCATCCTTAACCACGTGCGACAATCCTAGCCATCTGGACCCCCGTGGACCCCTCCTGGCCATATTGGAGTATACGTACCCTCCTTACGTCATCTGACCCACGTGCACCCCTCCCAGCCATCTAGGGGTATCAGTACCACTTTTAGCTCATCCTTAACAACGTGCGACAATCCTAGCCATCTAGACCCCCATGGACCCCGCCTAGCCATCAAGGAGTATACGTTCCCTCCTTGCGTCATCTGACCCACGTGCACCCCTCCCAGCCATCTGGGGTATCAGTACCACTTTTAGGTCATCCTTAACCACGTGCGACAATCCTAGCCATCTGGACCCCGTGGACCCCTCCTACCCATCTAGGAGTATACGTACCCTCTTTACGTCATATGACCCACGTGCACCCCTCCCAGCCATCTAGGAGTATCAGTACCAATTTTAGGTCATCCTTAACCACGTCCGACAATCCTAGCCATCTTGACCCCCGTGGACCCCTCCTAGCCATCGAGGAGTATACGTACCCCCTTTACGTCATCTGACCCACGTGCACCCCTCCTAGCCATCTAGGAGTATCAGTACCACTTTTAGTTCATCCTTAACCACGTGCGACAATCCTTGCCATCTGGACCCCCGTGGACCCCTCCTAGCCATCTTGGAGTATACGTACTGATGTAGCCCAACCTCCAAGTGGACCAATGACAGGAGCAAGAGTCAAAGCTCTACATGAAAAGGTGAATTCACTCCTATCTATGTGTGACCTTGACACTCCTTTGAATGGTTTGCTGCTTGATTCCGATACCTTGTGTGTGCTCAGCTATGGTGGACCTGAAGACCCCCTTGAAGATGACCAAGCAAGTACGGAAGATGGCCAAGAGGAGAGTCAAGATGAAGAAGAAGAAGTGGGCGAAAACTGCCAGGACGGCTCCCGAACCGACTGGCCACCAGAGCCGCCCGGTTCCCAGCCCGGTTTGGCCGGTTCCCAGACCGGCCGCCCTGCAGACGTGACCGGCCTCCAGCCCGGACTAGCCGGCTCCCAGACCGGCTATCCTGCCGAGGCGGCCGGCCTCCAGACCGGTTGGGCCGTGATGAGGACATCCCTAGTCCTTTACCGTCTTCTTCTATTGATGATGTTGCTGCTCAAGATAAGCCTAATGAAGTGAGGATTGGACCAATGACCAGAGCTCGTGCCAAGCTAATTGGACAACAGGTGAACTCACTCTTAACTGAATATAATGTTTGTGATAATGAGAATTTTATACTGCCTAAGTCGATGCACTTGTGTATGATCAGGGTTGTTGATAACACAAGCATTGGAGGAGGACCAGAGGAGCAGCAAGGAATGGAGTACAACGTCCCCAATGGCGCGAGGGAGGAGCGGGAGGCATGCGTAAGAAGGGAGGACGAAGACGGAGGCGCGAGGAAGGAGTCAGCCAAACCGGACCTCAGCCCGGTTTCAGCCGGCATAAAAACCGGCCATGCTCCAGAGAGAACCGGACTCCAGGCCGGTTTCGACCGGACTCACAACCGGACGACCACCCGAGAGAACCGGACCCCAGGCCGGTTTTGACCGGTTTCACGACCGGCTATGCGCCAGAGAGAACCGGACCTCAGGCCGGTTTAGGCCGGTTTCACGACCGGACGGGCCTGCGCGCCCAGATTCGGACCGAACCAGTTTTGGTCGGTTTGTACCCGTTTTTAGGTCGAATTGGACCCTGTTTCGTGTAGGGCAAGTGACAGGTCGGCTGGCCCCCGTATAAGGCCAATCCCGGCGGCTAGATTAGGTTAGACCACGTTTAAGATAAACCCTAGATTGGATTGCTAAAGCATTCATCTATCAGAATTCCCTTTTGTTTCGATCGGGATTTCACCCCTCCACTTTGTTGCGATCTGGAGGTTATTGCTACCAAAGTTTGAGTGTGATCTGTTGTTCCACTGGGAATTAGTAGATTGCAGAAACCGCTTCGTGGTCGGCGGCTACGTTGCACCGGTGTGAGGCGTCGCGAATATCCATTGGGTTGAAGAGTTGTTGCATTGGCAACAGGGGAGCAGCCGGAGAGTTCGTCGGATTCTCGCAAGTTATCTTCCACCATCATCCATCTACCCGCAGCTCACTGAGAAGATCGGGCAACCCCTTATCATCTTGGTATCAGATTTCCAGCGTTTACTCGGTGAGCATCCACAAATCCATCCCCGTAGATTTACTGTTTTTTCGTCCTATCCAGAAAAAGCCAAAAAAAATATTAGGTTTAGATTTCGCCTTAGCCCTAGATTGCATCGGTCTACAAGTTTTAGTTGCTGGTTGTTTTTCCTTTGCGTAGCTTGTTCTTGTCCGAGTCGTAGAAGTCTAGGTCTTGTTTTACGAGTCGTTTCCGAGTTTCGGCCGTGGCACAGTTTCATCAGTTTTTCTGCCGCGGTTTTCCGATTTCAGTGTTTCGTCGAGTTTCGTCAGGTTTTCGCCAACGCGCGACACAGTTTTCGTCAGTTTTCCCTGCCGTGAGTCCGTATCGGGGACAGTTTCTGACAGTTTTCCGACAGTAACTTTGACTGGCCATAACTTTTGCATACGAACTCCGTTTTCGACGTTCGACCACTCAAAATCGTCGTGAGAAAAAAGCGCTTCCAGCCACACACACTTCATCAATGTACGTCTTTTAGACCGCTCAGAATTTCCAAAAGAGTCCGGGAAGGTCGAGTTTTTGCCACTTCTTTCAAAAAACCTAGACACAGCCTTTCTACAGCCCGTGTTAGGAGCTTACCCACTAAGACTAGCTAACGTTTTATGCTCACAGGCTGCTCATTATCGTGTGTCTTGGTGTCTTTCACATTGCTGGCCATAGAAAATTGAATATTCAAAAAAAAAGGATACAAGAGGCCGAAGTGCAGAACTTTTTGTAATCATTTGGGACACTGCTAGTACTTGAGCAATCGTGTGCCTGTTAATTTGAGCTACTTGCTAGTGTCTTTCCAGTGTATTGTGACATCCTTGTTCATAGTTGCTTTGCCCCGTTTATCTCCACCGTGTGCGTTCCCAGTGTGTCATACGATCAGCACTAGGATTTGTAAATTGGTGTAGTTAGGTTTTCCCAAGCCCAGCTCCACCAAATACCCTGGTTTTGTTGTGTGACGCTTTGAGACCCATAATATTCGCTTCACCCCCGCTGTGCACGTTTCAGTCCCTACGTGTGGTAAGCTTTACTATTCACTTTGGAACGGTAAGATCCACAATTTCTTTCGGTTTTTTTAGTGAGTTGAGAGTTTTCCACCCACATATTTTCTATATATACTTGTGTGCACTAATCATGTCTTCAGACGACGAGAGGGATAGCGTGGTGAGACAAAGGAAGGAAGGCACTACAACTGTTTCTTGGAGAGAGTATGAGGCTCTTCGTGATCACTTGTCTCGGCAGTTCAATAATCAGTGTGACAAGATACAGACAGATTTGGCGGCCACAGATGTCAAGCTTGAGAATGTTCTTCAAACAGCTAATAATTCTGCGGCTACACTCCAGACTATACAAGCAAATCTTGACACTTTGACTCGTGCTATGCGTACGTTGACACAGCGCCACGACCAGCCAGCTGATGATGCTAGTGTTCATGGTGATCACGGTGAAGATGTTGATGCTGAGGAGGAGGAGGAGGAGCCTGCTTATGTACCTCCTGCTAGACATGGACCACAACCTCCTGCTAGAGGTAGAGGTGCCGCACCGCCTGGTAGGGGTTTTGCTCCTGTTGGTGCGCGCCGTAATTTGGGCCATAACGTTGGTCATGCAGCCAACGGAGATGATGATGTTCTCGGAAAACCAAAATTCAGCATTCCAAAATTTGAAGGTTCTATTGACGTGGAAGAGTACATCAATTGGGAGCTGAAGATGGAGAAATTGTGGCGATTGCATGACTATACTGAAGATAGAAAGGTCAAGCTCGCATCTTCTGAATTTGATGGCTATGCTTTGCTATGGTGGGACGGACTTGTGACTGCTAGGCGTGATGCTAATGATGTGCCTATTCTTTCTTGGCAAGAGATGAAGGTAGAGATACGTCACCGTTTTATTCCTCGTAATTACATCCGTTCTTTGTATGATAAGTTGCAGAATTTGAAGCAAGGCAACCAGTCCGTTGATGAGTATTACAAGGAGATGGAGATGATTATGCAGCGTGCTAAAGTGCGAGAAGAACCTGAACAAACTATGCAGCGTTTTCTTTCAGGTTTGAGCTTTCATATCAAGCGAATTGTGCGTCATCATCAATATGGCGATGTGCAAGATTTGTTGCATCAAGCACGTGAAGCTGAACTACAGTTGGCCGAAGACGCCAAGTATGCACCTCGTTCGTCCTTTGGGCGAGGAAGTTTTACACCACGGACTACACCTAGTGCGGTATCGCCTAGTCCTGCTTCTAGTTTCCGTGGTCCTGCTACACCCTCCAAATCAGTTTCGGTTGCCCCTCCAGCTAAACCGGCACCGCAGCCAGCAGCTAGTGGTACGGGTTCTTCTAGTTCTACAGCCCGCACACGTGATATGAACTGCCATACGTGTGGAGGCAAGGGTCACTTCAAGCGTGATTGTCCAAACAAAAAGGTGATGTTGATCAATGAGGACACGGGAGAATATGAGAGTGGTGATGATGCTGATCCTGATTCGCCGGAGGAGACTGAAGATGGCTTACATTATGCTGATGCTACACACTTGCCATCTATTGTTTGCACACCTAGAGCATTGAGTGTTACACCTAGTCCTGCGGAGCAGCGCTGCAATTTGTTTCAAACAAGAGCTGCTGTTGGTAATGGTAGGTCGTGCAAGGTGATCATCGATGGTGGCAGCTGCCACAATTTGGCTAGTAAAGAGCTTTGTCAAAAACTGAATCTGAAATATTTGCCGCACCCACATCCATATTATATCCAGTGGTTGACTGATAGTGGAGAGATGAAGATCAATCACATAGTGCGCATTGAGTTTCAGATTGGACCGTATAAGGACACCGTGGAGTGTGATGTAGTTCCTATGACGGTGTGCCACTTGTTGTTGGGACGTCCTTGGCAATATGATCGTGATGTACGTCACAATGGGAGATCCAACACATATCAGCTCAATTGGCAAGGCAAGGAGATTCTTTTGAGACCTTTGACACCGCAAGACATTGTAAATGATTCTCGTCAAAAGGTTGAGGTTCACCGTGAGGATGAGCGTGAGAGATTAGCTAGTAGAGAGACTCCACCTTCGGTGAGTGAGAGCCACCAGCCAAATTCGAGTGGTAAAAAGAAAAGTGAGGGAGAGAAAAATTAGTAATGTTAGCCACCAAATCTGATTTGAGAGAGTTTCGTGAGGATCCCACTCTAGTACCCATTGTGCTTATGTGCAAGGGGGAAATTCTTGTTTCTAACGACATGACCCCTCTCTCTATTGGTGTTTCTGATGTTTTGCAGGATTTTGGTGACGTTTTTCCGGAGGAAGTGCCCGCTGGTTTGCCACCACTGCGGGGTATTGAGCATCAAATTGACTTGATTCCAGGAGCCACACTTCCAAACCGAGCTCCCTATAGGACCAACCCGATGAGACGAAGGAGATACAGCGACAAGTACAAGAGCTTCTTGACAAAGGGTATGTTCGTGTGAGCTTAAGTCCTTGTGCTGTCCCTGTTATTTTGGTCCCTAAGAAAGATGGTACATGGCGCATGTGCGTAGATTGTAGAGCGATTAATAACATCACTATTCGTTATCGACACCCTATTCCACGTTTGGATGACATGTTAGATGAACTTAGTGGTGCTGTTATATTCTCTAAAATTGATTTGCGTAGTGGTTATCATCAAATTAGGATGAAAGAAGAGATGAATGGAAAACTGCTTTCAAAACAAAATTCGGTTTATATGAGTGGTTAGTGATGCCTTTTGGTTTAACTAATGCTCCTAGTACTTTCATGCGATTGATGAATCATGTTTTGAGGCATTTCATTGGTAAATTTGTGGTAGTATATTTTGATGATATTTTGATCTATAGCCACAATGAATCTGAACATAGTGATCATATTAGACAAGTTTTGCAAGTGCTGCGTGATAATAAGCTGTATGGTAATCTTGCTAAATGCACGTTTTGCAAAGACAAGGTCATATTTCTGGGTTTGTTGTTTCGAAAAATGGAGTAGAGGTAGATGAAGCAAAAATTGTAGCTATTACAAATTGGCCTACTCCCATGACTGTTGGACAAGTACGAAGTTTTCTTGGTCTTGCTGGTTTTTATAGACGCTTTGTGAGAGACTTTAGTACTATTGCTGCACCTTTGAATGATCTTACTAAGAAAGGTGTTGCGTTTGTGTGGGGCGCAGCCCAAGATGCTGCTTTTGATGAACTGAAACACCGTTTGATTTCTGCACCGTTACTTATGCTTCCTGATTTCAATAAGCAATTTGATATTGAATGTGATGCTAGTGGCATTGGAATAGGAGGTGTGTTGATGCAAGAGGGTAAACCAATTGCATATTTTTCTGAAAAATTGAATGGTGCACAATTGAACTATCCTGTTTATGATAAAGAATTGTATGCTCTTGTTCGTGTTCTTGAGGTTTGGCAACATTATTTGTGGCCAAAGGAATTTATCATACATTCTGATCATGAAGCATTGAAATATTTGAAGTGCCAATCTAACTTGAATAAGCGTCATGCTAAATGGGTTGAGTTCATTGAATCCTTCCCATACATTATTAAGTATAAGAAAGGCAAAGAGAACGTGGTTGCTGATGCACTCTCTAGGAAAAGCATGCTTTTGACACACTTAGATGTTTAAGTTCCTGGTTTAGAGAGTTTGCGTGATTTATATGCTAATGATACTGATTTTTCCATGCCTTTTGCTAAGTGTTCTGATGTGAAAGCTTGGGAAAAATACCATATGCATGATGGATACTTGTTTAGAGCTAATAAATTATGTGTGCCCGAGTCGTCCGTGCGTTTGCTGTTGTTGCAGGAATCACATGGTGGCGGTTTGATGGGACACTTTGGACGTGAGAAGACGTTGCTGATGTTGGCTGATCACTTTTATTGGCCACGCATGAGGCATGATGTGGACAGGTTTGTGAAGCGTTGCATCACTTGCAACAAGGCAAAGTCCAAACTAAAGCCTCATGGTTTGTATACTCCTCTTCCTGCACCTACAACTCCATGGGAGGACATAAGCATGGATTTTGTGTTAGGATTGCCTAGAACCAGGAGAGGACATGATTCTATTTTTGTGGTAGTGGATCGTTTTTCTAAGATGTCACATTTTATTGCCTGCCACAAAAGCGACGATGCGTCGCATATTGCTGACCTGTTTTTCAGGGAGATCGTGCGCATACATGGAGTACCCAAGACGATCGTTTCTGACCGTGATGTGAAGTTCATGAGCTACTTCTGGAACACACTTTGGGGCAAGCTGGGAACGAAGCTGCTGTTTAGTACCACTTGTCATCCCCAAACTGATGGTCAAATGGAGGTGGTGAACCGCACACTTTCGGCGTTGCTGCGGACAATGGTCAAGAAGAATATGCGTGTGTGGGAAGATTGTTTGCCGCATGTGGAGTTTGCATACAACAGGGCGGTACACGCAACCACGCAATTGTGTCCGTTTGAGGTGGTGTATGGTTTCAAACCCATTACTCCGCTTGATTTGCTGCCGCTTCCGTTACATGAGAGAGTCAACATGGAGGCATCGAAGCGTGCAGATTTTGTGAGGAAGATACATGAGAAGACTAAAGAAGCTATTGAGAAGAAAGGCAAGTACAATGCAGCTCGTGTAAACAAGAAGAGAAAGGAGGTGATCTTTCAACCCGGCGACATGGTTTGGGTGCACTTTCGCAAAGACAGATTTCCTGTTCAGCGCAAGTCCAAGTTGATGCCGCGTGGTGATGGTCCGTTCAAGGTTCTTGCCAAGATAAATGATAATGCATACAAGATAGATCTTCCTACTACTGAGTTTGGCGTGAGTAATACGTTCAACGTTGCTGATTTGACGCCATATGCTGAAGAGTACCTTCACGCGTCGGGGTCTATGCCTTTTCAAGGGGGGGAGGATGATGAGGACATCCCTAGTCCTTTACCGTCTTCTTCTATTAGACCACGTTTAAGATAAACCCTAGATTGGATTGCTAAAGCATTCATCTATCAGAATTCC
The DNA here is from genome assembly GCA_947311845.1 of Poa pratensis. Taxonomy (NCBI): domain Eukaryota; kingdom Viridiplantae; phylum Streptophyta; class Magnoliopsida; order Poales; family Poaceae; genus Poa; species Poa pratensis. The sequence goes on from CAMZMU010000001.1 coordinate 28,393, forward strand.
CTTTTGTTTCGATCGGGATTTCACCCCTCCACTTTGTTGCGATCTGGAGGTTATTGCTACCAAAGTTTGAGTGTGATCTGTTGTTCCACTGGGAATTAGTAGATTGCAGAAACCGCTTCGTGGTCGGCGGCTACGTTGCACCAGTGTGAGGCGTCGCGAATATCCATTGGGTTGAAGAGCTGTTGCATTGGCAACAGGGGAGTAGCCGGAGAGTTCGTCGGATTCTCGCAAGTTATCTTCCACCATCATCCATCTACCCGCAGCTCACTGAGAAGATCGGGCAACCCCTTATCAGGCCGGCTCCCAGACCGGCGTTTCTGCATAGCCTGCGCGCTGCTTTGACTTTTAAGTCATGTACCCATCTTTCCCTACCCCTTCGTGACTTAGACTATAAATAGACCCTTCCCCTCCAGATCTAGGGTTAGACTAAGATTTGGGAACTAAAGTAGAGCGTTGCTCCTTCTTCTCAAAGTGTCTCTTTCCTCCTATGGAGATGAATCAAGGCCTCCTCTTGAGGAGAAGATCCCTGCGTGGATACCAAGGCTTCCGCTTGTAGTTGCGATTACTTGCCAATCTTTCATCCTAGGGTGATTCTATTGGGTTGGTTGGATTGACCAATTGGACAAACAATTCTAAGAGTAAGGTGTGCTTGGGAGAGGAGAATTGGGGGCTGCCCTAGGGGATTTGTTACCAATTGAATCTTGCTGAGTTACTACTTGCTAGTTATCTTTGATTTGAGAGTTTTCCCCTCTTTGTGTTCTTGAGTTCATCCCGTGTTCTTCGTGTTCATCGTTCCCTCCGCACAAATCCGTGAAAATCGGGACCAACCAACATCACGTACCCTCCTTACGTCATCTGACCCACGTGCACCCCTCCCAGCCATCTAGGAGTATCAGTACCACTTTTAGGTCATCCTTAACCACGTGCGACAATCCTAGCCATCTGGACCCCCGTGGAGCCCGCCTAGCCATCTAGGAGTATACGTTCCCTCCTTACGTCATCTGACCCACGTGCACCCCTCCCAGGCATCTGGGGGTATCAGTACCCCATTTATGATGTAGCCCAACCTACGGCTCCTACAACAAGTGGTCCAATGACAAGAGCAAGAGTCAAACCTCTCCATGATAAGGAGAACTCACTCCTATCTATGTGTGATCTCGACACTCCTTTGAATGGTTTGCTACTTCATTTGGATACTTTGTGCATACTGAGGAACCACCTTGATGACGACCCTTAATGGAGTGAAGAAGATGACCAAGAGAAGACCCAAGAAGATGGCCAAGAAGAAGAGCGAGGAAAAGATGCTGGAAATCCTGAAGAGATGTCGGCCGGTACTACCGGACCCGCACGGCCGGTACTACCGCCGAAACGCCAGTTGGTACTGGATCCGAAGCCACCCTAAGCGGTACTACCGGAATTAGTTCCGGAACTACCGGACGTTCGCACGTCCGGTACTACCGGCCACTTCTATCCGGTAGTACCGGCCATGCGCGTGCCTGCGAGCAGATCTAGGTTTGACCCATGTATTTCGTCCCGTTTTGGCTAGACTATAAATAGGACCTCCCCATCCAGATCTAGGGTTAGACAATAATTTGGGATTAGAGTAGAGCCTTGCTCCTTCTTCTCAAAGTGTCTCTTTGCTCCTATGGAGATGAATCAAGGCCTCCCCTTGTGGAGATGAACCAAGGCCTCCTCTTGAGGAGAAGATCCCTGCGTGGATACCAAGGCTTCCGCTTGTAGTTGCGATTACTTGCCAATCTTTCATCCTAGGGTGATTCTATTGGGTTGGTTGGATTGACCAATTGGACAAACAATCCTAACAGTAAGGTGTGCTTGGGAGAGGAGAATTGGGGGCTACCCTCGGGGATTTGTTACCAATTGAGTCTTGCCGAGTTGCTACTTGCTATTTACCCTTGTTTTGTTGGTTTCCCCTCTTTGTGTTCTTGAGTTCATCCCGTGTTCTTCGTGTTCATCGTTCCCTCCGCACAAATCCGTGAAAATCGGGACCAACCTACACCATATGGTATCAGAGCTCTAGGTTGACACGGATTTGATTTGTGTTTCCACCGAAATCCACCAAATTTTTCTTCGTTTTTGAGAAATTCGAAAATTTCCACCAAAAATAGCCTTGCCTTGATTCGAGCCGATCTGTCGATTCGTTGCGTTTTTGGTAGTTTTTGTCCATGGATCTGTTGCTTTAGGACCCCCTCCACCTTTGTTTGCGTTCCCTAGCCTTAATTTTGCCAATTTCCCACGAATTTGAGGATTTTTCGAGCTCAATTTCCGTCCAAATCGCGAAGAACAACTCCAGATTTCGAGTCCACCGGTACTACCGGCCAGACTTCCGGTACTACCGGAGCTGCGCACGACCGGTACTACCGGGGCAGAACGAGCGGTACTACCGCCGGGCAGGATTTTCAGAGCAAAAATTTTCTATTGCTTCCTCGGTTCGTTTTGGCATTTCCTCTTTGGTTTGAGTCCTTTCTTGGTGTGCCCTACGTCTACGACATCGACACGCTTCCGCAGCCACGCATCATCAACGCCAAGTGATGACGCCACCAAGGACTCGACATTCCCCCACCATCATAATCCGTTGTGAGCCCTTCTTCCTTTCGTGTACCTTGACCTATCGGACTAGCTCTTTGATATTGCGGGGCATTGCACTTGTTCGAGTGATTGTCTTAAAATATTGGTGAGTGTGTATCGTTAGGGATCTGAGAAGGAATCATCGTCAAAAAGCAAAAATCAAAAAAAAAAGATAAAAGAAAAGAACATGAGTAGTGCCAAGTATCATCTCTTGTAGGTTGCGACAAAGCTTATACCGCCAAAGTGAGTGAGTGTGTAACACTTGTGCAAATCCGTTGCCCATCAAAAGGCAATTGAGCTAGCGTCCATCTTGTGTTGGGTGACATTTGAGCATGTAGTCTTCGTTAGGTTGTCTATCTTCGAGTGCTCGCCCTTTGGTCGCCCAACCCCATCATTCGCTTTTGTGTGTGTTTCTTCATCATTTGTGGTTGGAGTTTCTTTGGTAATTTGATCATTGTGGATTTTCTCTACCTTTGACAATATACTTGTCGTCGGGTTTGCTCGTTTCGTTTGCCACTTCATACCTTCCTATCCTCATAAGTGTGTGTGTTGGGTGTTAGAACCGGATTTTCTCCTCTCAAGCCACATTATACTTGGGATATAGTTTATCTTGGTTTCTCTTATTACACATCTCACTTGTTCTTGAGAAAATGTTTGGGGGAAGTACAAACGGAAGCTCAAGCTCGGATGATGAAATCCATGGTGGAGTTCGCGGTGATCATGGCTATGTCACATAAACGGAGTTTGTTGGTCTTCGACACCTTGTTCGTGATGGCCTAGGACGCTACGAGCGCCGTCTTCAAGCTCAAGAGGCCAACTTACGAACGCATGCATGCGCAAGAAGCATCTATGGAGCGGGTGACCGAAGCTCTCAACAACCTTGTGCGACAACGCGCTTCTTCTTCTTCTTCACGATCAAGTCATACAAGAAGCACTTCAAGGTCGACACAAGCACGTCATGGACGTCATGAACCTCGACAAGAACGTCAACACAATCCAAGGCGCGACGCCCATGATCGACCTCCTCCTAACGTTGAACAACCACATGATCTTCACGCGAACAATGCCGATGCGCATCAAGAACAACCTCACCAAAATGTTGAACATCGCGAGCGCATACCATCACCACCACCGCAACAACGTGATCGTCATGACCCATTGGCTAATGACAACGGCGTCCCGGGTGCAAATGATTTTCATGAGCAAGGACGTTATCCCCGTCATCCTCCAAGGCCACGCCATCAAAATCGTGACAATGCGAACAATAACGAACAACCCGTTCATCGACAAGAGCTACCTCCTCAACATGCGCCTCGTCAAGAGCTTCCTCATGATCGTCACCAACACCAACGTTCCGAGTCAAGTGATAACGAGTCAAGCCAACACAATGGTGATGGACTCAATTGAAGGAGACGTGGACGTGCATTCCCACATGGTGCTCATGGTGACAACTATGATGACTTGACCAACGTCCGCTTTGACATACCCAAGTTCTACGGCACAAGTGATCTGGAAGCTTACTTCTCATGGGTACTCAAGGTTGACAAGATCTTCCGCGTGCAACGCTTCTCCGACAACAAGAAGGTTGCCTTAGCCTCGATGGAGTTTGAAGAGTATGCCCTCTTGTGGTGGGAACAACTACAAGATGCTCGCGTCGCTAACCACCAACGACCAATCGACACTTGGGTTGAAATGAAAGAAACAATGTACAAGCGCTTCGTGCCAAGCCATTACACTAGAGACTTATACAAGAAGTTGCAAGAGTTGAAGCAAGGTTGAAGTCGGTTGACGAGTACTACAAGGAGATGGAGATCTCCATGATGAGAGCTAATGTCAACGAGTACGAAGAGCAATCCATGGCTCGTTTCATGAATGGCCTCAACTATCCAATCAAGAAGATCGTGGAGTTCCAACCATATGCCTCTTTGGTTGACCTAGTACATCAAGCTTCCAAGGCCGAGCGACACGTGCTTGAAGAGCTCAAATACCTCAAGACAAAGGCATTCTTCGCCAACAAGCCTTCTTCGTCAACGCCTACACCTTCACAAGCTCTTCCGCAAGCGAACACATGAGGTCCCCCAAGAGTCTCTACATCGACACCTCAAGTGCCTCAACCTTTCAAGAAAGTACCTCCCTCTTCCACGGCGCCTCAAGGATCTTCGGCCGGCACAAGACTTTTGCAATGCTACAAGTGCGGCGGACAAGGGCACAAATCTTTTGAGTGCAGCAACAAGAAGGTCATGATCATCAATGACATGGGAGAGTATGAATCAATGAGTGAAGATGAGTACAATGCTTTCAACAAGGTTGCCACAATGCAAAGCGCTCAAGAAGAAGAAAGTGAGATATATTGTGATGGCGACAACAACCCTTCCTTGGTTGTGGCAAGAGCTCTAACCACCAATGTTCAAGTGCAAGAAGACCAAAGATGCAACTTGTTTCAAACTTGAGCGGGAATCAATGGAAAGTCCTTCAAGGTCATCATAGATGGTGGAAGTTGCCACAACGGGAGGTTCTATTTATAGTCTAGGTAGGATAAGGTAGGATAAGTGAGGAGACAAGGGCCCTCATTCCGTCAGGTTCCCGCCGCAGCGGTAGTACCGCTAGGGCGAGCGGTAGTACCGCTGGGCAGGCCTCGAACAACTTCTGAAGTCAACCCCAACGGTAGTACCGCCAGGCCCAGCGGTACCGCGGTTGGCGGTAGTACCGCTACGGTGCCGCTGGCGCTGCCGGAAGATCGAACAGAGGACCGTTTTCGGCGGTGGCTTCGGCAGTAGTACCGCTGGGGCGGTAGTACCGCCCGGCGGAGCGGTAGTACCGCCCAGCTTCTTCTGGCTCGGCTGGACTCGGTGGGGACGCGTCTGGCTCGACAGGACTTGGGGCGGTAGTACCGCTGCACCCGGCGGTAGTACCGCCGCCTGGGACTTGTTCCCATTCTTCTCTCCTTCTCTTTCGTCTTCTTGACTCGATTCTTGTCCAACTTCTACACTTCCTTGGCGATCTTCAAGAGGGTCATGCCTGAGTATGCACAAGGTATCGGAATGAAGTAGCAAGCCATTCAAAGGAGTATCGAGATCACACATAGATAGGAGTGAATTCACCTTATCATGTAGAGCTTTGACTCTTGCTCTTGTCATTGGACCACTTGGTGTTGTGTGCCTATGTTGCACTACATCATCTCCCCCCCTTGGTAAAGAGTCGTCCTCGACTCTTCGTCCTCATCATCACTTGGGTCACCAAGGTAAGGCGAGATGTCGGCGACGTTGAAGGTGTTATGAACGCCGTACTTGCACTTTGGTATGTCGATCTTGTATGCGTTGTCGTTGATGCGCTTGAGAACCTTGAAAGGGCCATCTCCTCTTGGCGCTAGCTTAGACTTCCTCTCATCGGGGAAGCGGTCTTTGCGTAGATGTAGCCAAACAAGGTCTCCTTCTTCAAAGATCATGGGGCGCTTGTTCTTGTTCATCTTCGTAGCATGGTCTTCCTCATGCTTCTCTAGCGTGGCTCTTGTGTCTTCATGTAGTTTCTTCATGTAGGCGGCGCGCTTGTCGAAGTCCATGTTTACTTGTTCTCGGAGTGGAAGTGGTAGCATGTCTAGCGCGGTGTAGGGGTTGGAGCCATAGACAACCTCGAAGGGTGTTCTCTTTGTTGCGTGATGTAGTGCTCGATTGTAGGCGAACTCGACGTGTGGGATGCACTCTTCCCAATTCTTCAAGTTAGGCTTGATCAACACACGAAGGAGTGTGGATAGGCTCCGGTTCACCACTTCGGTTTGGCCATCGGTTTGGGGGTGGTATGCGGTGGAGAACATGTGCTTGATTCCCATCTTGGCCATCAAAGTCTTCCAAAAATAGCTCACGAACTTGACGTCACGATCCGACACAATGGTCTTTGGCACACCATGAAGACGGACGATTTCCCTGAAAAACAAAGTAGCAATGTGTGAAGCATCGTCGCTCTTGTTGCAAGGTATAAAGTGTGCCATTTTAGAGAAGCGATCAATGACGACAAAGATGGAATCCTTGTTTGTTTTAGTGCGTGGGAGTCCTAAGACAAAATCCATAGCAATGTCGGACCATGGGTGATGTGGAATTGGCAAAGGTGTGTATAAGCCATGAGAGTTTATAGTAGACTTAGCTTTGAGACATGTTGAACATCGTCGCACCAAGCGGTTCACATCACGGTACATCCTTGGCCAATAGTAGTTTGTGGAAAGCATTGCAAAGGTCTTGTCACGTCCGAAATGTCCCATTAAGACGCCTCCATGCGATTCCTTTAAAAGGACCAAACGAAGCGAAGACTCGGGTATACATAGTTTGTTAGCCTTAAACAAGAAACCTTTGAGCAAATAGAAATCACCAACTCCTTTGTGCTCCGAACATTGAGCGAAAATGTGATGCGGGTAGGTCCCGATTTTCACGGATTTGTGCGGAGGGAAGGATGAACACGAAGAACACGTGAAGAACGATGAACACAAAGAGGGGAAATCAAACACACAAGGGTAAATAGCAAGTAGCAACCCGGCAAGAATCGACTGGTAACAAATCCCCGAGGGCAGCCCCCAATCCTCCTCTCCCAAGCACACCTTACTCTTAGGATTGTTTGTCCAATTGGTCAACCAACCAATCCAACCTAGCCACCTAAAGATGGAAGATTAGCAAGTAATCGCAACTACAAGTGGAGCCTTGGTATCCACGCAGGGATCTTCTCCTCAAGAGGAGGCCTTGGTTCATCTCCACATGTGGAGGTCTTGATTCATCTCCAAAGGAGGAAGGAGACACTTTGAGAAGAAGGAGTCTAGCTCTACTTTAGTTCTCAAATCATAGTCTAACCCTAACCCTAGGCTGAGGAGGAGTATTTATAGTCCACGAGGCGAAGGGGTAAGTTGTGGGCCGTTACATGGGCTTCAGCCCGAATCTTCCCAGACCCAGCGGTAGTACCGCTATGCCAGCGGTAGTACCGCTGGGATTAATTGCACTCGCTGGCGGTAGTACGAAGCGGGTACCGGGAGGTACCGTAGGGGTATCCAGTGGCGTTTTCGGCGTGCCGGTACCTCCAGCGGTACCTCTGGCGGTAGTACCGTGATCTGGGTTCGGCGGTAGTACCGCTGTGCAAGCGGTAGTACCGCTGCCTGGAGTTCTGCGCAGGTCTTCCTCTTCAGCGGTAGCGCGGCTGCCTGGGACCTGGCGGTAGTACCGGCCCGCCTGGCGGTAGTACCGCTGTGCTGATGCTTCGTCTTCTTCATCTTCTTCTCGACTCGTCTCTTGGCCATCTTCTGCACTTGCTTCTTGATCTTCTTGGTGGTTGTTCCTGAGTATGCACAACGTATCCGAATGAAGTAGCAACCCATTCAAAGGAGTGTCGAGATCACACATAGATAGGAGCGAATTCACCTTATCATGGAGAGCTTTGATTCTTGCTCTTGTCATTGGGCCACTTGTTGTAGGAGACGTAGGTCGGGCTACATCATCTCCCCCCCCTTGGAAAAGAGTCGTCCTCGACTCTTGGTCATCCTCATCGCTTGATGTTCCAAGGTATGGCGATAGGTCGGCGACGTTGAAGGTGTCATGGACCAAGTGTTTGGAGTTGGAGATGTCGATCTTGTAGGCATTGTCGTTGATGCGCTTGATAACCTTGAAAGGTCCATCTCCACGAGGGTGAAGCTTGGACTTCCTTGCATCCGGGAAGCGATCTTTGCGAAGGTGTAGCCACACAAGGTCTCCTTCTTCAAATATCATGGCGCGCTTGTGTTTGTTCATCTTCGTAGCATGGTCTTTGTTGTGCTTCTCGAGAGTAGTTCTTGTTTCCTCATGGAGCTTCTTCATGTAAGCGGCTCGCTTGTCGAAGTCCATGTTAACTTGCTCACGGAGTGGAAGTGGTAGCATGTCGAGCGCGGTGTAGGGGTTGGAGCCATAGACGACCTCGAAGGGTGTTCTCTTTGTTGCGCGGTGTAGTGCTCGATTGTAGGCGAACTCGGCGTGTGGGATGCACTCTTCCCAATTCTTCAAGTTAGGCTTGATCAACACACGAAGGAGTGTAGATAGGCTTCGGTTCACCACTTCGGTTTGGCCATCGGTTTGAGGGTGGTATGCGGTGGAGAATAGTTGCTTGATTCCCATCTTGGCCATCAAAGTCTTCCAAAAATAGCTCACGAACTTGGTGTCACGATCCGACACAATGGTCTTGGGCACTCCATGAAGACGGACGATTTCCCTGAAAAACAAAGTAGCAATGTGTGAAGCATCGTCGCTCTTGTTGCAAGGTATAAAGTGTGCCATTTTAGAGAAGCGATCAATGACGACAAAGATGGAATCCTTGTTTGTTTTAGTGCGTGGGAGTCCTAAGACAAAATCCATAGCTATATCGGACCATGGGTGATGTGGAATAGGCAATGGTGTGTATAACCCATGAGAGTTTAGAGTAGACTTAGCTTTGAGACATGTAGAACATCGTCGAACTAGGCGTTCCACATCACGCTTCATTCTAGGCCAATAGTAGTTGGTGGAGCATGGCGTAGGTCTTGTCGCGTCCAAAGTGACCCATGAGTGTCCTCCATGAGATTCCTTCAAAAGGACCAAACGAAGCGAAGACTCGGGTATACATAGTTTGTTAGCCTTAAACAAGAAACCTTTGTGCAAATAGAAATCACCAATTCCTTTGTGCTCCGAACATTGAGCGAAAATGTCTCCAAAGAAAGCATCGGTAGCATACAACTCTTTAATCTCATCCAAACCCAAACACTAATGTCAAGACGTGTAAGTAGGTTGGCCTTGCGGGATAGAGCATCCGCGACCACATTGTCTTTACCTTTCTTGTATTTGATTACAAAAGTGAAAGACTCAATGAACTCAACCCACTTAGCATGTCTTTTGTTCAAATTTGTTTGACTTTTCAAATATTTCAAGGATTCATGGTCGAATGAATGACAAATTCCTTAGGACGAAGGTAATGTTGCCACACATCCAAAACACGAACCAAAGCAAATAACTCTTTGTCATAAATGGGGTAATTCAAGCGAGCTCCATCTAGTTTCTCACTATGGTATGCGATGGGTCTACCATTTTGCATAAGCACTCCACCAATGCCCAATCCACTTGCATCGCATTCAATCTCAAATGTCTTAGAGAAATCCGGAAGGGCAAGGAGTGGTGCTTCGGTTAATAACCGTTTGAGCTCATTGAAAGCAAAATCATGTGCATTGCCCCAAATGAAAGGTACATTCTTCTTTGTAAGTTCATGGAGGGGGCAAGCAATTGTGGAAAAATCCTTGATGAAACGGCGATAAAATCCGGCAAAACCAAGAAAACGTCTCAACTCCTCAAGTGATGTCGGAAAAGGCCAAGTCCGAATTGCTTGTATCTTGCTTCATCACTTCGACTCCATCCGAAGAAACAACAAAACCCAAGAAAACAAGTTTGTTGGTGGCAAAAGTGCACTTAGAAAGATTTGCATAAAGCTTTTCATTGCGAAGAACCAACAAAACTTGAGCAACATGAGAAGTGTGCTCTTCCAAAGATTGCTATAAATAAGGATGTCGTCAAAGTATACCACAACAAATTTGCCAATGAAAGGACGCAAAACATGATTCATGAGACGCATAAAGTAGAAGGTGCATTGGAAAGACCAAATGGCATGACGAGCCACTCATAAAGACCAAGCTTTGTTTTAAATGCGGTCTTCCATTCATCACCTTCACACATGCGTATTTGGTGATATCCACTTTTAAGATCAATTTTGGAGAATATAGCGGAACCACAAAGCTCATCGAGCATATCATCAAGTCGAGGGATAGGATGGCGATACCGAACGGTTATGGCGTTGATGGGGCGACAATCCATGCAAAGGCGAAGAGTGTTGTCGTGCTTGGGTACCAAGATGACGGGCACGGCACACGGACTCAAGCTCTCGCGGATGTGTCCCATGGCAAGAAGTTCTTGTATTTGCCGCTCGATCTCCTTTGTTTCTTCGGGGTTGGTGCGGTAAGGAGCGCGGTTTGGTAGCGGTGCGCCGGGAACAAGGTCGATGCGGTGCTCGATTCCACGTAGAGGAGGTAGTCCCGGTGGCACTCTTGAGGGAAGACATCTTCAAAGTCCTTCAAAAGAGACAACAAAGAAGGAGGAAGGTTTGTGAAGTCGTTAGTCATAGAAACTTCACCCTTGCATATGAGCACATAGTGTAGGGTGGATGGGTTTTCTCTCAACTCCCTCATCTCTCTCTTTGTGGCAAATAGTGTAAGTTTTGTGGGAACTCTCTTTGAAGTGTCACACTCATTTGGCTTGTGGCTCTCACTCACTTTATGGTGGGTCTCTCGCTCACCACTCATCTCACTAGACGAACGATCTTGTTGTGCCCTTGCAATGTCTTGGCGTTGTCGGCGATGACTTGACTTGGTGTCATGGGACGAAGGACGAAGGTCTTGTCGTTGTTCTTGAAGCTATAGTAGTTTGTCCTTCCATCATGCATAGCACCCTTGTCAAATTGCCATGGACGCCCAAGGAGTAAGTGACAAACGTTCATAGGCACAACATCACAATCAACCGTATCTTCATAGGCTCCAATCTTGAAGGACACTTGCACCATGTGTTGAATCTTGACGGCTCCGGTATCACTCAACCATTGCACATGGTAAGGATGTGGGTGCTTCTTGAACTTCAAGTTGAGCTTATCACAAAGTTCTTTGCTCGCTAGGTTGTGGCAACTTCCACCATCTATGATGACCTTGATGGACTTTCCATTGACTCCCGCTCTGTGAAACAAGTTGCATCTTTGGTCTTCTTCCACTTGAACATTGGTGGTTAAGCTCTTGCCACAACCAAGGAAGGGTCTTTGTTGTCGCCATCACAATATATCTCATTTCTTCTTCTTGAGCACTTTGCATTGTGGCGACCTTGTTCAAAGCATTGTACTCATCTTCACTCATAGATTCATACTCTCCCATGTCATTGATGATCATGACCTTCTTGTTGGTGCACTCAAAAGATTTGTGCCCTTGTCCGCCGCACTTGTAGCATTGCAATAGTCTTGTGCCGGACGAAGATCCTTGAGGCCTTGGAGGAGGGAGGTACTTTCTTGAAAGGTTGAGGCGCTTGAGGTGTCGAAGTAGAGACTCTTGGAGGACCTCGAGTGTTCGCTTGAGGAAGAGCTTGTGAAGGTGTAGGAGTTGACGAAGAAGGCTTGTTGGCGTAGAATGCCTTTGTCTTGAGGTATTTGAGCTCTTCAAGCACGTGGCGCTCGGCCTTGGAAGCTTGATGTACTAGCTCAACCAAAGAGGCATATGGTTGGAACTCCACGATCTTCTTGATGGGATAGTTGAGGCCATTCATGAAACGAGCCATGGATTGCTCTTCGTACTCGTTGACATTGGCTCTCATCATGGAGATTTCCATTTCCTTGTAGTACTCGTCAACCGACTTCAAACCTTGCTTCAACTCTTGCAACTTCTTGTATAAGTCTCTAGTGTAATGGCTTGGCACGAAGCGCTTGTACATTGTTTCTTTCATTCAACCCAAGTGTCAATTGGTTGTTGGTGGTTAGCGACGCGAGCATCTTGTAGTTGTTCCCACCACAAGAGGGCATACTCTTCAAACTCCATCGAGGCTAAGCAACCTTCTTGATGTCGGAGTAGCGTTGCACGCGGAAGATCTTGTCAACCTTGAGTACCCATGAGAAGTAAGCTTCCGGATCACTTGTGCCGTAGAACTTGGGTATGTCAAAGCGGACGTTGGTCAAGTCATCATAGTCGTCACGGTGGCCACCACGTGGGAATGCACGTCCACGTCTCCTTCGGTTGAGTCCATCACCATTGTGTTGGCTTGACTCGTTATCACTTGACTCGGAACGTTGGTGTTGGTGACGATCATGAGGAAGCTCTTGACGAGGCGCATGTTGAGGAGGTAGCTCTTGTTGAGGAACGGGTTGCTCGACATTGTTCGCATTGTCATGGTTTTGATGACGTGGCCTTGGAGGATGACGAGGGTGACGTCCTTGTTCACCAAAGTCATTCGCACCCGGAACGCCATTGTCATTAGCCAATGGGTCATGACGATCACGTTGTTGCGGTGGTGGTGATGGTATGCGTTCACGACGATCATCATTTTGGTGAGGTTGTTCTTGATGCGCATTGGCATTGTTCGCGTGAAGATCATGTGGTTGTTCAACGATAGGAGGAGGTCGTTCATGGGCGTCGCGCCTTGGTCATGTTGACGTTCTTGTCGAGGTTCATGACGTCCATGACGTGCTTGTGTCGACCTTGAGGTGCTTCTTGTACGGCTTGAGTGTGAAGAAGCTCGTTGTCGCGCAAGGTTGTTGATAGCTTCGGTCAACCTCTCCATAGTTGCTTCGTTAGCACTCATGCGGTCGTTGAAGGTGTTGTCTTGATTTTGAAGACGGCGCTCTAAGCGTCTATGTTACCACGAAGAAGTGTCGCATGCCCAAGCTCCGATTGTGTGACATAGCCATGATCACCGCGAACTCCACCATGGTTTCCTCTTCCGAGCTTGAGCTTCCGTTTGTACTTCCCCTAAACATTTTCTCAAGAACAAGTGAGATGTGCGTAAGGAAAAACCAAGACAAACTATATCCCAAGTATAATGTGGCTTGAGAGGAGAGTATCCGGTTCTAACACCCAACACACACACTTATGAGGATAGGAAGGTATGAAGTGGCAAACGAAACAAACAAACCCGCCGACAAGTATATTGTCAAAGGTAGAGAAAATCCACAATGATCAAATTACCAAAGAAACTCCAACCACAAAGTATCAAGAAACACACACAAAAGCGAATGATGGGGTTGGGCACCAAGAGGGCGAGCACTCGAAGATAGACAACCTAACGAAGACTACGTGCTCAAATGTCACCCAACACAAGAAGGACGCTAGCTCAATTGCTTTTTGTGGGCAACGGATTTGCACAAGAGTTAACACTCACACTCACTTTGGCGGTCTTAGCTTTGTCGCAACCTACAAGAGATGAACTTGGCACCACTTGATTCTTTTCTTTTCTCTCTTTTTTTTTTGATTTTTGCTTTTTGACGATGATTCCTTCTCTTTTGCTAGTGCCAAGCTCTCTAACGATACACACTCGCCAATACTTGAAGACAAACACTCAACACGTGCAATGCCTCGCAATATCACCGAGCTAGTCCAATAGGTCAAGTTGCGCGAAAGGAAGAAGGGCTCACAACGGAATATGGTGGTGGGGGAATGTCGAGTCCTTGGTGGCGTCGTCGCTTGGCGTTGATGATGCGTTGCTGCGGAAGCTTGTCATGTTGTAGACGTAAAGCACACCAAGAAAGGACTCAAACCAAAGAGGAAATGCCAAAACGAACCGAGGAAAAGAAAAATTTGCTGAAAAATCTGGCCCTGGCGGTAGTACCGCTGGTCCGCCCGGTAGTACCGCTGCGGCGGTAGTACCGCTACACTGGCGGTAGTACCGCGCGCACGAATCTGCGCGATTTTGACTCGAATTTGGGGCGGAAATTGGGCTCGAAAATCCTCGAATTCGTGGGAAATTGGCAAAATTAAGGCTAGGGAACGCAAACAAAGGTGGAGGGGGTCCTAAAGCAACAGATCCATGGACAAAAACTACCAAAAACGCAACGAATCGACAGATCGGCTCGAATCAAGGCAAGGCTATTTTTGGTGGAAATTTTCGAATTTCTCAAAAACGAAGAAAAATTTGGTGGATTTTGGTGGAAACACAAAACAAATCCGTGTCAACCTAGAGCTCTGATACCATATGATGCGGGTAGGTCCCGATTTTCACGGATTTGTGCGGAGGGAAGGATGAACACGAAGAACACGCGAAGAACGATGAACACAAAGAGGGGAAATCAAACACACAAGGGTAAATAGCAAGTAGCAACCCGGCAAGAATCGACTGGTAACAAATCCCCGAGGGCAGCCCCCAATCCTCCTCTCCCAAGCACACCTTACTCTTAGGATTGTTTGTCCAATTGGTCAATCCAACCAATCCAACCTAGCCACCTAAAGATGGAAGATTAGCAAGTAATCGCAACTACAAGTGGAGCCTTGGTATCCACGCAGGGATCTTCTCCTCAAGAGGAGGCCTTGGTTCATCTCCACATGTGGAGGTCTTGATTCATCTCCAAAGGAGGAAGGAGACACTTTGAGAAGAAGGAGTCTAGCTCTACTTTAGTTCTCAAATCATAGTCTAACCCTAACCCTAGGCTGAGGAGGAGTATTTATAGTCCACGAGGCGAAGGGGTAAGTTGTGGGCCGTTACATGGGCTTCAGCCCGAATCTTCCCAGACCCAGCGGTAGTACCGCTATGCCAGCGGTAGTACCGCTGGGATTAATTGCACTCGCTGGCGGTAGTACGAAGCGGGTACCGGGAGGTACCGTAGGGGTATCCAGTGGCGTTTTCGGGCGTGCCGGTACCTCCAGCGGTACCTCTGGCGGTAGTACCGTGATCTGGGTTCGGCGGTAGTACCGCTGTGCAAGCGGTAGGACCGCTGCCTGGAGTTCTGCGCAGGTCTTCCTCTTCAGCGGTAGCGCGGCTGCCTGGGACCTGGCGGTAGTACCGGCCCGCCTGGCGGTAGTACCGCTGTGCTGATGCTTCGTCTTCTTCATCTTCTTCTCGACTCGTCTCTTGGCCATCTTCTGCACTTGCTTCTTGATCTTCTTGGTGGTTGTTCCTGAGTATGCACAACGTATCCGAATGAAGTAGCAACCCATTCAAAGGAGTGTCGAGATCACACATAGATAGGAGCGAATTCACCTTATCATGGATAGCTTTGATTCTTGCTCTTGTCATTGGACCACTTGTTGTAGGAGACGTAGGTCGGGCTACATCAAAATGTCTCCAAAGAAAGCATCGGTAGCATACAACTCTTTAATCTCATCCAAACCCAAGACACTAATGTCAAGACGTGTAAGTAGGTTGGCCTTGCGGGATAGAGCATCCGCGACCACATTGTCTTTACCTTTCTTGTATTTGATTACAAATGTGAAAGACTCAATGAACTCAACCCACTTAGCATGTCTTTTGTTCAAATTTGTTTGACTTTTCAAATATTTCAAGGATTCATGGTCGGAATGAATGACAAATTCCTTAGGACGAAGGTAATGTTGCCACACATCCAAAACACGAACCAAAGCAAATAACTCTTTGTCATAAATGGGGTAATTCAAGCGAGCTCCATCTAGTTTCTCACTATGGTATGCGATGGGTCTACCATTTTGCATAAGCACTCCTCCAATGCCCAATCCACTTGCATCGCATTCAATCTCAAATGTCTTAGAGAAATCCGGAAGGGCAAGGAGTGGTGCTTCGGTTAATAACCGTTTGAGCTCATTGAAAGCAAAATCATGTGCGTTGCCCCAAATGAAAGGTACATTCTTCTTTGTAAGTTCATGGAGGGGGCAAGCAATTGTGGAAAAATCCTTGATGAAACGGCGGTAAAATCCGGCAAAACCAAGAAAACGTCTCAACTCCTCAAGTGATGTCGGAAAAGGCCAAGTCCGAATTGCTTGTATCTTTGCTTCATCGACTTCGACTCCATCCGAAGAAACAACAAAACCCAAGAAAACAAGTTTGTTGGTGGCAAAAGTGCACTTAGAAAGATTTGCATAAAGCTTTTCATTGCGAAGAACCAACAAAACTTGAGCAACATGAGAAGTGTGCTCTTCCAAAGATTTGCTATAAATAAGGATGTCGTCAAAGTATACCACAACAAATTTCCCAATGAAAGGACGCAAAACATGATTCATGAGACGCATAAAAGTAGAAGGTGCATTGGAAAGACCAAATGGCATGACTAGCCACTCATAAAGACCAAGCTTAGTTTTAAATGCGGTCTTCCATTCATCACCTTCACACATGCGTATTTGGTGATATCCACTTTTAAGATCAATTTTGGAGAATATAGCGGAACCACAAAGCTCATCGAGCATATCATCAAGGCGAGGGATAGGATGGCGATACCGAACGGTGATGGCGTTGATGGGGCGACAATCCATGCAAAGGCGAAGAGTGTTGTCGTGCTTGGGTACCAAGATGACGGGCACGGCGCACGGACTCAAGCTCTCGCGGATATGTCCCATGGCAAGAAGTTCTTGTATTTGCCGTCGATCTCCTTTGTCTCCTCGGGGTTGGTGCGGTAAGGAGCGCGGTTTGGTAGCGGTGCGCCGGGAACAAGGTCGATGCGGTGCTCGATTCCACGTAGAGGAGGTAGTCCCGGTGGCACATCTTGAGGGAAGACATCTTCAAAGTCCTTCAAAAGAGACAACAAAGAAGGAGGAAGGTTTGTGAAAGTGTTAGTCATAGAAACTTCACCCTTGCATATGAGCACATAGTGGAGGGTGGATGGGTTCTCTCTCAACTCCCTTATCACTCTTTTGTGGCAATAGTGTAAGTTTTGTGGGAACTCTCTTTGAAGTGTCACACTCATTTGGCTTGTGGCTCTCACTCACTTTATGGTGGGTCTCTCGCTCACCACTCATCTCACTAGACGAACGATCTTGTTGTGCCCTTGCAATAGTCTTGGCGTTGTCGGCGATGACTTGACTTGGTGTCATGGGACGAAGGACGAAGGTCTTGTCGTTGTTCTTGAAGCTATAGTAGTTTGTCCTTCCATCATGCATAGCACCCTTGTCAAATTGCCATGGACGCCCAAGGAGTAAGTGACAAACGTTCATAGGCACAACATCACAATCAACCGTATCTTCATAGGCTCCAATCTTGAAGGACACTTGCACCATGTGTTGAATCTTGACGGCTCCGGTATCACTCAACCATTGCACATGGTAGGATGTGGGTGCTTCTTGAACTTCAAGTTGAGCTTATCACAAAGTTCTTTGCTCGCTAGGTTGTGGCAACTTCCACCATCTATGATGACCTTGACGGACTTGCCATTGATTCCCGCTCTAGTGTGAAACAAGTTGCATCTTTGGTCTTCTTCCACTTGAACATTGGTGGTTAGAGCTCTTGCCACAACCAAGGAAGGATTGTTGTCGCCATCACAATAGATCTCACTTTCTTCTTCTTGAGCACTTTGCATTGTGGCGACCTTGTTCAAAGCATTGTACTCATCTTCACTCATAGATTCATACTCTCCCATGTCATTGATGATCATGACCTTCTTGTTGGTGCACTCAAAAGATTTGTGCCCTTGTCCGCCGCACTTGTAACATTGCAAGAGTCTTGTGCCGGACGAAGATCCTTGAGGCGCCTTGGTAGGGGAGGTACTTTCTTGAAAGGTTGAGGCGCTTGAGGTGTCGATGTAGAGACTCTTGGAGGACCTCGAGTGTTCGCTTGAGGAAGAGCTTGTGAAGGTGTAGGAGTTGACGAAGAAGGCTTGTTGGCGTAGAATGCCTTTGTCTTGAGGTATTTGAGCTCTTCAAGCACGTGGCGCTCGGCCTTGGAAGCTTGATGTACTAGCTCAACCAAAGAGGCATATGGTTGGAACTCCACGATCTTCTTGATTGGATAGTTGAGGCCATTCATGAAACGAGCCATGGATTGCTCTTCGTACTCGTTGACATTGGCTCTCATCATGGAGATTTCCATTCCTTGTAGTACTCGTCAACCGACTTCAAACCTTGCTTCAACTCTTGCAACTTCTTGTATAAGTCTCTAGTGTAATGGCTTGGCACGAAGCGCTTGTACATTGTTTCTTTCATTTCAACCCAAGTGTCAATTGGTTGTTGGTGGTTAGCGACGCGAGCATCTTGTAGTTGTTCCCACCACAAGAGGGCATACTCTTCAAACTCCATCGAGGCTAAGGCAACCTTCTTGATGTCGGAGTAGCGTTGCACACGGAAGATCTTGTCAACCTTGAGTACCCATGAGAAGTAAGCTTCCGGATCACTTGTGCCGTAGAACTTGGGTATGTCAAAGCGGACGTTGGTCAAGTCATCATAGTCGTCACGGTGGCCACCACGTGGGAATGCACGTCCACGTCTCCTTCGGTTGAGTCCATCACCATTGTGTTGGCTTGACTCGTTATCACTTGACTCGGAACGTTGGTGTTGGTGACGATCATGAGGAAGCTCTTGACGAGGCGCATGTTGAGGAGGTAGCTCTTGTTGAGGAACGGGTTGCTCGACATTGTTCGCATTGTCATGGTTTTGATGACGTGGCCTTGGAGGATGACGAGGGTGACGTCCTTGTTCACCAAAGTCATTCGCACCCGGAACGCCATTGTCATTTGCCAATGGGTCATGACGATCACGTTGTTGCGGTGGTGGTGATGGTATGCGTTCACGACGATCATCATTTTGGTGAGGTTGTTCTTGATGCGCATTGGCATTGTTCGCGTGAAGATCATGTGGTTGTTCAACGTGAGGAGGAGGTCGTTCATGGGCGTCGCGCCTTGGATCATGTTGACGTTCTTGTCGAGGTTCATGACGTCCATGACGTGCTTGTGTCGACCTTGAGGTGCTTCTTGTACGGCTTGAGTGTGAAGAAGCTCGTTGTCGCGCAAGGTTGTTGATAGCTTCGGTCAACCGCTCCATTTTGCTTCTTAGCACTCATGCGGTCGTTGAAGGTGTGTCTTGATTTTGAAGACGGCGCTCGAAGCGTCTAGGTTACACGAAGAAAGTGTCGCATGCCAACAAGCTCCGATTGTGTGACATAGCCATGATCACCGCGAACTCCACCATGGATTTCCTCTTCCGAGCTTGAGCTTCCGTTTGTACTTCCCCTAAACATTTTCTCAAGATCAAGTGAGATATGTGGTAAGGAAAAACCAAGACAAACTATATCCCAAGTATAATGTGGCTTGAGAGGAGAGTATCCGGTTCTAACACCCAACACACACACTTATGAGGATAGGAAGGTATGAAGTGGCAAACGAAACAAGCAAACCCGCCGACAAGTATATTGTCAAAGGTAGAGAAAATCCACAATGATCAAATTACCAAAGAAACTCCAACCACAAATGATGAAGAAACACACACAAAAGCGAATGATGGGGTTGGGCGACCAAAGGGCGAGCACTCGAAGATAGACAACCTAACGAAGACTACGTGCTCAAATGTCACCCAACACAAGAAGGACGCTAGCTCAATTGCTTTTTGTGGGCAACGGATTTGCACAAGAGTTAACACTCACACTCACTTTGGCGGTTTAGCTTTGTCGCAACCTACAAGAGATGAACTTGGCACCACTTGATTCTTTTCTTTTCTCTCTTTTTTTTGATTTTTGCTTTTTGACGATGATTCCTTCTCTTTTGCTAGTGCCAAGCTCTCTAACGATACACACTCGCCAATACTTGAAGACAAACACTCAACACGTGCAATGCCTCGCAATATCACCGAGCTAGTCCGATAGGTCAAGGTACACCAAAGGAAGAAGGGCTCACAACGGATTATGATGGTGGGGGAATGTCGAGTCCTTGGTGGCGTCGTCGCTTGGCGTTGATGATGCGTTGCTGCGGAAGCTTGTCGATGTTGTAGACGTAGGCACACCAAGAAAGGACTCAAACCAAAGAGGAAATGCCAAAAACGAACCGAGGAAAAGAAAAAATTTCTGAAAAATCTGCCCTGGCGGTAGTACCGCTGCCCCCAGCGGTAGTACCGCTGCCTGGCGGTAGTACCGCCCGGTACCGCTGGAGGTACCGCTGCGCACGGATCTGCGCGAGTTTGACTCGAAATTGGGCGGAATTGGGCTCCAAAACTTCCTCGAATTCGTGGGAAATCGGCAAAATTAAGGCTAGGGAACGCAAACAAGGGTGGAGGGGGTCCTAAAGCAACAGATCCATGGACAAAAACTACCAAAAACGCAACGAATCGACAGATCGGCTCGAATCTAGGCAAGGCTATTTTTGGTGGAAATTTTCGAATTTCTCAAAACGAAGAAAAATTTGGTGGATTTTGGTGGAAACACAAATCAAATCCGTGTCAACCTAGAGCTCTGATACCATATGATGCGGGTAGGTCCCGATTTTCACGGATTTGTGCGGAGGGAAAGATGAACACGAAGAACACACGAAGAACGAAGAACACAAAAGAGGGGAAAACACAACACAAAGGATAAATAGCAAGTAGCAACCCGGCAAGACTCGATTGGTAACAAATCCCCGTGGACAGCCCCCAATCCTCCTCTCCCAAGCACACCTTACTCTTAGGATTGTTTGTCCAATTGGTCAATCCAACCAATCCAACCTAGCCACCTAAAGATGGAAGATTAGCAAGTAATCGCAACTACAAGCGGAGCCTTGGTATCCACGCAGGGATCTTCTCCTCAAGAGGAGGCCTTGGTTCATCTCCACATGTGGAGGCCTTGATTCATCTCCATAGGAGGAAAGAGACACTTTGAGAAGAAGGAGCAAGGCTCTATTTTAGTTCTCAAATCTTAGTCTACCCCTAGATCTAGATGGGGAGGTTCTATTTATAGTTTAGGTAGGATAAGGTAGGATAAGTGAGGAGACAAGGGCCCTCATCCCGTCAGGTTCCCGCCACGCGGTAGTACCGCTGGGGCCAGCAGTAGTACCGCTGGGCAGGCCTCGAACAGCTTCTGAAGTCAACCCCAACGGTAGTACCGCCAGGCCCAGCGGTAGTACCGCTGGCCGGCGGTAGTACCGCTACGGTGCCGCCAGAAGATCGAACAGAGGACCATTTTCGGCGGTGGCTTCGGCGGTAGTACCGCCCGGCGGGTGGGTAGTACCGCCCAGCTTCTTCTGGCTCGGCTGGACTGGGGTGGGGACGCGTCTGGCTCGACAGGACTTGGGGCGGTAGTACCGCTGCACCCGGCGGTAGTACCGCCGCCTGGGACTTGTTCCCATTCTTCTCTCCTTCTCCTTCGTCTTCTTGACTCGAGTCTTGTCCAACTTCTACACTTCCTTGGAGATCTTCAAGAGGATCATGCCTGAGTATGCACAAGGTATCGGAATGAAGTAGCAAGCCATTCAAAGGAGTATCGAGATCACACATAGATAGGAGTGAATTCACCTTATCATGTAGTGCTTTGACTCTTGCTCTTGTCATTGGACCACTTGGTGTTGTGTGCCTATGTTGCACTACATCAGGTTGCTACTTCATTCGGATACGTTGTGCATACTCAGGAACCAGCTTAACGACGACCCACAATGGAGTGGAGGAGATGACCAAGAGAAGACCCAAGAAGATGGCCAAGAGAGCAGCCAAGAAGAAGAAGAAGCCCAAACTGCTTTGGGCGGTACTACCGGACACGACCCGGTACTACCGCCGCCACCTGACGTGTCACCAGTCGAACAGACCACCGGGGCCGGTACTACCGCGCCTTGCCACCCCGGTACTACCGCCACACGCCGGCGTGGTACTACCGCGCCCACTACCGGGTCTACTACCGGATCTCCCAGGAGCTACGTGTATCGTCAAATTCTAACCCGGTAGTGGCCCCGGTACTGGCCCGGTACTACCGCACGCTCGGTACTACCGGGCTCCAGCCGGTACTACCGCTGCGGGCGAGCCTGCGCGCTGAAAAGGCTCTCGTGCCTTGTAATCTTATCCCCTTTTGGATCTAGAGTATAAATAGTGCGTCCCCTTCCTAGGGTTAGGGTTAGACAATGATTTGGGATTAGACTAGAGCCTTGCTCCTTCTTCTCAAAGTGTCTCTTTCCTCCTATGGAGATGAATCAAGGCCTCCCCTTGTGGAGATGAACCAAGGCCTCCCCTTGTGGAGAAGATCCCTTCGTGGATACTAAGGCTCCGCTTGTAGTTGCGATTACTTGCTAATCTTCCATCTTGTGGTGGCTAGATTGGATTGGTTGGATTGACCAATTGGACAAACAATTCTAAGAGTAAGGTGTGCTTGGGAGAGGAGAATTGGGGGCTACCCTCGGGGATTTGTTACCAATTGAGTCTTGCCGGGTTACTACTTGCTATTTACCCTTGTTTTGAGTGATTCCCCTCTTTTGTGTTCTTCGTTCATCGCGTGTTCTTCGTGTTCATCGATCCCTCCGCCCAAATCCGTGAAAATCGGGACCAACCTACATCATATAGGGAGCTCGGTTTGGAAGTGTAGCTCCTGGAATCAAGTCAATTTGATGCTCAATACCCCGCATTGGTGGGCACTTCCTCCGGAAAAACGTCACCAAAATCCTGCAAAATATCAGAAACACCAATAGAGAGAGGGGTCATGTCGTTAGAAACAAGAATTTCCCCCTTGCACATAAGCACAATGGGTACTAGAGTGGGATCCTCACGAAACTCTCTCAAATCAGATTTGGTGGCTAACATTGTATATTTCTTCTCTCCCTCACTTTTCTTTTTACCTCGAATTTGGCTGGTGGCTCTCACTCACCGAAGGTGGAGTCTCTCGACTAGCTAATCTCTCACTCTCATCCTCACGGTGAACCTCAACTTTTTGACGTGAATCATTTACAATGTCTTGCGGTGTCAAAGGTCTCAAAAGAATCTCCTTGCCGTGACAATTGAGCTGATACGTGTTGGATCTCCCATTCTGACGTACATCACGATCATATTGCCAAGGACGTCCCAACAACAAATGGCACACCGTCATAGGAACTACATCACACTCAACGGTGTCCTTATACGGTCCAATCTGAAACTAATACGCACGATATGATTGATCTTCACTTCTCCACTATCCGTCAACCACTGAATAAAATACGGATGTGGGTGCGGTAAATATTTCAATTTCAGTTTCTGACAAAGCTCTTTACTAGCCAAATTGTGGCAGCTGCCACCATCAATTATCACTTTGCACGACCGACCATTACCAACAGCAGCTCTTGTTTGAAACAAATTGCTGCGCTGTTCCGCAGAACTAGGTGTAACACTCAAGGCTCTAGGTGTGCAAACAATAGATGGCAAGTGTGTAGCATCAGCGTAATGTAAGCCATCTTGAGTTTCCTCCGACGAATCAGGATCAGCCTCATCACCACTCTCATATTCTCCCGTGTCCTCATTGATCAACATCACCTTTTTATTTGGACTGTCACGCTTTATGTGACCCTTGCCTCCTCACGTATGGCAGTTCATATCACGTGTGCGGGCTGTAGAACTAGAAGAACCTGTACCACTAGCTGTAGGCTGCGGTGCCGGTTTAGCAGGAGGGGCAACCGAAACTGATTTGGACGGTGTAGCAGGACCACGGAAACTAGCAGCAGGACTAGGCGATACCGCACTAGGTGTAGTCCGTGGTGTAAAACTACCTCGACCATAGGAAGAACGAGGCGCATATTTGGCATCTTCGGCCAACTGTAACTCAGCTTCACGTGCTTGATGCAACAAATCTTGTACATCGCCATATTGATGATGACGCACAATTCGCTTGATACTAACACTCAAACCTGATAAGAAACGCTACATGGTTTGTTCAGGTTCTTCTCGCACTTTAGCACGCTGCATGATCATCTCCATCTCCTTGTAGTACTCATCGACGGACAGGGTGCCTTGCTTCAAATTCTGCAACTTGTCATATAAAGAACGGATGTAATTATGAGGGATAAAACGATGACGCATCTCTGCCTTCATCTCGCGCCAAGAAAGGATGGGCACGTCATTAGCATCACGCCTAGCATTCACAAGTCCGTCCCACCACAGCAAAGCATACCCATCAAATTCAGAAGATACGAGCTTGATTTTTCTATCTTCAGTACAGTCATGCAAATGCCATAATTTTTCCATCTTCAGCTCCCAATTGATATATTCTTCCACGTCAATAGAACCTTCAAATTTAGGAATATTGAATTTTGGTTTGCTCAGCACATCATCATCACCATGGCTGCATGACCAAGATTATGGCGCGCACCAACAGGCGCAAAGCCTCGACCGGGAGGTACAGCACCTCTACCGACGCCACGCCCAGCATTAGCATGTGGCATCCGAGCAGGATCATCCTCCGCAAACTCCTCAGCATCAATGTCATCTCCGTGATTACCATGAACACTTGCATCATCCGCTGGCTGGTTCTGACGCTGCGTCAACCCCTGCACGGCACGAGTCAAAATAGCAAGATTCGCCTGTATGGTAGTCAACGTAGCCGCAGAATCATTAGCTGTTTGTAGCACAGTCTCAAGCTTCACATCCGTGGTAGTCAAATCAGATAGTATCTTATCACACTGGTTATTGAATTGCCGGGATAAGTGATCACGAAGAGCCTCATACTCTCTCCAAGAAACAGTCGCTGTTCCAGCCTTCGTTTGCCTCACCACACTATCTCTTTCCTCATCTGAAGACATGATTAGCGCACACTAAAATATATGTAGATATGTGGAAAACTCTCAACTCACTCAAAACCGAAAGAAATAATGGATCTTACCGTTCCAAAGTGAATTAGGATAGCTTACCAACTTGTATGAGCAGTACGTGCACGGATGGGATTCAGCGAATATTATGGGTATCAAAGTGTCACACAACAAAACCAGGGTATTTTAGTGGAGCTTGGTAGGGATACCTAACTACACCAATTTACAAATCCTAGTGCTGATCGTATGACACACTCAGGAAACGCACACGGTGGAGATAAACAGGGCAAAGCAACTATGAAACAAGAGTGTCACAATGCACAAGAGAGACGCTAGCAAAAGCTCAAAGTATAAGGGCACAAGATTGCTCAACTCTACTAGTGTCCAACAGCACGAAAAACAGCTCCACAGTCAACAACTTTCAGCTTCTTTTCCAATTTCTCTTTTCTCGTAATTTTTTTTTATACTTCTTTTCTTTTTTACCAAACCAGCAATGTAGTCAACGTTCGGGCACTATGGAGCTACTGTAGTCTCCTCTTCGGACAGTCCACAACTTGTCGCACCGCGAAATTTTTTCGCAAACCGAAGAGAACGTGCACACAAAACTTTCCTAATTGAGCAGCCCTAGAGCAAAGAATATGCTAGTCCCGTAGGTAAGTTCCTACACCAAAAGAAAGGCTTGCTAGGGTTGCAAACAGACAGGAAAAGGACTCTATATGGACTCGGATGAACGAAACGAAAATAACAGGAAACAATTCGGCATCGCGGCCAAAAAACGCGTCGCGGAAACCAACCCGAACTCGGATTCGACTCTTTTTGGTATTTTCTGTTTAGACTCCGACTCAACTTGCAAACAAAGAAACTAAAAGAAACCTAGACTTCTACGACTCGGACAAGAAAAGGTACGCAAAGGAAAATAAACGACCAGCAACTAAAACTTGTAAACCGATGCAATCTAAGCTTATGGCGAAATCTAAACCTAATATTTTTGTGGGGCTTTTTCTGTATAGGACGAAAAACAGTAAATCTACGGGGATGGATTTGTGGATGCTCACCGAGTAAACGCTGGAAATCTGATACCAAGATGATAAGGGGTTGCCCGATCTTCTCAGTGAGCCGATGATGGATGGATGTGGATATGTAGATAACTCGCGAGATGCTCTCGAACTCTCCGGCTGCTCCCCTGTTGCCAATGCAACAGCTCTTCAACCCAATGGATATTCGCAACACCACACGCTTGCGCAACGTAGCCGCCGACCACGAGCGGTTCTGCAATCTCCCAATTCCCAGTGGAACGACAGATCACACTCAACTTCGGTAACAATAATCTCCAGAGCGCAACATAGTGGAGAGATTGAATTCCTGAGCGCAACACAGAGGAACTCAAATATAGATGAAAGCTTCAAGCAATTCGATCTAGGGTTTATCTTTAAACGTGGTCTACCTCTCTATGGCGCAGCCCTTGGCTATTTAAAGGGGTTGGCCGAAACTAGGACTCAATTCGGACCTGAACCCAAACCTGGTTTGACTCAGACTGATACAAACCGACCCATGGAGGGTTCGGCCTAACATGGCACGCAGGCCTAACTCGTGTGGTGCACCTTAGACATATAAACACCGCATCATTGGCTGTCCTAGTGCGCCACCTCGATGGTCTTCAAGCGTGGCTGATTTCCTTGACGTTCCCTTGTGCGCCTGCCTCCCTCTCCTCCCTCGCGCACTTGCTGATATTGGAAATCAGTGAATGTTCTTCTCCTTGTTGTAGATCCTCGCCTCCTCCAATGCTTGTGTTATTAATAAACCTGATCATACATAAATGCATAGACTTAGGCAGTATAAAATTCTCATGAACACAAACATCATATTCAACTAAGAGTGAGTTCACCTGTTGCTCAAGTAACTTGGTTCTAGCTCCTGTCATTGGTCCAATCCTCACTTCATTAGCTTTGTCTTGTACAGCAACATCAACAATAGGAGAAGATGGTAAAGAACTAGGGATGTCCTCATCAGTTGATGTACTTGCTTGGCGTGGTATTGGCAGGCTTCGCAGGTCTTGACGAGCTCCGTGGCATCTTCAAGGGCAGAGGGCCAGTAAAAGCCACTGCGAAACGCCTTTTCGGCCAGGGTGCGATATGAGGAGTGGTGACCGCAGTCGCCTTGGTGGATATCCGCGAGAAGCTCCTTCCCATCCTCAGTGGACACACACCGCAAGGCGACTCCGTTTAGTCGATGGCGATATAGGACCCCATCCAGCATGTCGTAGCTCTTGGCCTGACGGACTATCCTTTCCGCCTCGTCGTCGTCTTCAGGGAGTATCCTTCTTTCCAGATAGTCTTGGATCTGGTGGCGCCAGTTGTCATTCAGTGGATGTGCCGCGAGTAGTAGGCGGTCCTCACGTGCGTTGGGCGCTCCCATTGCGGGGGGAGGTGGTAACTCCTCCTCCTGGGGTGCGCCCTCCTCAGGCGGTGGTGATGCAGATGGTTTCATCAGTCTTTCCTCGAAGACACCCGGCCGCTGAGGTTCACGGCGTGCTGCCCGCTTCGCGATGTGATCGGCCTCTTGGTTTCCGCTGCGCGGTACATGAGCTAGCTCCATGCCGAGGAACCGCTTCTCTAGCTTGCACACTTCCTCGAGATAGGTAGCCATGTGGTTGTCCTTGGTCTTTTAGCTCTTGTTGGAGAAGTTCACGAGGAGCTGGGAGTCGCCCTGGACGATAATTCTCTGAATTCCCAAGGCGATCGCCGCTCAGAGCCCGGCGAGTAGTCCCTCATACTCTGCGATGTTGTTGGAGACCTTGTCGGTGCTCTTGAAGCACAGTTGTACGGCGTAGAAAAGTTTGTCGCCGCTGGGTGATGTAAGCACGACGCCAGCCCCCGCGCCGTGCCGAGAGAATGCGCCGTCGAAGTTCATGGTCCAGAGACCTGGGGCCACCTTTCCCAGAATGAGGGTCGTTTCTTTTCCTGATCCTCCTCAGGAGGCTCTGTCCATTCCACAGTGAAGTCGGCCAGGGCCGCTCCCTTGATGGTCCTTGTGGTGTGGAAGTCCAGCTCGAAAGGTTGAAGCTCGATGCCCCAGCCGGCCACCCGATCGGTGGAATTGGGGTTGCGCAGGATCTGCTCTAGCGGAAAGGACGAGACAACCTTGATGGGGTGCCCTTGGAAGTAGTGGCGCAATTTCTTTGAGGCCATGAGGAGAGTGAAGGGTAGCTTCTGCTGTTGCGGGTAACGCTCCCGAGCGTCGCGAAGCACCGTACTGACGTAGTAGACGGGGTGCTCCATGAGGTGCGTAGGGGTCGCTTCCCTCGCGAGGTCCTGTGCTGCCTCGGTGTTTCCTCCGACTGGGGCTTCTCGAGGCTTGGATCATGTACTCTCAGGAGGGGAGCCCCCTGCCGTGGAGACTGGCGGGCTGCCTCCTGAGGGGCTCGCGATAGACTCCTCACGCTCGGCCACCAGGACGGCGCTGGCTGTCTGTGGTGTGGCCGCCAGGTAGAGTAGGAGAGGCTCGCGCGGGCGAGGGGCTACCAGGACAGGAGGGCTGGCCAAGTACCTCTTGAGGTCAACGAAGGCTGCGTCTGCTTCAGGGGTCCACTTGAAGGGTCCCGATTTCTTCATCAGCTTGAAGAAAGGGAGCGCCATTTCGCCGGACTTGGAGATGAAGCGCCCTAGCGTGGCCATGCACCCGGTCAGTCATTGTATGTCCTTGAGGCGCTTCGGCGGCTGCATTTCCTCGATGGCCTTGATCTTGTCCGGGTTGGCCTCGATGCCCCGATGAGAGACCAAGAAACCGAGGAGCTTTCCTGAGGGTACCCCGAACACACACTTGGTTGGGTTGAGCTTGATGTTGACCTTGCGCAAGCTCGCGAAGGTTTCCTCCAAGTCGGTGATGAGGGTGTCGCCCTTCTTGGTCTTAACGACGATGTCATCCACATAGGCCTTAGTGTTCTGCCCCATCTGAGCCCCCTGGGCGATACGCATCAGCCTCTGGAAGGTGGCGCCGGCGTTCTTGAGGCCGAAGGGCATGCACACGTAGCAATACACGCCGCATGGGGTGAGGAAAGCCGTCTTCTCTTCGTCCTCCTTGGCCATCTTGATCTGGTGGTACCCAGAGAAAGCGTCCAGGAAACACAGGAGATCGCACCCCGCCATGGAATCCACGATCTGGTCGATGCGAGGTAGCGGGTATGGATCCTTGGGGCAAGCTTTGTTGAGGTCGGAGTAATCGATGCAGAGCCGGCCCCCTCCGGTGTGTTTGGGGATGACCACCGTGTTGGAGAGCCAGTCTGTATGCACAACTTCCCGAATAACGTTGGCGTCCTTGAGCTTCTCCACTTCCTTGATGATGAATTCCTGCTTTACGGGGCGCGCATTGGGGCAGACCGCCAGGTGGTGCTCGATGACCTCCCGAGGCACCCCTGTCATGTCAGACGTTGTCCATGTGAACATGTCCGCGTTAGCCCGGAGAAAGGTGACGAGGGCATCCTCTTGCTCAGGAGCGAGGTTGGCTCCGATGGTGATGGTAGCCCCCGAGCCGTCGGCTCGGAGTGTCACCTTCTTGGTGGCCGTCCGCTCTGGGGAGAAAAGCTGCTTTTTCTTCTTCGAAGGGCCGGCGAGGAGTTCTTCGGGGAAATAGGCCGGGATCGCGTTGTCCTCGGAAGGGTGTGCCTCGGCGGGGCCTTCTGCGGCAACTTTTTGCTTCTGGCCGGCCGGCCCGGGACTGCCTTCCTCCTCGACCATAGAGGCGACGAAATCACCCGCGAAGGCTTGGTCGGCCGCCAGACCGTCTTGGCCACCTCGTATGGCGATGATGCCGCTGCTGCCTGGCATCTTGAGGAGGTTGTACGCTGGGCGCGTGGCAGCCTTGAACTTAGCCAAGGCGGGGTAGCCCAGGATGGCGTTGTATGGCAGGCTGACGTCGGCGACCTCGAAGGTGATGAACTCCGTGCGGAAGTTTTTGACGATGCCAAAGGTGACGGGGCAATTCCCGAGAAAGGGTCAGCGGGGGTCAAGCGATCGAAAGGCACTTGGAGCTTTGCGAATGCTTGAATGGTGAGAAGATTGACCCGGCGCCCCCATCAATGAGCGTCCTTGCGACTGCCACATGATTGATGGTGGGGGTGCAGATCACGGGCCAACCTCGACGTCATCGGCGTCCGTCGGGTGGTCAGTGGCGTCGAAGGAGATCTCCGGTAGCGCCCGCTTGCATGGTAGGTGGGCCCTTCTGCGAGGCAAGTGATACGTCTCAAACGTATCTATAATTTTCGATGTTCCATGATGATATTATACCAATTGTTACATGTTTTGCATCCACTTTATGTCAATTTTATACATTTTTTGGGACTAACCTATTAACAAGATGCCACAGTGTCAGTTCCTGTTTTCTGCTGTTTTTGTATTCCAGAAAAGCTAGTCTGGAAATATTCTCGGAATTGGACGAAAATTTACGGAGGCACCTATTTTATCGAGACACACATGGAGTCCAAAGGGGAGACGGAGAAGAGCCAGGGAGGCCCCACATGCCCCCTGGGTGCGGCCAAGGGTGGGCCCGCGCCGAGGGTGCGTGTGGACCCCTCGGGGCTCTCCAGCCGCCGCCCTTTGGCCAACATATTCCCCCCGATGCGAAAACCCTAAATACCCGAGTCATATTCCATGAAAAGATCCAGAGCCACCGCCGTCGTCAACCCTAGCTCGGGAGGGTCCAGAACCTCTTCCCGGCACCCTGGCGGAGAGGGGAATCATCACCGGAGGGCTCTACATCACCATGCCCACCTCCGGAGTGATGCGTGAGTAGTTCATCCTTGGACTACGGGTCCATAGCAGTAGCTAGATGGTTGTCTCTCCACTTTGTGCCATCACGTTTAGATCTTGTGAGCTGCCTAACATGATCAAGATCATCTTATTGTAATGCTACAAGTTGTGTTTGCTGGGATCCGATGAATATTGAATACTATGATCAAGTTGATTATTAATCTATGATACATGTTATTTATGATCTTGCATGCTTTCCGTTACTAGTAGATGCTTTGGCCGAGTAGATGCTTGTAACTCCAAGAGAGAGTATTTATGCTAAATAGTGGGTTCAGTCTCCAGTAATCTGGGCGAGTGACAGCAACGCCTAAGGTTGTGGATGTGCTGTTGCTACTAGGGGTAACATAACAATGCTATGCCCACGGTCATATGTATTTGTTTACTTTACGCACATTACTTAATGCGATTATCCGTTGCTTGCAACTTAATACCAACGGGGAACACGGATGTCAACCTGAAGGTGGATTATTAGTCATAGATGCGGTTGGATAAACGGTCTATGTATTTTGTCGTAATGCCCAATTAAATATCATGGTAGCCATCTTGTCATATATGTATGCATTGTCATGCGCTCAACATTTTATCAATTGCCCAGCTGTAATTTGTTTACCCAACATGTCGTTTATCTTTATGGAGAGACACCACTAGTGAACTGTGGACCCCGGTCCATTTCCTTTGCATTGATAAAACCACCAATTGCAATCATTGTTCTCTTTTACTTTCTGCAATTAAACACTGTTTTCCGCACCATACATTTAACCCTTTGTTTTCATCAAGCCGGGGAGATTGACAACCTTCCTGTTTCGTTGGGACGAAGTAGTTTGATTGTGTTGTGTGCAGGTTCCACGTCAGCGCCGGATTCCCTAGTGTTGCGCCGTAGCACATTCCACCACTGACAACCTTCTAAAGTGCCACTGCTCCTACTGGTTCGATAAACCTTGGTTTCATACTGAGGGAAAACTTGCTGCTGCACTGCTTCATACCTTCCTCTTGGGGTCTCCCAATGAACGTGTGTTGCAAGTCATCAAGACAAATTTTCTGGCGCCGTTGCCGATGTTGGAAATATGCCCTAGAGGCAATAATAAAATTGTTATTATCATATTTCCATGTTCATGATATATGTTTATTTTCCATGCTATAACTGTATTAACCGGAAACATAATACATGTGTGGTTGCATAAACAACACCTCGTCCCTATTAAGCCTCTACTAGACTAGCTCGTTAATTAATGATGGTTATGGTTTCCTAACCATGAACATGAGTTGTTAATTAATTAACGGGATTATGTCATTAGAAGACTGACGTGATGGACAGACCCAACTAAGCATAACAATATTGATCGTTTCATTAAGTTTTATATTGTCATGCCTTTTATTGTCAAGTATCATATTTCTTAGACCATGAGATCATGTTATTCCCGGGTACTGGAAGAATACTTTGGGGAACCATCGCTTCGTGACAGGGTGATCATAAAGGTGTCTTACGGGTATCTCGGAAAGTACTTGTTGAATTACATGAATTAAGACTGGGATTTGTCCCTCCATGTTTCGGAGAGATATACTCTGGGCCCACTCGGTAGTGCACATTCGGTAAAGCTTGCAAGCACATGACTAATGAGTTAGTCACAAAGAATGTTGTATTACGGAACGAGATTGAACTAGGTATAGTGATACCGACGATCAAATCTCGGGTAAGTAAAATATCGCGTGACAAAGGAAATTGTATACGGATTATAATAGTCCACGACATAGTGGTTCAACCGATAAAGATCTTCGTTGAATGTGTGGGTCATTATGGATATCCTGGTCCCTCTAATGGTTATTGATCGGAGAGGTGTCTCGATCATGGCTACACGTTCTCGAACCCGTAGGGTCACACACTTAACGTTCGGTAACGCTAGAGTAGCTCTGGGATAATTTTGTTAATGGTGTCCGAATATTGTTCGGAGTCTCGGATGAGATCCTAGACATCACGAGGAGCTCCGGAAGAGTCCGGAGGTAAAGATTTATATATGGCAAGTTGATTTCAGGGTTCCGGAAAAGTTCGGGATTTTTTCGACAGAGTGTCGGAATGTTCTAGAAGGTTCCGGAGGGTCCCACTGTGGGGCCCACCTGTACCCAACGACCAAGGGTGGCCCACTGGTCCATTTGACCAGGCCTACTTGGTCCAAGCGGTCAATCAATGGGCATCCCTTAAATGGGGGGTTACCACTCTTGAAAGAGGGGGTTACTACCTTTTAAAGGAGAGGGGGGTTACCACTCTTTAAAGAGGGGGTTACTACCTTGAGAATTAAGTGGCTGCAGCTCCCTTGCCTATATAAGAGATGAGAGAGGCACACCATGTGATGCGAATCGCTGCCGTATCTCCTCCTTCCTCCCGCGCACCGCTTGGCGAAGCCCTGCCCGCGGGAACACTCCACCATATCCACCACCACGCCGTCGTGCTGCTAGAATTGATCCCACCTACTTCTCCCTCTAGCTTGCTGGATCAAGAAGAGGGAGACAGTCATCGAGCTGTACGTGTGCAAGCCTCCGGAGGTGCTGCTCGTTTGCGGTGCTGATCGGATCGAACATCGTCAACAACTTCACCGAGCTGCGTTGAATTAAACGTTCAACGCGCGTATTCTTCGAGGGTATGATGAACTACTCTCCCTGTTACTGGCATCTTCTAGATTGGATCTTGAGTGTTGCTTCCGCATGAGAGAGAAATTTTTTGTTTTCTATCGCGCAAACTCCTACAGCCGGGGAGTGGAAGTACTTCGGTTCAGCAGTCTCCTAACTTCCCCTTCAACACGCCAATTTTCTGGCGCCGTTGCCGGGGAGTCAGCAGACTTATGCAAGGGGAGTCTCACGCTTCCAATCTCTTTACTTTGTTTTTGTCTTGCTTAGTTTATTTTATTTTATCTTGTTTGCTTTTAATTATCAAAAACACAAAAAAATTAGTTACTTGCATCTAGTTTATTTTTGAGTTATTTTCTGTCTGTTTTTAATTTTGCTAAAATGAGTACTCCTGAGAACACTAAGTTGTGTGATTTCACTAGCACAAACAACAATGATTTCATATGCACACCTATTGCTCCACCTGCTTCTCAGCAGAGTTTTATGAAATTAAACCTGCACTTTTAAATCTTGTTATGAAAGAGCAATTTTCTGGTGTTAGTACTGATGATGCTGCTGTTCACCTTAATAACTTTGTTGAACTTTGTGAAATGCAAAAGCTAAGGAAGTAGATGGTGATATTATTAAACTGAAACTTTTTCCTTTCTCCTTGAGAGGACG
The DNA here is from genome assembly GCA_947311845.1 of Poa pratensis. Lineage (NCBI taxonomy): Eukaryota > Viridiplantae > Streptophyta > Magnoliopsida > Poales > Poaceae > Poa > Poa pratensis. Next base: position 62,217 of record CAMZMU010000001.1, read on the forward strand.
TGCTAAAGAATGGTTGCTATCTTTGCCTAGAAATAGTATTGATTCATGGACTAAATGCAAAGATGCTTTCATTGGAAAATATTATCCTCCTGCTAAGATTATTTCTTTGAGAAGTAGCATAATGAATTTTAAGCAATTTGATAATGAACATGTTGCTCAAGCATGGGAGAGAATGAAATCATTGGTTAAAAATGTCCCACTCATGGACTGACTACTTGGATGATCATCCAAACCTTCTATGCAGGATTAAATTTTTCTTCAAGGAATTTATTGGATTCGGCCGCTGGAGGTACCTTTATGTCCATCACTTTGGGTGCTGCAACAAAGCTTCTAGATGATATGATGATAATTATTCTGAGTGGCACACCGAGAGAGCTCCAACAGGTAAAAAGGTAAATTCTGTTGAAGAAACCTCTTCCTTGAGTGCTAAATTGATACTATTATGTCTATGCTTGCAAATGGTCAAACACATGTTGATCCAAATAATGTTCCTTTAGCTTCTTTGGTTGCTCAAGAAGAGCATGTTGATGTGAACTTCATTAAAAATAATAACTTCAACAACAATGCTTATAGGAATAATTTTGGTAATAGCAATTATAGCCCTATCCTTCTAATAGTGGCAATGGTTATGGAAATTCCTATGGTAGTTCCTACAACAATAATAAAAGTGTACCCTCTGATCTTGAAGTATGCTTAAGGATTTTATTAGTACACAAACTGCTTTCAATAAAACTGTTGAGGAAAATTTAGGGAAAATTGATGTTCTTGCCTCTAAGGTTGATAGTCTTGCTCTTGATGTTGACTTGTTGAAAATAAAGAACATGCCTCATGATGTTAAAGAGAGCAAAACTCTCAATGCTATACAAGTTAAAATTGATAATAATGTGAGGATGTTAGCCGAATTGCATGCTAGATGGGAAAGAGAGGATGAAATTGCTAGAAAGAATAGTATTGCTAGAGTTTATACTATTTCTACTACTGAAAATGCTTCAAACTCAAGTGTTAGCAAACCTCCTACTATTAATGGCAAGATAATTGGTGTTGGTAATGTTTCTACTTCTATTGCAAAATGTCTAAATTGCCTGATAACTCTGAAACTGTTCTTGATAAAATGCTGAAATTTCTAGTAAGGAGGAAGACAATAGCTCCATTACCTTTGATGATAATGATTTTGATTTTGATGGTTGTAATCTTTCTGAAGTAATTAGTTCTTGCAAAAGCTAGCTAGAAGTCCTAAGCAAGTGAATAAACATGGCTTTTACTAAACATATTACTAATGCCTCATACAAGTGAGGGAAGAAAAATTGAAACGTGAAGTATCCATCCCTAGGAAGTTAGAAGATGGTTGGGAGCCCATCATTAAAATGAAATTGAATGACTTTGATTGCAATGCTTTGTGTGACCTTGGTGCTAGTATTTCTGTTATGCCTAAAAGACTTATGATATGCTTGATTTAGCACCTTTGGAAAATTGTTATTTGGATGTTCACCTTGCTGATGCTACTATAAAGAAACCTTTGGGAAGAATTGATGATGTTCTTATCATGGTTAACAACAACTTTGTCCCTGTTGATTTTATTGTTTTGGATATTGAATGCAATCCATCTTGCCCTATTGTGCTTGGAAGACCTTTTCTTAGAACTGTAGGTGCTATTATTGATATGAAAGAAGGGAATATTAAATATCAATTTCCTCTCAAGAAAGGTATGGAACACTTTCCTAGGAAGAAGATTAAGCCACCTTATGATTCTATTGTTCGAACAAATTACAATGTTGATGCTTCTACTTGGTAATACTTGATGCATGCTTTGTGCCTAGCTAAAAGGCGTTAAAGAAAAGCGCTTATGGGAGGCAACCCATTATTTTTATTTCTGCAATTTTTCTTTTATTGAGTCAAGGAGTTGTTTACTTCTGTAGCAACTCCTTTGTATCTTTACTTTTTCGCATTGTTGTGCCAAGAGTAGCTCTAATGATAAGATGATGCTAATTTTGATTGCTGCGCAGAAACAGATTTTTGCTGTTCACTGTAAATTCCTAAAATCACCAGATGTGATTAAATCTGAAATTTTTGTGCGTAATCTTTATGTATGTCTGATCTTTTGTTAGTTCAAAGTTTTTCGATCTGAGCGTCGTAAGTGCCTCGAAAAAATTCGTCTTTGCGGACTGTTCTGTTTTAGACAGATTATGTCTTTTATTTTGCATTCTCTCTTTTACTAGTGTTGAGTGAAATTCTTTTTTGGGTGGAAGAGCTTCACATAACATCAGTGGCAGTAGCTAATGTTTAAAGTAACAAGTCATATTGCGTCTTTACAGAACATGTGAGTTTTTGATTGTGCACTAACCCTCTAATGAGATTTACTTTGAGTTTGGTGTGACGGAAGTTTTCAAGGGTCAAGAGAGAAGAGTGATATAATAGGATCAAGAAGAGTGAAGAGCTTAAGCTTGGGGAGGCTCCCATGGATCTCCCCAGCATATTTCAAGAAGACTCAAGCGTCTAAGCTTGGGGATGCCCAAGGCATCCCCTTCTTCATCGTCAAAATTATCAGGTCATCTCTAGTGAAACTATATTTTAATTCTTTCACATCATATGTGCTGTTCTTGGAGCGTCTGTGTGCTTTTATTTTCAGTATTTTATTTTATTTTGTAATCAACTTGATTGGACCTAGCATTCTTGATTGGGAGAGAGACACGCTCCGCTTTTTCATGAGAATACTCCTATTCTTCACTTATATTTGTTGAGTATTCATATCTAGCGCTGTTCAGCTTTTAGCTCTTGTTTTCATGTATCTCTTGTCAGAGCTATTAGTTCTTTTAAAGAAAGTACTCTCTTGCTTCACTTATACTTGTTTGGAGAGTTATTGAAATAAATTGATTGGTGTTTGGTTGGAACAGAAAATGTTGCATGTGGTAAATGGTATAATGGAAAAACTTGCATATCTTGTAGATCACTAATTTGGATAATTTGATACTTGTCAATTGTTTTGAGTTAACAAGTAGATCATGATTAAACTTTTGCATCATGTAAGTTAAGCCCATTAGTGAAGAACTACCGTAAAGCTTGTTGAAATTTGGTTTGCATGAGTGGTATCTCTAAGGTCTAGATATTTTCTAATAAAAGGGTTTGGTTAACAAGGAAGACGGTGTGAAGTCTTATAATGTTTGCAATATGTTTGTCATATAAAACTTGGTGTACTGGTTGATATTCTTGTTTGCTTACATAACCTTGCTAGCCTAAACTCTGTACTGAGAGGGAATGCTTCTCGTGCATCCAAATCCTTGAGCCAAAATCCATGCCATTTGTGTCCACCATAACTACCTATATGTGGTATTTCCTTGCCACTCCAAGTAAATTTTTCATGTGCTACCTTTAAATTATTCAAAATGTTATTATTCCTTTTTGTGTCAATGTTTACTAGCTCATGAGGAAGTAGTGGGTTATTCTTTATTCGACTTGTCAAACAGACTTTACCACCAGACTAGCGGCATATACATCCGCTTATCTATTAATTTTGCAAAAAGAGCTGGCAACGGGGTGCCCAGTCCCAATTAATTACAACTTTAACCGCTTAATTCTCTTCACATTTTGTCAACTGAATACTCAGTGAAACATCTGCATGTGTAAACAAAAGAGAAAGAGGGATGATCTGCCTTGCTGGTAGAAATAACGTCCTTCATGGGAGCCGCTCTTAAAAGTCTGTTTGATAGGGAGAATATTGTTTTCATCCACTGCCATTCGTTGACAATTAACAAACACCTCTCAAAACTTAATTTTTACTCTCTATATGATTTCAAAAACTAAAAAGCTCTAGCACATGATTTAATCCCTGCTTCCCTCTGCGAAGGGCCTTTCTTTTACTTTTATGTTGAGTCAGTTTTCCTACTTCTTTCTATCTTCCACAAGCAAACACTAGTGTCAACTTTGAGACAACATTTGTTATATGCTACATATTGGACTTATTATATTGCTTTGTGTTGACAATATCCATGAGATAAATATGTTGAAAGTTGAAGCAAATGCTGAAACTTAAATCTTCCTTTGTGTTGGTTAAATACCTTTTGTTAGAATCTATTGCTTTATGAGTTAACTCTTATGTGAACTGTGGATGCATTGTCTCCAAAGTACTATTCATGAAAAGTTTAGCTTGTGTGATTCATTGTTTACTCATTATCTATTTGATAGCAAACTATAGACCATTGACTTGGATCACTTCATTCATTTACATGTGCCTTACAATATTATATGATCAAGATTATGATGGTAGCATGTCACCTCAAAAATTATATTGTTTTATCGTTTACCTACTCGAGGACGAGCAGGAACTAAGCTTGGGGATGCTGATACGTCTCAAACGTATCTATAATTTTTATGTTCCATGATGATATTATACCAATTGTTACATGTTTTGCATCCACTTTATGTCACTTTTATACATTTTTTGGGACTAACCTATTAACAAGATGCCACAGTGCCAATTCCTGTTTTCTGCTGTTTTTGTATTCCAGAAAAGCTAGTCTGGAAATATTCTCGGAATTGGACGAAAATTTACGGAGGCACCTATTTTATTGAGACACACATGGAGTCCAAAGGGGAGACGGAGAAGAGCCAGGGAGGCCCCACACGCCCCCTGGGCGCGGCCAAGGGTGGGCCCGCGCCGAGGGTACGTGTGGGCCCCTCGGGGCCTCCAGTCGCCGCCCTTTCGCCTACTATTCCCCCCGATGCGAAAACCCTAAATGCCCGAGTCATATTCCACGAAAAGTTCCAGAGGCGCCGCCGTCGTCAACCCTAGCTCGGGAGGGTCCAGAACCTCTTCCCGGCACCCTGCCGGAGAGGGAATCATCACCGGAGGGCTCTACATCACCATGCCTGCCTCCGGAGTGATGCGTGAGTAGTTCATCCTTGGACTACGGGTCCATAGCAGTAGCTAGATGGTTGTCTCTCCACTTTGTGACATCACGTTTAGATCTTGTGAGCTGCCTAACATGATCAAGATCATCTTATTGTAATGCTGCATGTTGTGTTTGCTGGGATCCGATGAATATTGAATACTATGATCAAGTTGATTATTAATCTATGAAACATGTTATTTATGATCTTGCATGCTTTCCGTTACTAGTAGATGCTTTGGCCGAGTAGATGCTTGTAACTCCAAGAGAGAGTATTTATGCTAGATAGTGGGTTCAGTCTCCAGTAATCTGGGCGAGTGACAGCAACGCCTAAGATTGTGGATGTGCTGTTGCTACTAGGGGTAACATAACAATGCTATGTCCACGGTCATATGTATTTGTTTACTTTACGCACATTGCTTAATGCGATTATCCGTTGCTTGCAACTTAATACCAACGGGGAACACGGATGTCAACCTGAAGGTGGATTATTAGTCATAGATGCGGTTGGATAAACGGTCTATGTATTTTGTCGTAATGCCCAATTAAATATCATGGTAGCCATCTTGTCATATATGTATGCATTGTCATGCGCTCAATTTTTATCAATTGCCCAGCTGTAATTTGTTTACCCAACATGTCGTTTATCTTTATGCAGAGACACCACTAGTGAACTGTGGACCCCGGTCCATTTCCTTTACGTTGATAAAACCACCAACTGCAATCATTGTTCTCTTTTACTTTCTGCAATTAAACACTGTTTTCCGCACCATACATTTAACCCTTTGTTTTCAGCAAGCCGGGGAGATTGACAACCTTCCTGTTTCGTTGGGACGAAGTAGTTTGATTGTGTTGTGTGCAGGTTCCACGTCAGCGCCGGATTCCCTGGGGTTGCGCCGCATCATATTCCACCACTGACAACCTTCTGAAGTGCTACTGCTCCAACTGGTTTGATAAACCTTGGTTTCATACTGAGGGAAAACTTGCTGCTGCACTGCTTCATACCTTCCTCTTGGGGTCTCCCAACGAACGCGTGTTGCACGTCATCAGCAGGGCGGCACCCACCATCCTGGTCGGACTCTTGGGGGTGCGGACGATGGAGGAGACATGGCCTGCCCTGAGGATGCAGGCGACGTGTCGGCGAGGGTCAGAGTCCCAGCAGTATGGTTCGAGCCAATCTCCTATCACGGATGGAGGGAGGTTCGGCTCTTCTTCCTCTGGGACCCCGACCAACTCGCCGGGGGACGCCTGGGTGGCGCACTCCACTAGCTCCGCTATGCGCTGGAGCCAGGTGTCGCGCCCAGACTCCGGAGGCTGGAAGCGCATGAGCTCTTGTGCCATGAGGAGCGCTGTCCCTGGAGTTGGAGGGGCTTGAGAGGCGGCCTGGACAGCGTCGTTGGTGGTGGGAGGCGGCGCGACCCGCACCGGAGTGTGGTGAGAGGAAGCCTCGGCGTTCTCTGCCCTGGCCCTCTCTTCTCCCGTGGGAACGGCGGGGACCGTGCGCCCGCGAGAGCTGCTGGCGGCGAGCTCGGAGGCGACCCGGCTGGCGGCCTTGCGACGTGTCTCGACCATGTGGGTGAGAAGAACGAAGAGAGCGCCTCAGTCCCCTACCTGGCGCGCCAAATGTCGAGGAATATTCCCAAGGGAACTTCTCATGTAGTGATGTTCAAACACTAGGGACTGAAACATGCTCTCAACGAACCCTCGGTGACCACGGCAGCGCAGACACACACAGCAAGGAGACACAGCGGTTTTTTACCCAGGTTCAGGACACCGTGATGGTGTAAAACCCTACGTCCTGCATGGATGGATTGCACTACTCGGAGCGATTACAGTACAAGTGTTGGAGCTAGTCCGGAGGTAGAAGATGATGTTCTAAGGCCACGGGGTAGCCCTATTTATAGTGCTCTAGTCCTCTTCCCCCCAAATGTTTAGGCGGGAAGGGTTGCCACATAGCGCCAAGAATGGGTACCGGCGTACTGCCCTAGCTTTGGTAAAGTCACCGTCCATGGCGCAGTGGCAAGGACTGGTCGGTGACGTTGCCGCTGATGTCCACGGTGGCGCGTGCCGGTCCGGCCGTCTTGCACCAAAGAGGAAGGTCTTGGGCTTCGCTTTGCTTGCCGTGGATGGTCGGCTCCCTTTAATCACCAAAGTGGAAAGCTTTGGCCGACATGCGCTATGGCGTGGCGCAGACGCTCGCCTCACTCTGGGGAAAACGCAGCCACACATGGCCCCTGGCGCGGGGTCACAGGTGCGTTGTACTTCTTGTCTTGTCCTGCTTGAAGCCTGGTGGCGCTGCTTCCCTCGCGAGGCCTTTACGCGGCTGCTGATGCCGCATCTCCGTGAGGCTTTCTGCCTTAGCTATGTGGGTCTTCATGAGGCTTGTAGGAGCAGACCGTACCCTGTTGACTTCTTGACTTGGCTTGACTCTTCATGCGTAGTCTTCTGGGCCGGAGGCATACGGGCCGTGGTACCCTAGTTTCTACTGGTCCGATAGTTGGCAATAATCGATCAGGATCATTGTCAGTTACTGACATGGTGGAGCCAGCGGCAAGAACAATAGCTCAAGAACGCAGCAACGGGATAAAAAGTGGGCAAGAATCGATCGACAGCATAATGAGGTACTGACATAGTGGAGCCCGCGGTAAGAACAGTAGCCCAAGAACGGAGCAACGGGATGAAAAATTGGGCAAGAATCGTTCAGCATGATCCTGAGTCACTGACACGGTGGAGCCCGCGTGTTGAACAACACGAGAGGAAACGGAGCAACGTGATGAAAATCTTGGCAAGAATCGTTCATCATGATCCTGAGTCACTGACATGGTGGAGCCCGCATCATGAACAGCACAGGAGGAAACGGAGCAACGTGATGAAAAACTGGGCAAGAATCATTCATCATGATCCTGATTCACTGACATGGTGGGGCCAACACGATGAACATGACGGGAAGAAATGGAACAACGTGATGAAAAACTGGGCAAGAATCGTTCAGCATGATCCTGAGTCACTGACATGGTGGGGCCAGCGCCAAGAACATCATCGAACCCAGCCATCGAGTAACAAAGCAATCGAAAAAAGAGGTGCCTGGATCTTGATATGTGAGCGGGGTGTGTGGTTCGAGGTTTTTAGAGCGCAAATGGCCTCGTTCGACGTTATACGAGCGTCGGGAGTATTGATCCCAGTCAAAAATCGAACGCGCAACCGAGAAACATAGCTTCTAACCATGAAATTTCAGGAAGATCGTGGGCGATAAGTGCTTCGCAACCCGAAAAAGGGTTTTCAACCACGAAAATGCAGAAAGATCGTGGTCTATAGGTGCCATATACCACGATTTTGAAAATCCATGGTCGTTGCTACCATCGACCACGAAAAGAAAGAAAAACAGCGAAATTTTGTGGCCAAAGGCCGCTTTAGACCACGGTTTCGGCAGAAGGTCTTGGTGTATGGCGAAATTTCTTCTAGTGTAAATGCATCTTCGGTTAGTCGATTCGGGGCAGAATGAGAGAAAGAACAAGCATGGGTTGTCTTTCGCAAAAGAAAAGAGATACTGATTGATTAGAAACAATGTACCCAAGGGTGTCTTGTGCAATGTTTAAAACTAACAACACATATCTTAAACATAAATTTGGTGTTCAGGATAAACTCCTGGGCGTCCATATAGTTCTAGAGTGTGGTTTTCATGATCTGGGATGCATTTTCCTGTCTTTGTTCGGCAGAATGGCCGGACGACCCCCCTCCCTCTCCCTATGCACCCCCACCAAGATAGAACATAGATGATTAACTTAGTTAATCTTTGCTAATTATTTGGGTCTTAACAAGACGTTAGTCAGATTAAGCACAAGTGTTGTAATCTTCACTCAAGAGTGTAAAAAACATATTCCTATGACCACGATTTTGATGCCTGTGTGTATGAAAGAGGTTGAACCATTATGCTTAAGTGGTCCGAGGGCATACAGACTATCCATTCACGATCAAATATTCTCGTTACATGTCTTTAAATTTGCATAGTGACAATGCACGAAAAAAATATATAGCCATGGCAACGCAGTGACACATTTACTATAAAAAAACTATTACATATTGGCGAGAAGGAGAACTGTCGCTAGGGTTACGCGGGCCAGATCAACTTTCTACAAAATTTGGGTCGTGATGACGATTTTCAACAAAAGTGGATTTATTTATTCCCGTTGCAACGCACGGGCACTTTTGCTAGTTTAACACTGATAACACTAGTTGAATATTCCAGAAATTCAAATTGCTTCCAGAGCTCACCTACTACTAGCTGAATACAAAAATTCAAAACAAATAGTAAAATGTTTTTAAAAAATCTGAAAAAAATCAGTGATGAATATATACAATTTGTCTACATGTGTGAGAAGTTTCATGGTGAAATAACATTCGTAGGGCTCCGTGCAAAAGAGATAAAACCAGTGGCCAAATTGAGATTTTAAAATATATTTTTTAATCACTGATTTAGTCTTTTTTGCACAGAACACTACGAATGTCATTTCACCACGAAACTTTGCACGTATGTCGACAATATGTACATGTTCATCACTGATTTTTGTAAAAAAATTGAAACCTAGGAATCAATTCTTGCTGTAACTCTTCTCCTCCACCACTGCTTGTGTTATCAATAAGCCTGATCATATATAAGTGCAAAGATTGAGGCAGTATAAAATTCTCATGAACGCAAACATCATATTCAACTAAGAGTGAGTTCACCTGTTGCTCGAATAACTTTGCACGAGCTCTTGTCATTGGTCCAATCCTTGAGGCAGTATAAAATTCTCATGAACACAAACATCATATTCAACTAAGAGTGAGTTCACCTGTTGCTCGAATAACTTTGCACGAGCTCTTGTCATTGGTCCAATCCTCACTTCGTTAGGCTTGTCTTTTGCAGGAACATCTTCTATTGGAGAAGATGGTAAAGGAGTAGGGATGTGCTCATCAAAACGGAGGGGCAATCTTAGCGTGGTAGGACAACAACCGAATGCACAGAAGAAGGCGGTCCGGGCCACCAACCATCAGAAGGATCAGCCTGGTCCAGCGACACCAGATGAGGAAGTACTCCATGGGCATGCATATAGAGTCAAGTCGGGTTCAACAGAGGAAATGAAATGGCGAAACAAGAGAGAGAAAATTGGCCAAGGTCAAGAAATTGTCGATATCAGCATAAAGCCCCATCATGAGGATCAAGAGGACATGAAGATAGTACTGACAACATGGCAGTACGCGGAGGCATTGTCCGGCACACGAGCCACAAGGGAGTAAGACTCAAGCAGGGGCCCGCAGCGGCCAGGCATCCGGATAAACAAGGCATGACCACTGACACCATCGTCACAGCCAGCTTCGCCGGTTCCCAAGGCTAGGGCTCTAGTTGTGCTTTTCCTTCTCCCATGTTTCACATGAGTCACAAAAGTATTGTCAAAAGTCTTTTGCAACAAATTATGTTTGGCTTTCGTTACAAAAGTGGCGCGCTTAATTTATAAAATACTCCATCTGTTCCTTTATATAAGATGTTTTAGACATTCCAATACGAAGAAAACGAGTGAACTACCCAGTCAAATACGTCTAGACACCTACGAATTAGGAAAAAGCAAAAAAAAGAGACTTATATTTAGTAACGGATGAGTATTTTCAAAAAATATTTGCAAAAAAAGGTTCCAAAAATGCATCAGATTGGTATGATTCAAACTCAGAAAGTTGGTAATGATCTAGATCTAACCTTTCGTTTATACCTTTACAGATGGATCTTGGTTCTTTGTATAGGGCGAAACTTCTGTTTTCCATACACACAAACCTTGCAGGACTCCATCTTTAAGTTGTCATGATTTTGAGCCGGCTCAGTGTGTAGACCCCTTGAGTGGTGGGGCCGTGAGTCTTCCTTGGCCACCTTAATCTTGTGGGCTATCTTGCTTTGTGGGCCTACCCGGTTGGTCATCTCCCTGACAGGCTCCTATTTAGATACATAAGATTCCAAAAAATATACTCCCTCTGATCCAAAAAATTGTCGGCAGCTATACTACCTATTTGTACCACCACAACTCTTTTGCAGTGACAATTTAAACGGATCGGAGGGAGTAGAATAGTTTCAACTTAACATCGCTTCTAGAGTAACCTCCCATTTAGATGTAGAAGATTCCAAAAAATATAGAGTAGTTTCAACTTAATATCCCATCTAAATTATTTGGTGGCGACTTTGTATCAATGCATGCCACCATGTATAACAAATCGCAAGTAGATATATCCATAGGTATTGATTAGATTTGTGACGTACATGAACGATCTCATCATTTTGTTATCAGGAATTTGCTCTTTCCAACATCACAATTAGGCTCTATGTGGATAGGTCCAGCGAGCGCAGAGGGACATCATGATGTGCAGGCCATGAACAAGTGCAACGAATTCAGATTCTTTAGGATCAAGATTACAACAAGTAGTAAGATGACTTCACCCGAACTGGTTCCACCCAAATATCCACCATTATCTTGTCTAGTGGCGTGACCAAAGAAAACAAGATGTCGTGATTTAATTAGATGAGGTGCGAGCTTTGCACAAATCATTTCAAATAAATCAAAAGTAGACACATGGTCTGATGTGCTACAAACTTAATCTAAAAAATTTGAAACTCCTTGTCACCCAACCTGCTTGGCACAGAAAAAAATACAAAACAAAGTAGAGGAGAGGCAACCTCACTGGACGAGACATGAGAGGATCACCAGCTACCGGGCTTGGGGTCGATGGGGTGGGAGGAGAGTTTGGTGGCGGGGTAGGAGTTTGTACTTTGTCTGTGCCAAGCAGGTTGGGTGACGGCGTTGACGGTTCAATCCTGTCGGGTCGGTCACATCCGATTGGTGTAGCCGCAAAACACGAGGGGTCGCAGGCTCATAGTTCATGGTCAACGGGAGAAGCTGCGCACGGCCGTGCCCGAAAAAGGAGAGACATCGAGCGAAATCAGAAAGGAGAGACATTTCTCAAAAAAAGAAAAAGAAAGGAGAGACATCAAGACAAAACGCTCAGAAAATCCGTACATGAGGTCCTTTCCTCCCGAGGAGGGCCGTGGCACTAGTCGCCGGGGATCGAGCGGCTGGCAGATAGAAAAAGATCGAACCTGTGCACGTACGGCTGCAGGGGCGGGGCAGTGGCATTGCCATGTAAATTGTTTTAATATGATGGGTCACTTGGTTCTTTTAATATTAGGTATATGTATGGGTGCTCAACTTTGAAACATCCACCATTAGAAAAAATCTTGAGAGAAAAAAAACTTTGAAACATCTTCCGCACGAAAAGGGCTCAAAGCCCTTGGAGAAATCCAGACCAACAGAAAACAGCATAACATTGGCGCAAACACAGACCGTCCGATCCAGATCGATGGCCAACTGAAAAACGAGGAACCGCGGACAGGGAGGCCGAGTCGCCTTTTTTCTCCCTTCCTTTCCAATCCCCATCTCTCCTCCACCCCCCCCACCCTCCCTCCTGTCCTCGCCGCAGGACCCCATCCGCCCCCGTCGCCGCCGTTAACACTTCCCGCGAATCTCCATCGTCCGGTACACTCCTCACCGTCGCTCCCCATCGATCCGATCTGTATCCTCCGCTGTTCCCGAATTTTACCCCCGACTCGACCTGAGATCATCGAGCGTTACGTTCCGCGCGCTATTTACTCGATCGATCTATCGATTAACGATGCATGCGCGTTTATTCATGGAATCCATCCATGCCTGTTCGATCTAATCGTGTCCTGTCTAGAATTCTAGAGTCTTAGGTTTGATTGTTGTTTTTGCCTGTTTGCTTGTAGACCAGCGGAGAGGAAGCATGGCGCTCCGGAGGATTCTTCAGGGGAGCGTTCTGCCGCGGATGATTGGACGGTCTGTTGGGGCCACGTTCTCTACGGAGGCTGGTGAGACTATCCGCGCAACGCTCTTTCCCGGTGATGGCATCGGGCCTGAGATCGCTGAGTCGGTCAAGCAGGTACGGATTTTTTTTCTGGTGGAATACCTGTGTAGTAGTTCATCTGTTCATGTATGAATTCTGAGCACGATTCGATGTATTTGTGTTACCTTGTGATGTCCAACTTTCTTTATTATTTGACCAAAGGGTTGACGCTACGCCAGTAAGGTTTGTCCATGCTGCGCACCATAGAATTATTTAGTGGTTGGCCTCCCGAGATGGCTAGTGACGTCTCTTACAATTTCCTGGTCCCGTCCAATTTAATTTCAGCTAGAAAGGCATAAAATATTTTTTTATGTGATAACAACAAGTGTAAGCTTATTCTCGCATCTAGCATAATTAATCATAATATTAACTTTCAATAACTGCCTTTTTGAAAGAAACATATATGTATTTAGTGGTTAGAAAAATTATATTTGCCTACTTTCTTTAGTTATAAGTTCGATGCCTGTTGAAACATTATAGATGCCAATGAGGAGCACAAAGCATTTATTTCTCCATTATAGTTTAATGTTGTTCTTCCAAGTGTTCTAACCTGTATGATCTAGAAGTAGCATGTGAAACTGGATCTTTGTTACTGAAGTCGGGGAAGAAAAATATCATCATGCTATGGGCAGTCAAGTCATAAGCACTCTGCCTGCTTAAGATTTACCTACACGGTCAAGCATGTGTCATCTGTTCAAGATTGTTATTCTCCTTTGAAAACTGTTTTATAGCGATTGGACAAGGTATTACTTCCTAAATCTGAAGCACGCCATAGAATGTGGAATAATTAGAAGTATGATTGATGCTTTTGCTGAAAGCAGGATTTCTGACTGTTGAGAATTTGTGGCATTTGAGTTGGGCTGTATTTTTGTTAATGTTCTGTTTGTTACTTCTGGATTTTGTGTCATTTGTGTAACGTGTACATGCTCCGTGTTTCGATATAACGGAATGCGCTGTTTGGTGTTTCTGTAATATTTCTGAATTAGTTACCTAAGAATAATGTGTCGGTTCTAGAAAGTTCAGGATCCGTGGCTATGTCTAATAAACTATATGCATTGTTTATTCATTGTGTGATATCATTTCATGTTGTATTGTATCTGCATACTGAATCCAACATGATAAAAGGCTCAAAACACACTTGAGGTGCAGGTCCCTAAGTTGCCATAGATAGTAAAAAAATCATCAGGATACAACATAACAATTATTCTGTGATATGAATTGACATAAAGAAATATCACAAGTGAGTGAATGATAGTTTAAGGATTCAAACGGCTCCTACCAAGGCCCTATTTGCTGTTGACATGCCACCTGCCACCTGCCACTCTACTTGTAAAATTGTACTTCTGCATGTGAGTTTCATGACGTGCTATTAACATGAATGTTTTCGACCCGTAAAAAAACATGAACGCTATCAAATTAATGAACCAAACTCATTCATGCATGATTTCCTTGAAGGTGGCTTGTTTAGTTAGCATTGGGTTATCTCTGTTTCAGGTATTCAAAGTTGCAGGTGTACCAATAGAATGGGAAGAACATTATGTTGGTACAGAAGTTGATCCAAGAACAGAGAGCTTTTTGACATGGGAGAGCCTGGAGTCGGTGCGTAGAAACAAAGTTGGTTTGAAAGGTCCTATGGCTACACCTATTGGAAAAGGCCACCGTTCTTTGAATCTTACATTAAGGAAAGAATTGGGACTTTATGCCAATGTCAGACCTTGCAACAGCCTCCCAGGCTACAAGACTAGATATGATGATGTGAACCTTGTGACTATTCGTGAAAATACTGAAGGAGAGTATAGTGGCCTTGAGCATCAGGTATGCTATGTGCATTCCTGAATTTAACTTTGTTTCCATTGCCCTCGTAAGCATTTTTTGTCGTGACACTTTCGTTTCTCCAGGTTGTGAGGGGTGTTGTGGAAAGTTTGAAAATTATTACCCGCCAAGCAAGTTTAAGAGTGGCAGAGTATGCGTTCCATTATGCGAAGACCAATGGCAGGGAGAGAGTTTCTGCGATACATAAAGCCAATATCATGAGGAAAACAGATGGACTTTTCCTCAAGGTTTGATGGCTATCTCTGTCCCTTTCTTCTTAATGGTATATGTTCCTTATTTTCATATTTCTTGAGAGCTAAGTCATGGTTATTTTATGTGTACAATTTTAGTGTTGCCGTGAAGTGGCTGAGAAGTACCCTGAAATCACATACGAGGAAGTCATTATTGACAATTGCTGTATGACGGTATGTTGATCTGTAAAGATGAACTTGCTGACTTTTTGGTGTTAATGTTTCTTACACTTGATAATTATGTACTTTGGCTCCGCTCCGCTCCCTCCCTCCTACCCTAGCCTAGCGCCCACCAGCCCCGCCGCCGTCGATCCCCGCCGGTAGCCCTCTCTACAGCCCCAGCCCCTCTCCCCTCCCCTCCATGGCCTCTCCCGGCTCCTCTTCCCGCTCCGACGACCGCGTTTCCTCCGGTGAGCAGCGCTGGGGAGGCTCGGACGGTGAGTCATCTGTGCGCTCGTACAGCGAGGCTGCGCGTACTCCCCCGACCCCCCACCGCCCCGCCGCGGCTGCGCAGCCGGCCCCTGGCCCTGTGACGACGACGGCGACCCGCGCCCCGATCTCGTCCCGTCTGGGGCCTCGCTCGGAAGTCCACCGCGTGTCTCCTGGACCCGTCGTCGATGCGGAAGGCTTCCAGCAACCTCGCCGTAGATACCGGCGCCGCCCTCACCTCGCGCCTGCCCCGAGCCCTCCGCCGCAGCCCCCGCGCAGTCCCTCGCCGGAGACGCTCGCAGGGCTGTGCTTCCGCTGCCTCGACCACCGCCACCGCGTCCGTGACTTCCCAACGACATCCGCTGCCGCCGCTGCCTCATCTCCGGCCACGCCTCCCGCGGCTGCGAGGCGTTCCACCGCAACGCCGGCCGCGTGCCCCCGGCTGCCTCCCCACGCGCCACGCCACCACCTCCGCCCGGTCCTCCCGCTCCGGTTGCGCCCATGCCCGCCGCTGAACCAGCGCGTGTCATCGTGTCGCGCACCGTCGAGATGGAGGCCGCGGAAGAGGTGTTAACGCGTGCGATGGTGGCTACCATCACGGGCACCAGGCCGCGCGTCTCCGCCGACGACGTCGCGGAAGTTCTGTTCCGTATGTTCAGCTTCACCGACGGCGACTTCACCGTCCACCTCCACCACCCCGAAGATTTCCTAATCCTCTTCAATTCCCGCGCTTCCATGGACCGTATGCGCGGCGACCACTTCGTCAGCTGCCCTCGCTTCACCCTCACGATTCGCCCGTGGTGCAAGCTAGCCCACGCTGGTTCCGGCAGGTTCGAACACCATGTTGAGCTTGAACTCCGTGGGATCCCTGCCCAAGCCTGGCATCTTGAGACGGCGGAGCACATCCTGGGCCCAAGTGTCTGGATTGAGCGCCTCCACCCTCGAACGCGCTCCCGTGCTGACCTTGCCACTTTCCGGCTCGCCGGACGCTGCCACGACCCCGACGCCATCCGGCGTGAAGCTATCCTAGAGATTGTGGAGCAGCTGCCAAACACCCCCGCCTCCGCCGCTCCGACGGTTCGGACCCTCACCTATCCCATCCGCATCGCCCTTGCCCGTTCTGAGCCCGACCACGACAACGCTCGCCGTGTGCAAGGTGCTGATCCTGGGTCTGGTGGCGCTCCGGATGGTGGTGATGCGCACGACGCGAACAACGGGGGCACGTCAAGACGGAGCCAACAGCGCCGCCGCGGCCGCAAGCGCCGGCGTACCCCCAGTGCCCCTCAGGGGCGCGCTGCCGGCACGGCGATGGATGCCCTTGGGGGCGCTCTTCCTCACGGACGCCAGCGCGCTGACGGCGTGGCCGTTGCCGCCGGCTGGACGGATTCCCGCGCCGCCGTGTCCCAGCCCACGCCCATCGTACGGGAAGATGTCAGACGCATGCAGCCCTGGCCCACCTCTGAGCCTGGGCCCCACCACCCTCGTCGCAAGGCCAGAAGAGGAAACCGTGGTGGCGTGAAAAAGCGCGCAAGGATCGAGGCCGCGCTCGCCAAAGCTGCTTCTGCTGCAGATCCCAGGCCGACCGAGCCGCTCCTACGGGCAAACCTGCCTGCGCCCTCGACAGCTGGCGACACCGCACTGGACAACAGCATCGCTACTCCTGTAGATGGGCCTACCACGACCCCAAATCGTGTGTCGCCTTCTGCACAGAGACAGCGGCTGCAGTGCGGACTCATCCGTGATTCGAGAAAGCCAGTCCGCGACCAGCGAGGTCCCCGATTCGCAGCCACAAGCAAGCCCCACCGCTCCCGAGGACGATCCCCTGTCGGGGCAAAGAGGGGTTGCACCTGCGTCAGCTCCGAGCTCACATGCTGGTACCTCTGGCTCCGCCGCCGCTGCGCGGGAGGAAGCGGCTCGTTTTCAAACCGCTGGGGAAGCCACCGGTGCCCTCGACCTGGTGCTGGAGCCTGGCCAAGTGGGGCCTCATCAAGCGCATTTCCGCATACTCCAAAGGCCCAGCACACCAGATAGGCTCACCCCATCTGCCTCGAGCCCCAACTCGCCAACCAGGCCCAACCCGACTGCTTCAGGCCCAGAGACTATCTCTCCAACCTCGCCAGCGACGCCAGGCACGTTCGCATCTGCTGCCACACGACGCGCGCCGGCCTCCACCCCGGTACGTGACCGGCGCGCTTCGCCTCGGCACCAATCACGATGAGCCGCGGTCGCCCACGCTCAAGATCTGCTGCGCCATGCCCCCTGACGCTGGGCGACTTCCTCGCCGCAGCTACGAAGCCGACAGACGCGGTCCTCCCCACGCCGGGGCGCAAGCAACGCCGGCAGCCGCTGAATTTCATGGCCCCGCGTCGAGGAAGATCGGCCACCCCATGTGCCATGACGTCGGCCACCCCTTGTGCCAAAACGTCATCCAGGCCTACGGCGGAGCGCCGCGCGCAAGTCCAGCTGCTCCGCACCCTCGGCATTATCGGCGTCGACCAGGCGATCACTCCGGAAGCTATGAAGGCCTATGATGGCGTGTTTGCCACTCCCATCCCCTTCGAGGTCCTGCGCGCGATGGCTGCTCTGCTGGGTCGTGTGCTCCCCGCAGACCCCACCGCAGTGCCAGCCACCACGGTGATCGCGGCCAGCCCGATCGAGGTCTAGCTACGCTGTCGCGTTCCCCCTGTCGATCATATTTCTGATGGATCACGGCCTAAAAATTATCATCTGGAACGTGCGCGGCCTGAATTCCCGCGCTCGACGCTTCGCGATTCGCTCGCTGATTCTCTCAACCGACGCATCCATCGTGTGCTTCCAAGAAACTAAGATGGAGTCCATCTACTTGTCCACGATCCTGGAAGCCCTTGGCTCGGATTTTGACGATTATGTGTACTTGCCCGCGATTGGCACGCGCGGAGGCATCCTGTTGGCCTGGAAAAGCACCGAGGTCTCGATCACCAATCCATCGTTCACGCCCAACACGCTGTCAGCCCAGGTCTCCACTGCTACCAGCGCCACCACCCCATGGTGGCTCACTGTTGTCTATGGACCTCAGCTCGACAACGACAAGATCGCGTTCCTTCAGGAACTCCGCGATGTCCGCGCCAACTGTGCCGGACCTTGGATGTGCTGCGGCGATTTCAACCTAATCTACCGTGACGAGGACAAAAACAACGGGAACCTCAACAGGAGAATGATGGGTCGCTTTCGACGTGTGATCAATGATTTGGTCCTCAAGGAGGTCTACCTCAATGGCCGTCGCTACACTTGGTCGAATGAGCAAAACCCCCCGACGCTGGTCCACCTCGATCGAGTCCTTTGCAGCACGGATTGGGAAGAGCAACATGGCGACTGCCACCTACACTGCTTGGCGTCCGTCGTGTCGGATCATAGCCCCCTCATCCTCGACTGCTCCCCCATCCCCCAAGCCAAGCGCCGGTTCCATTTTGAGGATTACTGGACGCGCATCGACGGCTACCAGGATGTTGTCGCGGCTGCGTGGAACTCGGTAGACGACGCGGACCCGTTCCGGCGCATCATGCGCCGTATGCAAGCCACCGCACGCAAGCTCACAAGCTGGAGTGCACGCACGGTGGGCAACATCCGTGACCAGCTCGCGATATCCCGCGAACTGTTGCTGCGCTTCGACTCTGCCCAGGAGCACCGACAACTGACGCCGCACGAGGACTGGCTACGCAAGCAAATCAAGCTCTCCTACCTTGGTCTTGCCTCGCTTGAACGCACCCTGGCGCGCCAGCGCGCGCGTCTTGCGTTCCTGAAAGACGGCGACGCGAACACGTCCTTCTTCCATCGCCAATGCTCCTATCGCAAGCAGAAGATGAGGATCCACAACCTCACTGTCGACGGCGATGTGCTGACTGACCCCGAGGACATGGCGGCAGCGACTTTCGCTCATTTCGACGCTCTGCTTGGGACTGACCTCCCTCGCGATTGCACCATCGACCTTGAGCACCTCATCGACCCCGCCAACCTAGAAGACCTCGACGCCCCGTTCGGTGAGGATGAGATTTGGCAGGCTGTGAAGCGTCTGCCCGCGCGCAAGGCGCCAGGCCCCGACGGCTTCACCTCTGAGTTCCTGCGCTCCTGCTGGCCCGTCGTCAAGAACGACTTCGTCTGCGCATTCCAGCAGCTCTATGAGCTCCGCGGCCGCGGATTCAGCCGCTTGAACCAAGCGCTCCTCACGCTGATCCCGAAGCGCGCCGACGCGGCATGCCTAGGCGACTACAGACCCATAAGCTTGATTCACCTCGTCGCCAAGATTTTCGCCAAGACGCTCTCCCTCCGCCTCGCACCGAAGCTGAATGAGCTCGTAAGCCCGATCCAGAACGCTTTCATCCCCGGACGCAGCCTACACGACAATTTCGTGCTCGTGCGACAATCTGCACGCCTCCTGCACCAATTGGGTGCCCCGCGCGTCCTCCTGAAGCTCGACCTGGCGAAGGCCTTTGATTCGGTCTCCTGGCCGTTCCTCTTCGAGGTCCTCCACCGCTACGGATTCAGCGAACGCTTCCTGGGATGGCTCGCCGTGCTCCTCTCGTCGGCAAGCACGAAGGTCTTGCTCAACGGCGTCCCGGGACCGCCGATTTGGCATCGCCGCGGCCTTCGACAAGGCGACCCTCTGTCGCCTCAGCTCTTCGTGCTCGCCGTCGACACGCTCGGACGCCTCTTCCGCCGCGCAATCGAGCTCAGCGTCCTCCAGCAGCTGCATCCCCGCCGCGCAATCCCCGTGATCTCGCTCTACGCCGACGACGTCATCCTCTTCTGCCACCCCTCGCCGTGCGACACGCTCGCTGTTCGAGAAATTCTCCAGCTTTTCGGCCGTGCATCAGGCCTAAGGGTCAACTTCCAGAAGAGCACGGCGACGCTGATTCGCTGCGACGCCGACACGGTGGCCCCTGCCATTGCGAACCTCGGATGCCCAATCGTGGAGCTGCCCATCACCTACCTTGGCATCCCACTCACGCTGCGCCGTCCTACCGCCGCGCAGCTACAGCCGCTCGTGGACAAGACCGCCGCCAAGCTCCCTACTTGGAAAGCGCATCTCATGGACAAGGCGGGCCGCCTCGCCTTCATCAAATCTGTGCTGAGTGCGATTCCCATACACCAACTCATGGTGCTTGCCCCCCCGAAGCGAATTCTTAAGCTACTCGAGAAGATTCAAAGGGGCTTCCTCTGGGCTGCCCGCGCCGACGCCAATGGCGGCAACTGCCACGTCAATTGGCGACGTGTTTGCCGCCCAATCCACCTGGGCGGCCTCGGCGTGCGTGACCTCGAACGCACTGGCCTCGCCCTACGCACACGCTGGCTGTGGTTCAGTAACACGGAAGATGGCAGGGCCTGGTCTGGGCTGGACCTGCAGTTCTCCCACGAGGAACGCGCCCTCTTCTTCGCGTCCACGACCATGATCCTCGGCAATGGACAGCGCGCGCGTTTCTGGGAGGACCGCTGGCTCAACGGGCGTTCAATCTCGGCTATTGCGCCCCAGCTCTACGCCTTGATCCCCAAGTGACGCCGCAAGATCAGAACGGTGGCGGACGGCTTGCTCAACCACCGCTGGGCCCTCGACATCCACGGCACGCTCGGCATTCACGAAATCGGCCAGTACTTGTTGCTGTGGCGCGAGATCGAGTCTGTCGTCCTCACCGCCGAGCCGGATCGTCTACACTGGACCTGGACCGCGACGGGCACGTACACGGCCCAATCCGCCTACCTCGCCACCTTCCAGGGATCGCTCAGCTGCCCGGCTTGGAAGCTCACCTGGAAGAATTGGGCACCTCCGCGTGTCAAATTCTTCCACTGGCTCGCCAACCTCGGACGCTGCTGGACTGCCGATCGCCTGGCACGCCGCGGTCTGCCTCACCCACCTCGATGCCCTCTCTGCGACCAGGCGCCCGAGACGATCCAACACCTGCTCCTTGGCTGCCCCTTCGCCAAACAGGTGTGGCATGAGATCCTGTCTTGGCTACGCCTCACCTGCCGTGTGCCCGACGACGAGGACACCTTGCTGGAATGGTGGTGCACAGCGCGCCAGCGCACGCCGAAGCCAATGCACAAGGGCCTCGGCTCCGCGACACTGCTGGTCCCTTGGATGATTTGGAAGCACCGCAACGACTGCGTGTTCAACGCCGCGACGCCATCCATCGACAACCTGGTGACCATGATCAAAGATGAAGCTGCACTTTGGGCAAAGGCTGGCGCATTGGGCCTGCGAGCCATCTTGCCAACAACCTGGGATGTACACTGAATTCTATTTCTTGTTCCTGATGTAACCTCCTAGGAGGATGTAACCAACTCTGTCTTTCCAATATAAAGAAACGCAAAAGTCTTTTGCGTTTTCTCTAAAAATTATGTACTTTAAGTACCAATTTACTTTAATTATATTTGTGTCTGCTCTACAAACTCTATTTTAACATTACTGAGTATGAACTACATCCTCTTGCAGCTTGTGAAGAACCCTGGTACTTTTGATGTATTGGTGATGCCAAATCTCTATGGTGACATTATTAGTGATCTATGTGCTGGTTTGATCGGAGGCTTGGGCCTAACTCCCAGGTAGATGTGCTTAATTTACTACTCCCTCCGTCTAATAATATAAGATGCCAATATAGATCTATATTGGTTGTACATCTTTATCTTATATTATGAGATGGTGGATGTATTTGGGCATCGAAACAACATCATCTCTCACTAATTATTGATTTACCAGCTGCAACATTGGTGAAGGTGGCATTTGTCTGGCAGAGGCTGTTCATGGCTCTGCACCTGATATCTCTGGCAAGGTAAACTGGTCCTAGAGATATCTACTCTTTCATATCATAATTCACTATGTTCTAAATTTGGGGGTTTCTCATTATTCTTGGAGCCAATAACAACACTTGCCGTTTCGTAATATTTTAATTTATGAGTTATGGCTTTCTTCATTATATACGTGTATGAAATTAAAGATTCTTGGAACCTCATGGTCTCTAGACCCTGTCTTTCATTCAAGTTATTAGTATGATTCTTCCTTTGTCTCTCATTCAAGTTATTAGTATGATTCTTCTTTTGTCTTTCATTCAAGTTATTAGTATGATTCTTCCTTTGTCTTTGATTTGACTGATTGATATTCAATTGCTTGCAGAACCTTGCAAACCCAACTGCTCTTATGCTGAGTGCTGTTATGATGTTACGCCACTTGCAATTCAACGACCAAGCAGAGCGGATCCACAATGCTATCCTCCAAACTATCGCTGAGGGGAAGTACAGAACCGCTGATCTTGGTGGGAAGTCATCAACGTCAGACTACACAAAAGCAGTTTGTGATCATATCTGAGCGCCGGCAGCTGCTGTTTTTTTTCTCATTTCTCGATAAATTTTCTCCCCCCTTATTTTGTTGCATACCAAGAGGTGCTTTAGCTTCAATAGGTTAAGTGGCAGGCACCTCAACTACTTTGGCGACATGGTTTAAGATCGTCAAATAATCATTACATTCGTGCTATTGGAGAAGTTTTACCAGCATCACAGTCATGCTGAAAAATTGTCTGTAATAATTATT
The DNA here is from genome assembly GCA_947311845.1 of Poa pratensis. NCBI lineage: Eukaryota > Viridiplantae > Streptophyta > Magnoliopsida > Poales > Poaceae > Poa > Poa pratensis. The sequence continues at coordinate 85,085 of CAMZMU010000001.1, forward strand.
GGCAGCGTCAGCGCATATAATTTATTCATTCAGTTCTTTAAGAACTGGAATTCAATTTTTCTTCTGCTTTCTGTCATGGTATTATGCTTTACCCGATTGTGCATCTTTTGCGTATCACCAATGCGACCATCAATTGGATGAGTGAATGAACACTTGCACATTGTGCTTGAGTATGATGAAAGTTTTATTTGTTTTGTTGTATTCTGACCTTGGTAATTTACTTGTAAAGATAGGGGAATATACACGTGGTATAGTATGGCTGTGTGATTAGTGGCATAGTGGTAGAGTATGTCTGTGTGGTTAACTGGTTATGTCCATAGGTTTATCTTTGTGTACTACAAATGTCTGTCCCAGGGCATGTCAATAGTGCCTAATCAGCTGTCTGTAACAGGCGTCACATCAGATTTTGGGTGAGGTGGAAAAGAGAGAACGAAGAGAGAGAAGGAGTCGAGACCATAAATATCGCTAGCTATCGACGGCAACATCCCATTGTACGCATAGGCGTCGATAATTTGATATATCCTGCAAGTACCTAGCTACAGATCAAGGGAAAACAAGCAACGCTCAACACAGATCGAATCAAGATGTAGTTCGACTCATTCCTCCCAGCCACCCCTGAGCCAATTCGATACGGCACTGCCCTCCATACAAAGCCAAATTCTAGACAAAGCAGAAGCGAACTCCTGAATAATAAGTAGCTAGCCACGCAGGAGGCCGACCCGATCTCTTGGGCCTCGAACCCTGTCCAGGTGGGCCGTCCTCCTTGTCGCCCATGTCGCCATCGCTGCCATGTGGGGCCGGGTCATTGACAATCCCCCCGTCTTCAACACCTGCTTGACCCCAAGCAGACGCACGTGGAAACACCTGGCGAAGCCGGTCGAGGTCCTCCCATGTCGCAGTGTCTTCATCGGTGCCGCTCCACTGCACCAACACTTGTCGCACGTCACGTGGCCCCCGCTGCTGGAGGCGTCGTTGCAGAACTCGAACTGGGACACGGAAGAGGTCTTCAGGCTCCGGCAACACGGTTGATGCTGGCGGCCGCGGTCCGATGCATGGCTTGAGCTGCGAGACATGGAACACGGGGTGGACGCGGCTCGACGGCGGTAGCTCCAGCTTGTAGGCCACGGCGCCGACGCGCTCCACAACGCGGAACAGACCGAAGAACTTGAAAGCCAGCTTGTGGTTCACTCGCCGCGTGACAGAAGCCTAGATGTACGGCTGCAGGCGGAGGAACACCTCGTCACCCACCTCGAAGGTACGCTCCGTGTGGTGCTTGTCTGCTTGAACCTTCATGCGCTCCTGCATGCGGAGGAGATGCTGCCGTACCGAGTCAAGGACCAAAGAACGCTTCTGCAGCCATGACTGAACATCGACATTAGCAATCTTGTCTGACGTGGTGATGCCAAAGTACCTGGGCTGGCGGCCGTAGAGCAGCTCGAACGGCCACTTCCCGTCGAGGCATGCCAATTGGTATTGTACCAGAACTCGCACACGGAAAGCCATTTGGACCACTGCTGCGGGTGCGCGCTAATGAAGCAGCGGAGGTAGCACTCGATGGACTGGTTCACCCGTTCAGTTTGGCCGTCAGTCTCGGGGTGGTTCGCCGTGCCGAGCTTCAGCTGCGTTCCCGTGGCTCGGAACACAGACTGCCAGAAGGTGCTGGTGAAGACGGGGTCGCGATCTGACACCAGTGAACCCGGCATGCCGTGGAGCTTGAAGATGTTGTCGATGAAAAGCTCGGCCACCTTGCTTGCCGTGCACGGACGACGCAGCGGGATGAAGTGCGCATACTTCGTGAGCTTGTCGACGACGACGAGGATGCAACTGTACTGATGTGACGCGGGCAGCCCCTCAATGAAGTCCATCGTGGCCACCTCCCAGGGCGGAGATGGAATTGGCAGCGGCTGGAGCAGGCTGGCCGGCGGAAGGCCCTCCGGCTTCGCTTGCTGGCCAGTATGGCAGTAGCGCACATACTCACGAGCCATGGACTTCATTCTCGGCCAGCTGAATAGAGAAACCAGGCGCCAGTACGTCACAGGGAAACCAGAGTGCCCCCCTTGCGGGCTGCCATGGAACGCCGACACGATCTGCTTGCGGAGCTCGTCGTCATTGCCGACCCAAATTCTGTTGTGGTGGCGCAAGATGCCATTCTCCAGTGTGTACTCGGCCACTGCTCCCGGCGATACAGCTAGCTGCTGCAGGAGAGCCTGTGCATGTGCGTCGTCCGCGTAACTGCGCTCCACCGACGCCAGCCACACCGGCTGCACAGTCGACATCGCGAACAACTCTGAATTCGTGGGCGGCTTGCGAGACAGCGCATCCGTGGCAACATTGTTCACGCCCTTTCTGTACTGGATGGAGTACTGCAACCCCATGAGCTTCGTCAATGATTTGCGCTGCCAATCCGTGTGGAGACGCTGGTCCGTCAGGTTGGTGGGGCTCTTGTGGTCCGTGCGGATCTTGAACTCCCGCAATTGCAGGTATGGCCGCCATTGTTGCACGACCAAGAGAATGGCCAGATACTCCTCGTACACAGAGAGCCCCTGTTCTTGGGTCCAAGTGCTCGACTGACATACGTGACGGGGTGGCCTTTCTGGGATAGCACGGCGCCGATGCCCACATCGCACGTGTCGGTGTCAATGACGAACTGCTCCGCGAAGTCAGGCAAGGCCAGTACCGGAGCAGAGATCAAAGCTTGCTTCAGGACCTGAAAGGCAGTTTCCGCGACCGACATCCAGATGAACTGCGCACCCTTCTTCAACAGAGCGGTGAGCGGCTGACAAATGATCACGTAATGCTCTATGAATTTGCGGTAGTAGCCGGTGATGCCCATAATTCCGCGCAATTCCTTCAGGTTGCACGGCGTTGGCCAGTCCCGAATGGTCTGGATCTTGGACGAGTCAGTGGCAACGCCGTCGGCAGACACGACGTGCCCCAAATAGGCCACCTGCTGCTGCGCGAATGCGCACTTCGACATTTTCACGTGCCATTTGTCCTTCTACAATATCTCGAGCACGGTGGCGAGGTGCTCAAGGTGCTCCTTGTACGTGCGGCTATAGATGAGGATATCATTGAAGAAGACGAGCGCGAACTTGCGGAGAACTGGCTCGAGCGTGGCGTTCATTGCATGCTGGAATGTTGCAGGAGCGCCTGTCAGCCCAAACGCCATGACCTTGAATTCATAGTGGCCGCTGTGCGTTTGGAATGCGGTCTTGTGTTCCTCCCCGGGAGCGAGCCGAATAGGATGGTAACCCGCCTTCAAGTCCAGCTTTGAAAACCACTGCACGCCAGTGAGCTCGTCGACAACCCATCGATAACAGGCAATGAATACTTCCCCCTCACTGTCAGAGCATTGAGGGGACGGTAATCAAACACCAGGCGCCAATTCACGACATCCTTCTTAACAAGCAGCATCGGCGCACTCATCACGCCCAGCTCCAGCAACTCCTTGACCTGCCTCTCGATCTCAGTCTTGAGCTCCAGCGCAACGCGATAAGGACGAATCGAAACCAGCCACGCACCAGGCACCAGCGGAATGCGGTGATCGTACTTCCTCCGAGGTGGCAAACCAGACGGCACTGCAAACACTGATGCAAACTTGTCCAGGATTTCTCGCACTTCCCGCGGTATCTCCTTGTCCACAACCTCGGCTTCATGTATCAAGAGTAGCTCGACCAGGGCATGCATGCACAGCCTCCGCTGGTCGCCACGCAGCACGACTTGCCTGCCCTCATACTGGAACACGAGCACCCTTGCTCCCAGTGTGTGAGCATGGGGCTGTACTTGCCCAGCCAGTCCAGGCCAATGATCCCATCGTAACTCGCCAAATTCAGAACCCGAAAGGTATCTGTGAACGATGCTCCATCTGATGTCCACTGCAGAGCTGTGAAGCAGCTGGTACACTCCAAGAGAGCGCCTCCGGCGACCTAAACTGTTATCGGAGTCGACAGATCCTCTGAACCCGAAAGGAGCTGGGCTCGCTTCCGATCGATGAAACAAGCAGAGCTGCCTAGATTCACCAAGAACAGGAAGGAGTGCCCTTGAATTTGCACCTGCAGTTGCATCGTCCGGGGTGCTGCCACGCCGGGCAACAGGGCTACCGCCGAGAGAACCATCGTGTGCACAAACTGGCTCGGTTCCGGCTACTCTGCCTCCTGTGGCTCCTCACTCTCGTCCCCGATCAGATGCATGCAATTTACCATTTCCTGCACAATATGCAGAGGAATTGAGAGCTTGCACTGGTGATCACCTCGGTTCCACTTCTCCCTGCAAGTAAAGCAGACACCCTTGGCTCGTCTATAAGCCTTCAGATTGCTCCATTTTTCCTCACTAGCGCTCAATGCACGCTTCTCCTCAACGGTCTTCCAGATCCACTTCGCCGGTGGTGGTGGCAGGGGTGGTGGTGGAGCCTGCGCACGATGCGCCACAGAAGGCTGTGCTTGGTGACTGGGCAGCAGTCCTGTATCTTCGCCCAACTCCTCGTACAACAAGGCTAGAGAATAAGCAATCTCCAAGGTCGCTGGTTGCTGGATTGCGACGAACACGCGCACCGCTGGCTTCAACCCGTCAAGGAACCGGGTAGTGTAGTGCACCACATCGGGCTTGGGCTCGTACACCGCGATCTGGTCCACCAACTCAGAGAACCGCTGCACATAGTCCTCCATGGTGGTCACCTGACTGATGTGGAAGAGGCGGCGACAGAGAATTGAGTGCTGGTTGCGGCTGAATCGCTCAAGCACGGCCTCGACGAACACCGGCCAGGTCGGTGATGGTGTCTTCTGCAGGTACGACTCCAACCATGTCGCCGCCGCACCCGTGAACAAGGAAGACACATCTGAAATCCAAACCAAGCCCGGCGTCAGCGCCCTCCGGAAGTACTCCTCGCAGCGAATTTGCCAGAGTTTCGGGTTGGCACCGTCGAAGTGTGGCAAGCCAGCACGGAACCTAGGCGTGAGACAGTCAGTACGGTGCGGCGACGAGCCTGAATCAAACTGCTGAAGAAGGGACCGGCCAGAAGTGTTACCTTCGACCGCGGAAGCGGTGTTGGACACACTCAACGTTCCCCGGTTCTGATGTTGCCCGCCGTGCCATGTATGGCCAGCAGCACCGCCCTCTATCTCCCGATGAAGCGGAGGAGAGGGGCGATCCACTACCGCGCCAGGTTCCGGCCGCGGAACACGCTCGAGAGCAGTCGCGAGCGACGAGATCTAAGAACTCAGCGTGTCCTTGACAGCGACGAGGTCCTCGCCGATGGAAGTCCTTGTGGCCTCCAGATCCGCGTTCACAACAGATCGAACGAAGTCGATGGAGGTGGTGACGGTCTCGATCTGCTTCTCCGTGTCGTGGACGAACTGGCGCACGGCGCCGAGCGTCTTCTTCTCGTACTCCAGGAACCGAATCTCGAACTGCTCTGAGGTCGACGCCTTGATCAGATCGTAGATCGCACGTGAATCACACAAGAGCTGATCCATGGCCTCCGAACGAACTCGAGTAGAAAATCTAGTGGGGTAGGAATGGGTGGGGAGCTCCATATGGATCGAAAGGCTCTGATTACCACTTGTAAGTACCTAGCTACGGATCAAGGGGAAAACAAGCAACGGTCAACACAGATCGAATCAAGATGTAGTTCGACCCGTTCCTCCCAATCACCCCCGAGCCAATTCGATACTGCACTGCCGTCCATACAAAGCCAAATTCTAGACAAAGCAGAAGTGAAGCTTCTCTCCTAAATAAGTAGCAGGTGGCTACGCCACCCAGCTGTTGCCAGCTAGCCACGTAGGAGGCCGACGCGATCTCTTGGGCCTCGAACCCTCTCTAGGTGGGCCGTCCTCCTTGTCGCCCATGTCACCATCGGTGCCATATTGGGCCGGGTTGTTGACATATCCCCACCAAACTGCCCCTCCACGATCCCATTATAGTGAATTTTCTTCTTTTCTCCGTGGTTGCCGGAGCTTCGTTGTCATCCTAGGTGGGATCATGATCACGAGCTGGCCTAGCAGCCTCGGTGTCCTGGAGACTCGTCTCGTTGCTCTGCATGAGCGGGTGTAGCGAGTCGATTCTGGATCTCCAGGTCGATGTATAAAGCTGGCTAGCTTAGTATATCTTCCCAGCAAAAAGTACTTATCCAATCTTGTAATCCGCTGGCCGGGACGACACTGCCAGAGCTTGTGGCCGTCGTCGGCGAGGCGGTGCTCCATGCCAGATGGTGTGATAGCAAGGGCTGCGCTGCTCAGCCGGAGGCCCACACGATCGTTAGTCGAAGATTGATGGCTTCCCCGATGTAAACAACAATCGGCAACGATTGTTTGCACTTAATTACTCTTAATCATTGGATTGTGTTTCATGCTGTATGCAACCGCGAGTTTCTGTAGACAGTCGAAGGGACGACCTGATGTACGAGCTATATGTAGTGTTGTCTATAGGTGACATGAACATGGTACTACAGACGCCTGCCGTCTAAACCAATGCACATGCCGTGCATGTACAGTAGTACCAACGGCTGGGTCTACACGTCACCTACGGTCACCTCTATAGACAGCTTGTACAATACGGTGACTGTTTGGGTGTCTATAATACCCCAACCGCTAGTGTGTTTTGCTAATCTCCTAAAAAGGAATTTCTGTGGTCTGCCGTGTGTTCCTAGCTACAATCTGATAACACTTGGCTAATTAAAGCATACTCATTACTCGATGATGCACATGGAAAATTAGCTTTCCCTTGTCAGGGGACGGTGGCCGTGCGCTCAGCGGAAGTCAGCTGCTGAGGCTCCCTTGGCGACGGTGCTGGTGCAGGGATCCGCGTCGATTTGTGCCCCATCGTATCAAGGTCTGCAAAAAAAGCAACCACACGATACGGGGCAACGAAAGCATCTGGTTTGATTATGGTTTTGTGGAGAGCGGTGGTGAAGAAGAGGTGGAGAACGAGCACATCGTGGAGATCTCCTTCGCGCGAGAGGCTAAATTTCGCGGGAAAGGAGAAAGGCGGAAGATGGGATCCCACGACTAGCGGCAGGCTCGGTACAATGGAAACAGGCCGTCGGTAAGGAGAGATTTTCATGCCAATCGACCGTCTTCAATTCTACCGACGGACTCCGCCGTTTCTGGTTTTCTCTCTCCCCACGATGTCTAATTTTCCTACTTGGGCAGCGTTACAGACAGCTGACTGTTACATGGCTAGGAGGCGTGCACGTGGGTCAGATGACGTAAAGAGGACATATACTTCTAGATGGCTAGGAGGGGTCCACGGGGGTCCATATGGCTAGGATTAACGCAAGTGGTTCTAAAGTGGTACTGATACTCCTAGATGGCTGGGTGGGGTGCACGTGGGCCAGATGACGTAAGGAGGGTACGTGTACTCCTAGATGGCTAGGAGGGCTCCACGGGGTCCAGATGTCTAGGATTGTCGCACGTGGTTAAGGATGAGCTAAAAGAGGTACTGATACTCTTAGATGCCTGGGTGCGGTGCACGTGGGTCAGATGATGTAAGGAGGGTACATATACTCCTAGATGGGTAGGAGGGGTCCACGGGGGTCCAGATGGCTAGGATTGTCGCACGTGGTTAAGGATGATCTAAAAGTGGTACCGATACTCCTAGATGGCTGGGAGGGGTGCACGTGGGTCAAACGACATAACGAGGGCACGTATACTCCTAGATGGCTAGGAGGGGTCCACAGGGTCCAGATGGCTAGGATTGTCGCACATGGTTAAGGTTGACCTAAAAGTGACACTGATACTCCTAGATGGCTAGATGGGGTACATGTGGGTCAGATGACGTAAGGAGGGTGCATATACTCCTAGATGGCTAGGAGGGGTCCACGGGGTCCAGATGGCTAGGATTGTCGCACGTGGTTTAGGATGACCTAAAAGTGGTACTGATACTCCTAGATAGCTGGAAGGGATGCACGAGTGTCAGATGACGTAAAGAGGGTACATATACTCCTAGATGGCTAGGAGGGGTCCACGGGGGTCCAGATGGCTAGGATTGTGGCACGTGGTTAATGATGACCTGAAAGCGTTACTGATACTCCTAGATGGCTGGGTGGGGTGCACGTGGGTCAGATTACGTAAGGAGGGTACATATACTCATAGATGGCAAGGAGGGGTCCACGGGGGTCTAGATGGCTTGGATTGTCGCACGTGGTTAAGGATGAGCAAAAAGTGGTACTGATACTGCTAGATGGCTGGGAGGGGTGCACGTGGGTCAGATGACGTAAAGAGGGTACATAAACTCCTAGATGGCTAGGAGGGGTGCACGGGGGTCCAGATGGCCAGGATTGTCGCAAGTTGTTAGGGATGACCTAAAAGCGGTACTGATACTCCTAGATGGCTGGGAGGCCTGCACGTGGGTCAGATGACGTAAGGAGGGTACATATACTCCTAGATGGCTAGGAGGGGTCCATAGGGGTCAGGATGGCTAGAATTGTCACACGTGGTTAAGGATGACCTAAAAGTGGTACTGATACTCCTCGATGGCTGGGAGGGTGCACGTGGGTCAGATGACGTAAAAGGACATATACTCCTAGATGGTCAGGAGGGGTCCAGATGGCTAGGATTGTCGCACGTGGTTAAGGATGACCTAAAAGTGGTACTGATACTCCTAGTTGGCTGGGTGGGGTACACGTGGGTCAGATGACGTAATGAGGGTACGTATACTCCTAGATGGCTAGGAGGGGTCCACGTAGCTGGCTAGAATTGTCGCACGTGGTTAAGGATGAGTTAAAAGTGGTACTGATACTCCTTGATGGCTGGGAATGGTGCACGTGGGTCAGATAACGTAAAGAGGGCACATATACTGCTAGATGGCTAGGTGTGTCCACGGGGGTCCAAATGGCTAGGATTGTCGCAAGTGGTTAAGGATGACCTAAAAGTGGTACTGATACTCCTTGATAGCTGGGTGGGGTGCACGTGGGTCCAGATGGCTAGGATTGTCGCAAGTGGTTAGGGATGACCTAAAAGCGGTACTAATACTCCTAGATGGCTGGGTGGGCTGCACGTGGGTCAGATGACGTAAGGAGGGTACATATACTCCTAGATGGCTAGGAGGGGTCCATAGGGGTCTAGATGGCTAGAATTGTCGCACGTGGTTAAGGATGACCTAAAAGTGGTACTGATACTCCTCGATGGCTGGGAGGGTGCACGTGGGTCAGATGACGTAAATGGACATATACTCCTAGATGGCCAGGAGGGGTCCACAGGGGTCCAGATGGCTAGGATTGTCGCACGTGGTTAAGGATGACCTAAAAGTGGTACTGATACTCCTAGATGGCTGGGTGGGGTACACGTGGGCCAGATGACGTAAGGAGGGTACGTATACTCCTAGATGGCTAGGAGGAGTCCACGTAGCAGGCTAGAATTGTCGCACGTGGTTAAGGATGAGTTAAAAGTGGTACTGATACTCCTAGATGGCTGGGAATGGTGCATGTGGGTCAGATGACGTAAAGAGGGCACATATACTGCTAGATGGCTAGGAGGGTCCATGGGGGTCCAAATGGTTAGGATTGTCGCAAAAGGTTAAGGATGACCTAAAAGTGGTACTGATACTCCTTGATAGCTGGGTGGGGTGCACGTGGGTCAGATGACGTAAGGAGGGTACGTATACTCCTAGATGGCTAGGAGGGGTCCACGGTGGTCCAGATGGCTAGGATTGTCGCACGTGGTTAAGGATGAGATAAAAGTGGTACTGATACTCCTAGATGGCTGGGTGGGGTGCACGTGGGTCAGATTACGTAAGGAGGGTACGTATACTCCTAGATGGCAAGGAGGGGTCCACGGGGGTCTAGATGGCTTGGATTGTCGCACGTGGTTAAGGATGATCTAAAAGTGGTACTGATACTCCTAGATGGCTGGTAGGGGTGCATGTGGGTCAGATGACGTAAAGAGGGTACATATACTCCTAGATGGCTAGGAGGTGTCCACGGGGGTCCAGATGGCTAGGATTGTCGCAAGTGGTTAGGGATGACCTAAAAGCGGTACTGATACTCCTAGATGGCTGGGTGGGCTGCACGTGGGTCAGATGACGTAAGGAGGGTATATATACTCCTAGATGGCTAGGAGGGGTCCATAGGGGTCTAGATGGCTAGGATTGTCTCACGTGGTTAAGGATGACCTAAAAGTGGTACTGATACTCCTAGATGGCTGGGTGGGTACACGTGGGTCAGATGACGTAAGGAGGGTACGTATACTCCTAGATGGCTAGGAGGGGTCCACGTATGATGTAGCCCAACCTAGGACCATCACCATGTCAAGCACTCCAACACTCCACAAGTCACCTTGGACATCAAAGGTGAACTCATTCCTCTTCGAGAACTCACTTCCGACCCTTTTGAATGGTATACTACTTGACCATCGTTCCCTTCACACTTCTAGGTGTGTCACCACGGTTACGAGTCCACGGGAAGATGGCCAAGGCGCAAGAGGAATGGAGTTCGCCAAGACGGTGGCTTGGAAACGGAGAAGGAAGAGGAGCCAAACAGCTCCAGGAGCGGTACTACCGCCAGGCATAGCGGTACTACCGCCGCAGCGGTACCGCCCAGATTGGCTCTCTGGAGGTCCCGGCGGCATCTCCAGCGGCACTGCAGCGGTACTACCGCCACCCAGCGGTACTGGTGTAGTACGAGACTACTAGGGTGGCCCGATCTTCACGGATTGACGGAGGATGTGGACGAACGCACGCAAGAACACGAGGAACACGAAGAACGAAGAACGCCCCAAACACAAGAACACACACGATACAAGAACCGTTTCCCTTACCGGTCGGTCCAACCGGCCCAATAGAATCCACACGAAGGTGGGAGATCGGCAAGTAGATACAAGAAGGGATCTTGGATGGTTGTTTCTCCAACGGTCAACCGAACCGATCCAATAAAGTCACCCAAGGATGAAAGATTGGCAAGTACTCAAACTACAAGTAGAGGTCTTGAATCCACGAAGGGATCTTCTCCACTAGGGGAGGAACCATCCCCATAAGGGGAGGAAGGAGACCTTTGTGAAGAAGGAGTCTAGCTCTACTCTAATCTCAAAACATAGTCTATCTTAGATCTGAGCCCAAGGGGTCCTATTTATAGTGTTGACCCAACGGGGGTAGGTGGGGAAGAATAAGGGCCTCCAACCCGTGCTGATTCCCGCGGCGGCGGTACTACCGCTGGGTTGGGCGGTAGTACCGCTGGTGCGGGTTGACTTCGATTCTTCCCACCTCGACGGTACCAGCGGCGATACCGCCAGCGGTACCAGTTGGTACCGGAAGACGCTCCAGACTGGCATTTCTGGCGGTAGAGGCAGCGGTAGCGGTGGCGGCAGCTCTCGGGCGGTAGTACCGCCTAACCCAGCGGTACTACGGCCGCCTGGGTCTTTTCTCCTCTTCCTTCGTCTCTTCCAAGCCACCGTCTTGTCGGCCTTCGTTCCTCTTGCGCCTTGGCCATCTTCCCGTGGTCTCGTACTCGTCATGACTAGCAATACAAAGTGACGATGGTCAAGTAGTATACCATTCCAAAGTGTCATATCGAGGTTCACATAGAGGAAGGAGTTCACCTTTGATGTCCATGGTGACTTGTGGAGTGTTGGAGTGCTTGACATGGTGATGGTCGTATGTCGGGCTACATCATCTGCCCCCTTTAAAAAGAGTCATCCTCGACTCTTGCTCATCATCATCATGGCAAGGAGGTAGATGCGTAGAGCTTGTCGTGTGGTTCACCATGTAGTCGATGGAAATGATGTGGCACTTCTTCAATGTCCCTTCGCCTTTCAAGTAACCTACAAGACTCACAAGGAAGACGAAACAACACTCAAAGAGTAGCCAATTCTTGAGGGTCATCGCATGAGCGCTTATGTAGAAGGAAGTCACCTTAGCAAGATGCCGATGTGCTCTTCTTGCAAGAACTTCCGTCATAGGAATGCGTGGTTGAAACAACTCATGGAGGCTCATACAAAGGTACGACTTACACATCAAAAACCAAGCAAACCATGTGTGTGCAAGATAGAGGAGCATATCATCAATGACATGTCCATTCATGTTCATTGCACCATTAGCACAACACAAATATGTGAAAGTTATAGCATATGCAAGGTCAATGTGCAAGCAACTTCTTGAAACATCCTCAAAATGTGGGAACACAAAAACTCCATGAAAATGTGAGAAGGCAATGATAGCTATCTCTTTTCGAACCATATGATCATTATTACACACAAGGCATTGGAAAGAACAATTTGTCATCATCCTTGATGCAATAAAAGGAGATCTTGGCAAAAACACACAATGAAGAAAGTCCAAAATATCATCATGGTGGCAAACAAAGCACATGAAAGAGCAAGTTTTCAACATATTTGTTGCCACACCAAATTGGTAGAAACCAATAAACTCATGACAAGACATGCACAAAATGTCAATATGGTCGCAAACAAGCAATCTCAAAGGACAATTGTCCGCATTTGTTGCAACACATAAATCATCCATGTGAAAGGTCAGGGAAACATGCTTGTCATAGGGAAGACCAAAAGCATCAACATGATTGCAAACAAACCATAAGCAAGAGAAGTTGTTCAACTTGTTTGATGCAAAACATGTGCAAAGTATTAGAGTTGGATTCAATCCACAACTCACATGTATGCTCTCAAGAGCTCTTTTTGTCAACTCATGCTCAATTGAGGTTGACATTATCATGCATTTACGGGCACACACAAGATACCATATAAAGAAATTATGTGCACGGTATATGAACACATCATCCATCATGAAGTGTCTCTTCATTTGCACATAACCAACCACACAAAAATCAATTGGAAAATATGACATATGTGGATGGTCACTAAGCAAAGTGAAGGATGGAACAAGGTCCATAAGAGAAAATGAAACATCTCCAAAAAGTGAGAAAGCTATGGGGGCAATCTCATTATCAATCATTTCAACATTATTGCAAGCAACACATGTGAAAGAAGAATTGTTCAACATATTGCAAGCAACAATGGGAGAAAAGTGGAAACATTCGTAACAAGGCATGCTCATGGCAAAATCATCACAAATAGGTAATTCCACATGATCAACATTGGTTTCAAACAAAGTATCACAAGGGAATAAGAACGAATCATATGATGTGTCAATCAAATCGTCCATAGCATGCGAGCAATCATAGTTCATCATGTCCACTAGCGGGATCATGGTCACATCAACACCCATACCTTGATAGTTCCGCTCATGTGAAGTAGGTGTTGAAGTAGAAGTCGCTTCCATGTAGCCGACTTGTTCATCTTGAAGTAGACATGGGGTGGCATCATCATCATCCTCCATGTACATCTTCTCCATTGGAGGCACCGTCATGTCGAGGAGTGGCGTCTCATCATCCATGGAACCTAGCTCACAATGAGAAAACACACTAGAGGTAGAGGTTAAGTTGTTAGAAATCGAAATGGCCTCACAAGACCTATCAACTACCTCTCTCAACTCAAGTGGTGTATCACTCATTCCCTCAAAGTGAAAGCACTCAAACTCACATATGGTGGAGGCACTCAACTCACTCTCACTCAAGTGGGCTAAGTGGCTCCCATGCTCAAATGGGATTGGTACCATCTCATAACTCAAGCTCATAGGGATAGGCTCGGTTTCCTCATCTCCATACGCCTCCAAGGTTGAAGGGAAACTCCCATGCTCAACCTCCTCAACCATCACGCCTCCAAAGGTCAATGCCATAGTGTAGACATCATCACTCGAATCCTTGCGGAATTGAAAATCCCATGCTCCGCTTCATCACTTGACTCCATTGCCGAAGGGAACATCCCATGCTCGGCATCATCATCACTTGACCCATGGTCAAAGGTGATAGCATTCTCCATGCTCGCCTCCTTGGTCGAAGGGAAAATCCCATGCTCGACCATCTTGTCATCTCCTTGGTCACCGTCTTGTTCACCAACTTTGCACTCCCACATCATGTGACCTCTTCTATTGCATAGTGGGCATAAGAGATTGGGACATTCTCGTGGGTCATGGTCTTGGCCTTGGCAATTGTCGCATAGGAGGTCTTCATCTTGCCATATGGGTGCTAATGTGGTGGTGGCACTTGGTGTAGACGTCATATCAAGAGAAGTGCTTGAGAAAGGCGCCGTCTTGGTTGTGGCCTCACATGTGTGACCATGCTTCTTCCGGCGTCGACGTAGGCTTTGCGCGACGAAGTTGTCGAAGTCGGCCATGATCTCATCAAACATGGAACTTGTAGCTCTTGTTGGCGCACTTGGAGTGGTAGCACTAGGGGACACCATAGGATGCGCCTTTGTCGCCGTCTTCTTTTCATGTCGATGTAGGCGTTCTTGAGTTGTAGGGTGTCGCCGAAAGTCATTTGGATGCTTCTCCTCATGTTGACGTCGCCGTGCTTGTTGCTTGGTGACCTTGTCTTGGAGCTTCCACTAGAGCTTGGTGACATCTTGTGGTCCACCTTGGTATCTTTCTTGTGGTGCCTTGATGAGCTAGATAAAGGACGTAGGCTCTTGGTAACTTCTCCATGGCATCCTTGAGAATTTGGAGCTTGGCCTTGTCAAGGCGCTTCTTGTGGTGCCTTCTTGAAGTTGAAGGAGAATGTCGAAGCTTGTCGCTCTTGGCGATGGCCTTGTCATGGCTCCTTCTTGAAGTTGTTGGAGAATGGCGAAGCTTGGCACTCTTGGAAGTAGAAGGGGCTCCATAGGATGAACTCATGGTGGCCTTCTTGTCGGAGCACCGTCTTGAGCGTGAACCATAGAAGTAGGTTGTGCCATGACGCTTGGTGGTGCCGCTCTTGAACATGGTTGTGATGGGGGTCCTCTCGTCTTGCATGTTGTCGAAGTTGCCGCACATGCTACAAGAGTAGTAGTCATAGACGTTCTCCACCATGTCATCGGAGTGGTAGTCCGTACCATATGATGAGGCATGTGAAGACACTTGCGCCTCATTGTCGTTGGAGCTTGTGTAGTCGGAGTTGTGGTAGATTCGCATGTACTTGGAGTCGATACAATTTGATGAAGGTTGCTCGACGTCATGGTACCGCTCCTTGTCGTGGACGCTCGAATAGTCGGAGTCGTAGTCGGAGTAGTTGTAGCGGAAGTCTTGGTGATGATCCATCATGTCATGGGGGTCATTGTCGGTGTAGTCGTAGTAGTCCCCCATGTCCTCAAAGTTTGAGGCATCATAGTTGTTGTGGCTCATCATGTACTCAACATCATCTTGGCCTCCATAGTGGTATTCACTCTCCCTAGACATGTTAACTCACAAGACAAGTGTATATATGTGGAGTGGAAAGGAACTAGAACACAACCTCTCACCTTGTAGATAGTATTGGACGTCGTGGACAACCAAGGAAAACGATCACAAAGTAAAATGCTTGTGTTCAAGTATCCAAAGCAAACTCCAAAACACACACGGCTTAAAAGTTGGTAGGAAGGTATGGTAGGTGGAAAGCAAATTGAACCAACCGGAAACCAAGATATTGTCAAAGCAAGTAGAGAACCACGATGATCACAAAGCAAAAACAAGTCAATCTCCAAAGATATGAGCAAAGCTCATGGAAACACACACGCGGAGAGATAAATGGGACTTATGCAACCAAGAAGTGAGCTAAAGAACCATATGATCCTAGCGAAGACTATAAGCTCGTGTTGCACAAGTACAAGGAGAGCCACTAGCTCGATTGCAATTTATTGGTGGGCTACAATGATATGGGCACGACGGAGGAGGTGCAGCCCAATTTCAGGACTCCACCAAGCTAGGCATGTCTGCTGTAATAAATCGGAATATCCGATTTACCCTTGAATCGGAATATCCGATGTGAGTGAAACGGATGTACTGGAGTCAATCGGATTATCCGATTGACCCGTGACTCGGAATATCCGAGTTGCGTATTTTCTGTAATAAGTGTTCGAGTTGGGCATGTCCAACCGAACTAGCTAGGCCCATTAGTGGGGCGCCCCAGCCCTCATATAAGGAGCGGCTAGGCATCGTTTTAGGGTTAGCTTTGAGTTTAGATTAAAACAGTCCATAGACTTTGAGCTCGTTGGTGAAGCATCCCTCCGGGGACGGCGATGCCGTTTATCAGTTTGTAATAAAGATTGCTGCGAGGGTGCTTGTGTTCATCAAGTGTTATCGTGCTCAGGTTAGAGGCGTGGTGATCTTCATCACGTTGCTTGCTAGATTCGTTCCTCGTCTTCAGGTGACGTTCATCGATCGTTATTGGGAGATTTCTATCTGGGTTACTCGCTGTGAAAGATCGGGACAACAATTTGCTTGATCAAGTTGCTTTTGTGATTTGTTCGTTGGAGGAGATTGGTTTCTGCTGATCGTGGAGGCTCTCCATCGTTTGATTGTGGTGATCGTGAGAGAGCAAGAGCAGCATCACGTGGGGTGTTGCATCAGGATCTGTTCTGGCAGATTTTCCTGCAGTGGTCAGCAGATTGCGCGTGGCGGCGGACATCGGATTATCCGAGTCACGGGCTACTTGGATTATCCGAGTTTCTACAGAACCATCGAACGAGGACCTATCACTTAAACCGGATAGTCCGATTCAAGGTGAGTCGGATATTCCGATTTATTCCAGAACAGTTTTCAGCGGATTATCCAAAGTCAAGTTTTGGTGGCAGTTTTTCCGGTTGTGTTGAAAATTTTGTTCCGCGGTGCGACATATTGTGGCCGGCGAAAAGAGGAGAGTTCGAGAGCATCTCGCGAGTTATCTACACATCCATCAACCATCCATCATCGGCTCACTGAGAAGATCGGGCAACCCCTTATCATCTTGGTATAATCTAAATATCCAAAAGGGTGTGTTAAAAGGCACGAAGTAGCAGTACGTGAGATGGATTCTTTTCCAGGAGATATTTTGGGTTTGAGGTGTCATCTTGGTAAGAAATCGAGTGCTGTTTTCAATGACTATCTTGATCTCATGAATGGAGTGGAACGTCATGCATCCGAACTTAGCTGGCGCCTACATAGGCTTGCACAGTTGAGGAGTACCAAGATTGGGAAACACACATGGAACGGGGTTTCCGTCGATGTCGTAAATACAATGGCAAGTTTAGTGGATATTATGCATATGTTCTTGCTCATCGGCGTGTGGACAAGGAGTTAGACAGTTGGTGGTCCGAGGCGGTTAGAAGAGATGGTTTTCTCATACTTGGGAGGACTACAAGATTTTTCTCCGTAATGGTTTTGTAGTACCATATATGGAGGACATCCAGCAGCCACCGAAGGTTGTGCATGAGATAGCAGCTGTTGGCAAGAATAAAGTTTCTATGCCGAAGGTAGCGACACCTGTGACTACTCATGAGAAGTTGCCAGTTGTTCCATTGCCGACAGTTCGCAAGGCGGCAGTCACGATTTCTGAAGTGTCAGGGTTGATGTTGTCAAGGCTGATGTTGACAAGGATGTCGTGGAGGAGGTTGTACCATTGAGTGGGCTGAATATGCAACTCAAGAGAGTACATGATGATACTTGTATGACAGCGGATAGAGGCCAGCGTTGGAATTTATTTCAGGCGCAGTGCATGATCAAAGGCAAAGCATGCAAGTTGATGATTGACAGTGGTAGCTACTGTAATGGCATTAGCAAGGCGGTTGTGGAAGCTTTGGGTTTATCCACATGGCGTATTCCAGAACCGAGGCATGTTGAGTGGGTGAATAGCTGTGGTATGATGAAGATTACTCACAAGGTGCGTGTGCCATTTACAGTTGGTGAATATGTTGATGAGGTAGAATGTGATGTGTTGCCATTGGAGGTGTGTGGGCTGTTACTTGGGCGTCCATGGCAGTATGATCGTAATGCTTTACATGCTGGGAGAGCAAATACATATTCTTTTGTGCATGATAGAAAGCAGCGGATTTTGAAGCCTATGAGAGATGATCAAATCAAGTCCGATGTGGTGCTGGTGGTTCGCAAGGAGAAGTTGCATAAAGCTAAGCCAAAGCCAAGCCTAGTTAAATTGCAGCAAGAGGAGCATGATGCAAGGAGCGTAGATACTGAAACTGATTCAGCCGTGCATGTAGATGACGAGCCAATTGTTCTTGTTGGTGACAAGCCGGTTGAAGGCAAGCCTCTTATTGATGAGAGGAAGGATATTGCAGCATGTGTTCCAGTTCGTGTTGACATGGGTGTTCAGACCGATGACGGTGGTGCTGATCGTGTTCCGGTGCATATGGTGCCGCGGGTAGTTAGCCACAGTTTTGTGAGAACACCTCGGAAACGTTATGTTGGAGCAGCAGTACGTGTGCATAAAGGCAAGGATGGACGTGTTCGTCAATTGTGTGGCCCAGGCATTACTTATCTTGTGCAGGGTCGTGCAAAGCAGGTTCATGTTCGGCAACACGAGGTTCCAGCAAGAGTTGAGAAGAAGATGGTGGCGCCTAGGTCCAAGCTCATGTGGAGAAGAAAAGAGGTGCAGCCGCCCAAGACTGTATCAGGTCGAGCAGGCCAAGCGGGAGGATGTGGTGAGGAAGGCAAGCAAGACTTGAAGATGGAGAAGACGCGTGCTGATTTTGTTGACATCACGCCACCCTTTCGAGCAGACCCTCACACGTTGGGGACAACACTTTTTGAAGGGGGGGAGGATGATATGGGCACGACGGTGGAGGTGCAGCCCAATTTCAGGACTCCACCAAGCTAGGCATGTCTGCTGTAATAAATCGGAATATACTGGAGTCAATCGGATTATTCGATTGACCCGTGACTCGGAATATCCGAGTTGCGTATTTTCTGTAATAAGTGTTCGAGTTGGGCCTGTCCAACCGAACTAGCTAGGCCCATTAGTGGGGCGCCCCAGCCCTCATATAAGGAGCTGCTAGGCATCGTTTTAGGGTTAGCATTGAGTTTAGATTAAAACAGTCCATTGACTTTGAGCTCGTTGGTGACGCATCCCTCCGGGGACGGCGATGCCGTTTATCAGTTTGTAATAAAGATTGCTGCGAGGGTGCTTGTGTTCATCAAGTGTTATCGTGCTCAGGTTAGAGGCGTGGTGATCTTCATCACGTTGCTTGCTGGATTCGTTCCTCGTCTTCAGGTGACGTTCATCGATCGTTATTGGGAGATTTCTATCCGGGTTACTCGCTATGAAAGATCGGGACAACAATCATAGGATCATCCCCTGTGATCCCTTATCATACAAGATTTGCACAACAATGCACCACCTACAAGATGTTCATCGAGCTTGCGCGCTTCCTATAAGATATGGCAAGTGGTGTTCCTTTCTTTTCTTTTCTTTTGTTTTGATTTGGCACTTTTTGCTTCTTTTCTCTTTTGAGTCTTTTTCTCTTTTGACTCTTTCTCTTTTGCACACCCACTTCTTTTTGATGCCAACACAAGATATATATCAACTAGCTCATACAACTTTTGCTCGGAAACTACACGGTGCAATGTGCAAAGCCCAAGCAATCATCAAGATCTAGCCTCAATAGGACATGGTAATCGCAAAGATATAGTGTGGCTCACAAAGGAATGGCAAGGGGTAAAGATTGGCGATGTTATACCTTTCGTCGATGTTCTTCACCCTTTGTTGTGGAAGGTTCGTGCTTGCCCACGGATTTTGGTGGTGGTGGATGATGGATCTTCCGCAATGGTGACGAAGGCCTTGATCGTAGCTTCGAAACGAGCCAAAGAACACCAAAAACGGAGTCCGGAATCAAAAGATATGACCAAAACCGTTTTCTGAAATTTCAGTTTTTCTGAGGTACCGCTTAACCCAGCGGTAGTACCGTTCGAGGTACCGCTCGGGGGTCCAGAAAGCCGTTTTCGGCGGTACCGAGGGGCGGTAGCACTATAGGGGGTGGTAGTACCGCTAGAATAGGAGGTAGTACCGCTGCGGGTTGCTGTTCGTGCCCGAGAACGCGAAAATTCGCGATTTTGGCGGAAAAACTCGCCGAAAAACCTCAAATCGAAGGGGCAAATGATGAAATTAGGCTATGGGAACGCAAAGGAAGGTCGATCAACTCGTAAAGCAATAGATCTATGGATCAAAACCTGCAAAAACGCACTCGAATCTCAGATCGGTCCAAAAGCAAATTGGGGCTATTTTTGGTGGAAATTTTCGAATTTCTCAAAATCAAAGAAATATTTGGGGAATTTGCGGGGGAAACAACGTCAAATCCGTGGCAACCATGCTCTGATACCATATGGTGTAGTACGGGACTACTAGGGTGGCCCGATCTTCACGGATTGACGGAGGATGTGGACGAACGCACGCAAGATCACGAGGAACATGAAGAACACCAAGAAGAACGCCCCGAACACAAGAACACACACGATACAAGAACCGTTTCCCTTACCGGTCGGTCCAACCGGCCCAATAGAATCCACACGAAGGTGGGAGATCGGCAAGTAGATACAAGAAGGGATCTTGGATGGTTGTTTCTCCAACGGTCAACCGAACCGATCCAATAAAGTCACCCGAGGATGAAAGATTAGCAAGTAGTCAAACTACAAGTAGAGTTCTTGAATCCACGAAGGGATCTTCTCCACTAGGGGAGGAACCAACCCCACAAGGGGAGAAGGAGACCTTTGAGAAGAAGGAGTCTAGCTCTACTCTAATCTCAAAACATAGTCTATCTTAGATCTGAGCCCAAGGGGTCCTATTTATAGTGTTGACCCAACGGGGAAGGTGGGGAAGGATAAGGGCCTCCAACCCGTGCTGATTCCCGCGGCGGCGGTACTACCGCTGGGTTGGGCGGTAGTACCGCTGGTGCGGGTTGACTTCGATTCTTCCCACCTCGACGGTACCGGCGGCGGTACAGCCAGCGGTACCAGTTGGTACCGGAAGACGCACCAGACTGGCATTTCTGGCGGTAGAGGCAGCGGTAGCGGTGGCGGCAGCTCTCGGGCGGTAGTACCGCCTAACCCAGCGGTACTACCGCCGCCTGGGTCTTTTCTCCTCTTCCTTCGTCTCTTCCAAGCCACTGTCTTGTCGGCCTTCGTTCCTCTTGCGCCTTGGCCATCTTCCCGTGGTCTCGTACTCGTCATGACTTGCAATACAAAGTGACGATGGTCAAGTAGTATACCATTCCAAAGTGTCATATCGAGGTTCACATAGAGGAAAGGAGTTCACCTTTGATGTCCATGGTGACTTGTGGAGTGTTGGAGTGCTTGACATGGTGATGGTCGTATGTCGGGCTACATCAGGTACTACCGCCAGGCACAGCGGTACCACCGCTGCGGGACGCCAGGCGCTTCAGGAGGCCCCCAGCGGTACTACCGCCGGGCGTAGCGGTACTACCGCTGCGGAGCCAGACCAGCACGGGATGGAGGCCCTTATCCTCTCCCACCTACCCCCCCTGTTGGGTCTACACTATAAATAGGCACCTACCCCCTCCAGATCTAGATAGACTATGTTTTGAGATTAGAGTAGAGCTGTGCTCCCCACCTCAAGATGGTCTCCTCCCTCCATGGGAGATGATTCCTCCCCTTGTGGAGAAGATCCCCTTGTGGATTCAAGACCTCTACTTGTAGTTTGACTACTTGCCAATCTTTCATCTTCGGGTGACTTTATTGGAGCGGTTCGGTTGACCGTTGGAGAAACAACCATCCAAGATCCCTTCTTGTATCTACTTGCCGATCTCCCACCTTCGTGTGGATTCTATTGGGCCGGTTGAACCGACCGGTAAGGGAAACGGTTCTTGTATCGTGTGTGTGTTCTTGTGTTCGGGGCGTTCTTCTTGGTGTTCTTCGTGTTCCTCGTGTTCTTGCGTGTGTTCGTCCACATCCTCCGTCAATCCGTGAAGATCGGGCCACCCTATTAGTCCCGTACTACACCATATGGTATCAGAGCATGGTTGCCACGGATTTGACTTTGTTTCCCCCACAAATCCCACAAATTTTTCTTTGATTTTGAGAAATTCGAAAATTTCCACCAAAAATAGCCCCAAATTGCTTTTGGATCGATCTGTGAATCTAGTGCGTTTTTGCAAGTTTTGATCCGTGGATCTATTGCTACACTAGTTGATCTTGCTTCCTTTGCGTTCCCATGGCCTAATTCCATAGATTTCCCCTCCGATTTGGCCATTTTCGGGTCATTTTTCCGCCAAAATCGCGAAAAATCATGTTCTCGGGTAAAAATCTACGCCCCGTAGCTGTACTACCGCCCCTACCAGTACTACCGCCAGCGGTACCGCCAAAAATCCCTCTCTGTTGCTCCTAGCGGTACCTCTAGCGGTACTACCGCCCCTCCCAGCGGTACCTCAGAAAACTGAAATTTCAGTAAATTGTTTTGACCATGTCTTTTGATTCCGGACTCCGTTTTTGGTGTTCTTTGGCTCGTTTCGAAGCTACGATCAAGGCCTTCGTCACCATTGCAGAAGATCCATCATCCACCACCACCAAATTCCGTGGGCAAGACGACACTTCTACAACAAAGGGTGAAGAACATCGACGAAAGGTATAACATCGCCAATCTTTACCCCTTGCCATTCCGTTGAAAGCCACACTATATCTTTGTGATTACCATGTCCTATTGAGGCTAGCCCTTGATGATTGCTTGGGCTTTGCACATTTGCACCGTGTAGTTTCCGAGCATAAGTTGTGCGCTAGTTTACATATATCATATATCTTGTGTTGGCATAAAAAAAGAAGTGGGTGTGCAAAATAGAAAAGAGTCAAAGAGAAAAGACTCAAAAGAGAAAAGAAGCAAAAAGTGCCAAATCAAAAGAAAGAAAGAAAGAAACACCACTTGCCATATCTTATAGGAAGCGCGCAAGCTCGATGAACATCTTGTAGCTGGTACATTTTGTGCAAATCTTGTAGCCCACCAATAAATTGCAATCGAGCTAGTGTCTCTCCTTGTACTTGTGCAACACCGAGCTTATAGTCTTCGCTAGGATCATATGGTTCTTTAGCTCACTTCTTGGTTGCATAAGTCCCATTTATCTCTCCGCGCGTGTTTACTTGAACTACATTCCTATCTTTTGAGATTGACTTGTATTTGCTTTGTGATCATCGTGGTTCTCTACTTGCTTTGACGATATCTTGGTTTCCGGTTGGTTCAATTTGCTTTCCACCTACCATACCTACCTACCAACTTTTAAGCCGTGTGTGTTTTGGAGTTTGCTTTGGATACTTGAACACAAGCATTTTACTTTGTGATCGTTTCCCTTGGTTGTCCATGATGTCCAATACTATCTACAAGGTGAGAGATTGTGTTCTAGTTCCTTTCCACTCCACATATATACACTTGTCTTGTGAGTTGACATGTCTAGGGAGAGTGAATGCCACTATGGAGGGCAAGATGATGTTGAGTACACGATAAGCCACAACAACTATGATACCTCAAACTTTGAGGACATGGGGGACTACTACGACTACTACACCGACAATGACCCCCATGACATGATGGATCATCACCAAGACTTCCGCTACAACTACTCCGACTACGACTCCGACTACTCAAGCGTCCACGACATGGAGCGGTACCAAGACTTTAAGCAACCTTCATCAAATTGTATCGACTCCAAGTACACAAGAATCTACCACGACTCCGACTACACAAGCTCCAACGACAATGAGGCGCAAGTATCTTCACATGCCTCATCACATGGTACCAACTTCAACTACAACTCCGATGACATGGTGGAGAACGTCTACGACTACTACTGTTGTAGCATGTGCGACGACTTCGACAACATGCAAGAGGAGAGAACAACCATCACCACCGTGTTCAAGAGCGGCACCACCAAGCGTCATGGAACAACCTACTTCTATGGTTCAAGCTCAAGACGGTGCTCCGACAAGAAGACCACCATGAGTTCATTTATGGAGCTCCATCTACTTCCAAGAGTGCCAAGCTTCGCCATTCGCCATCAACTTCTAGAAGGTGCCATGAGAAGGACAACGCCAAGAGCGCCAAGCCTCGCCACTCTACATTGACAACAAAACGGTGACCCAAGAAGTGCATCGACAAGGCCAAGCTCCAAAATCTCAAGGATGCCATGGACAAGTTTGCCAAGAGCCTACATCCTTCATCTAGCTCATCAAGGCACCACAAGAAAGATCCCAAGGTGGACCACAACATGTCACCAAGCTCTAGTGGAAGCTCCAAGGAAAGGTCGCCAAGGCAACAAGCACGCCGCCGCCAACATGAGGAGAAGCATCCAAATGAATTTCGACGACATCCCTCCACTCAAGAGCGTCAACGTCGACATGAGAAGAAGAAGGCGACAACTCATGATACCACTACATTGGCGCCAACAAGAGCTCCAAGGTTCACCTTCGGCGAATTACCAAAGTTTGAGTCTTGCATTGACGAGATCATGGCCGACTTCGACAACTTCATCGCGAAAAGCCTCCGTCGACGCCGGAAGAAGCATGGTCACACATGTGAGGCCACAACCAAGACGGCACCCTTCTCAAGCACTTCTCATGATATGGTATCTACA
Organism: Poa pratensis; assembly: GCA_947311845.1. NCBI lineage: Eukaryota > Viridiplantae > Streptophyta > Magnoliopsida > Poales > Poaceae > Poa > Poa pratensis. The sequence continues at coordinate 109,435 of CAMZMU010000001.1, forward strand.
CCAAGTGCCACCACCACATTGGTCCCCGTATGGCAATAAGAAGACCTTATATGTGACAATTGCCAAGGCCAAGACCATGATCCACGAGAATGTCCCAATCTCTTGTGCCCAATATGCAATAGAAGAGGTCACATGATGTGGGAGTGCAACGTTGGTGATCAAGACGGTGAGAAGATGGTCGAGCATGGGATTTTCCCTTCAACCAAGGAGGCGAGCATGGATGATGCTATCACCTATGACCATGGGTCAAGTGATGATGATGCCGAGCATGGGATGTTCCCTTCGGCAATGGAGTCAAGTGATGAAGCGGAGCATGGGATTTTCCCTTCAGCAAAGGAGTCGAGTGATGATGCCCACACTATGGCATTGACCTTTGGAGGCGAGTTGGTTGAGGAGGTTGAGCATGGGAGTTTCCCTTCAACCTTGGGGGCGTATGGAGATGAGGAAACCGAGCCTATCCCTATGAGCTTGAGTTATGAGATGGTACCAATCCCATGTGAGAATGAGAGCCACTTAGCCCACTTGAGTGAGAGTGAGAGTGAGTTGAGCGCCTCCACCATATGTGAGTTTGAGTGCTTTCACTTTGAGGGAATGAGTGATACACCACTTGAGTTGAGAGAGGTTGTTGATAGGTCTTGTGAGGCCATTTCGATTTCTAACAACTTAACCTCTACCTCTAGTGTGTTTTCTCATTGTGTGCTAGGTTCCTTGGATGATGAGACGCCTATCTTCGACTTGACGGTGCCTCAAATGGAGAAGATGTACATGGAGGATGATGATGATGCCATCCCATGTCTACTTCAAGATGGACAAGTCGGCTACATGGAAGCCCCTACTACTTCAATACCTACTTCACATGAGCGGGACTACCAAGGTATGGGTGTTGATGTGACCATGATCCCGCTAGTGGACATGATGAACTATGATTGTTTGCATGCTATGGATGATTCTTTTGAGGTCACATATGATTCGTTCTTATTTCCTTGTGATACTTTGTTTGAAACCAATGTTGATCAAGTGGAATTACCTATTTGTGATGATTTTGCCATGAGCATGCCTTGTTATGAATGTTTCTATTTTTCTCCCATTGTGGCTTGCAACATGTTGAATAATTTCTCTTTCACATGTGTTACTTGCACTAATGTTGAAATGATTGATAATGAGTTGCCCCCATAGCTTTCTCACATGTTGGAGATGTTTCGTTTTCTCTTATGGACCTTGTTCCATCCTTCACTTTGCATAGTGACCATCCACATATGTCATATTTTCCCATTGATTTTGATGTGTTTGGTGATGTGCAAATGAAGAGACACTTCATGATGGATGATGTGTTCATATACCATGCACATAACTTCTTCATATGTTGTCTTGTGTGTGCCGGTAAACGCATGATAATGTCAACCTCAATTGAGCATGAGTTGACAATACGAGCTCTTGAGAGCATACATGTGAGTAGTGGATTGAATCCAACTCGAAATTCTTTCCCATATTTTGCATCAAACAAGTTGAACAATTTCTCTTCCTTTTGGTTTGTTTGCAAACATGTTTGTGATATTGGTTTCCCCTATGGCAAGAATGTATCATTGATCTTTCATATGAATGATTTATGTGTTGCACCAAGTATGATGAACAATTGTTCTTTCCAATGGCTTGTTTGCAACCATAATGACATTTTAAGCATGTCTTGTCATGAATTTATTGGTTTCTACCAATTTGGTGTTGCAACAAATATGTTGAAAACTTGCTCTTTCTTGTGCTTTGTTTGCACCCATGATGATATTTTCAAAATTCTACATTGTGTGTTTTTGCCAAATTCTCCTCTTGTTGCATCAAGGTTGATGACAAATTGTCCCGTCCAATGCCTTGTGTGCAATAACGATCATATGTTTCAAAATGACATAGCTATCATTGCCTTCTCACATTTTCATGGAGTTTTTGTGTTCCCACATTTTGATGATGTTTCGAGAAATTGCTTGCACATTGACCTTGCATATGCTATAACTTTCACATATTTGTGTTGTGCTAATGGTGTAATGAACATGAATGGACATGTCATTGATGATATGCTCCTCTATCTTGCACACACATGGTTTGCTTGGTCTTTGATGTGTAGGTCGTACCTTTGGATGAGCCTCCATGAGTTGTTTCAACCACGCATTCCTATGACGGAAGTTCTTGCAAGAAGAGCACATCGACATCTTGCTAAGGTGACTTCCTTCTACATAAGCGCTCATGCGATGACCTTCAAGAATTTGCTACTCTTTGAATGTTGTTTCGTCTTCCTTGTGAGTCTTGTAGGTTACTTGAAAGGCGAAGGAACATTGAAGAAGTGCCACATCATTTCCATCGACTACATGGTGAACCACACGACAAGGTCTACACATCTACCTCCTTGCCATGATGATGAGCAAGAGTCGAGGACGACTCTTTTTAAAGGGGGGGAGATGATGTAGCCCAACCTAGGACCATCACCATGTCAAGCACTCCAACACTCCACAAGTCACCATGGACATCAAAGGTGAACTCATTCCTCTTCGAGAACTCACTTCCAACCCTTTTGAATGGTATACTACTTGACCATCGTTCCCTTCACACTTTTAGGTGTGTCACCACGGTTATGAGTCCACGGGAAGATGGCCAACGCGCAAGAGGAATGGAGTCCGACAAGACGGTGGCTTGGAAACGGAGAAGGAAGAGGAGCCAAACAGCTCCAGGAGCGGTACTACCGCCAGGCATAGCGGTACTACCGCCGCAGAGGTAATACCGCCAGCGGCACCGCCCAAATTGGCTCCCTGGAGGTCCCGGCGGCATCTCCAGCGGTACTACCGCCACCCAGCGGTACTACCGCCAGGCACAGCGGTACTACCGCCAGGCACAGCGGTACCACCGCTGCGGGACGCCAGGCGCTTCAGGAGGCCCCCAGCGGTACTACCGCCGGGCGTAGCGGTACTACCGCTGCGGAGCCAGACCAGCACGGGATGGAGGCCCTTATCCTCTCCCACCTACCCCCCTTTTGGGTCAACACTATAAATAGGCACCTATCCCCTCCAGATCTAGATAGACTATGTTTTGAGATTAGAGTAGAGCTGTGCTCCGCACCTCAAGATGGTCTCCTCCCTCCATGGGAGATGATTCCTCCCCTTGTGGAGAAGATCCCCTTGTGGATTCAAGACCTCTACTTGTAGTTTGACTACTTGCCAATCTTTTATCTTCGGGTGACTTTATTGGAGCGGTTCGGTTGACCGTTGGGAGAAACAACCATCCAAGATCCCTTCTTGTATCTACTTGCCGATCTCCCACCTTCGTGTGGATTCTATTGGGCCGGTTGGACCGACCGGTAAGGGAAACGGTTCTTGTATCGTGTGTGTGTTCTTGTGTTCGGGGCGTTCTTCTTGGTGTTCTTCGTGTTCCTCGTGTTCTTGCGTGTGTTCGTCCACATCCTCCGTCAATCCGTGAAGATCAGGCCACCCTAGTAGTCCCGTACTACACCAACGTAGCTGGCTAGAATTGTCGCACGTGGTTAAGGATGAGTTAAAAGTGGTACTGATACTCCTAGATGGCTGGGAATGGTGCACGTGGGTCAGATGACGTAAAGAGGGCACATATACTGCTAGATGGCTAGGAGGGTCCACGGGGGTCCAAATGGCTAGGATTGTCGCAAGTGGTTAAGGATGACCCAAAAGTGGTATTGATACTCCTTGATAGCTGGGTGGGTGCACGTGGGTCAGATGACGTAAGGAGGGTACGTATACTCCTAGATGGATAGGAGGGGTCCACGGGGGTCCAAATGGCAAGGATTGTCGCAAGTGGTTAAGGATGACCTAAAAGTGGTACTGATACTCCTTGATAGCTGGGTGGGGTGCACGTGGGTCAGATGACGTAAGGTGGGTACGTATACTCCTAGATGGCTAGGAGGGGTCCACGGTGGTCCAGATGGCTAGGATTGTCGCACGTGGTTAAGGATGAGATAAAAGTGGTACTGATACTCCTAGATGGCTGGGTGGGGTGCACGTGGGTCAGATTACGTAAGGAGGGTACGTATACTCCTAGATGGCAAGGAGGGGTCCACGGGGTCCAGATGGCTTGGATTGTCGCAAGTGGTTAAGGATGACCTAAAAATGGTACTGATACTCCTAGATGGCTGGGTGGGGTGCACGTGGGTCAGATTACGTAAGGAGGGTACGTATACTCCTAGATGACTAGGAGGGGTCCACGGGGGTCCAGATGGCTACGATTGTCGCACGTGGTTAAGGATGAGCTAAAAGTGGTATTGATACTCCTAGATGGCTGGGAGGGGTGCACGTGGGTCAGATGACGAAAAGAGGGTACATATACTCCTAGATGGCTAGGAGGGGTCCATAGGGGTCTAGATGGCTAGAATTGTCGCACGTGGTTAAGGATGACCTAAAAGTGGTACTGATATTCCTAGATGGCTGGGAGGGTGCACGTGGGTCAGATGACGTAAAAGGACATATACTCCTAGATGGTCAGGAGGGGTCCACAGGAGTCCAAATGGCTAGGATTGTCGCACGTGGTTAAGGATGACCTAAAAGTGGTACTGATACTCCTAGATGGCTGGATGGGGTACACGTGGGTCAGATGACGTAAGGAGGGTACATATACTCCTAGATGGCCAGGAGGGGTCCATGTAGCTGGCTAGAATTGTCGCACGTGGTTAAGGATGAGTTAAAAGTGGTACTGATACTCCTAGATGGCTGGGAATGGTGCACGTGTGTCAGATGACGTAAAGAGGGCACATATACCGCTAGATGGCTAGGCGGGTCCACGGGGGTCCAAATGGCTAGGATTGTCGCAAGTGGTTAAGGATGACCTAAAAGCGGTACTCATACTCCTATATGGCTGGGTGGGGTGCATGTGGGTCAGATTACGTAAGGAGGGTACGTATACTCCTAGATGGCTAGGAGGGGTCCACGGGGGTCCAGATGGCTACGATTGTCGCACGTGGTTAAGGATGAGCTAAAAGTGGTATTGATACTCCTATATGGCTGGGAGGGGTGCACGTGGGTCAGATGACGTAAAAGGGTACATATACTCCTAAATGGTTAGGAGGGGTCCACGGGGGTCCAGATGGCTAGGATTGTCGCACGTGGTTAAGGATGACCTAAAAGTGGTACTGATACACCTAGATGGCTGGATGGGGTACACGTGGGTCAGATGACGTAAGGAGGGTACGTATACTCCTAGATGGCTAGGAGGGGTCCATGTAGCTGGCTAGAATTGTCGCACGTGGTTAAGGATGACCTAAAAGTGGTACTGATACTCCTAGATGGCTGGATGGGGTACACGTGGGTCAGATGACGTAAGGAGGGTACGTATACTCCTAGATGGCTAGGAGGGGTCCATGTAGCTGGCTAGAATTGTCGCACGTGGTTAAGGATGAGTTAAAACTGGTACTGATATACTCCTAGATGGCTGGGAATGGTGCACGTGGGTCAGATGACGTAAAGAGGGTACATATACTCCTAGATGGCTAGGAGGGGTCCACGGGGGCCCAGATGGCTAGGATTGTCGCAAGTGGTTAAGGATGACCTAAAAGCGGTACTGATACTCCTAGATGGCTGGGTGGGGTGCACGTGGGTCAGATTACGTAAGGAGGGTACGTATACTCCTAGATGGCAAGGAGGGGTCCACGGGGGTCCAGATGGCTACGATTGTCGCACGTGGTTATGGATGAGCTAAAAATGGTATTGATACTCCTAGATGGCTGGGTGGGGTGCACGTGGGTCAGATTACGTAAGGTATACTCCTAGATGACTAGGAGGGGTCCACGGGGGTCCAGATGGCTACGATTGTCGCACGTGATTAAGGATGAGCTAAAAGTGGCATTGATACTCCTAGATGGCTGGGAGGGGTGCACGTGGGTCAGATGACGAAAAGAGGGTACATATACTCCTAGATGGCTAGGAGGGGTCCATAGGGGTCTAGATGGCTAGAATTGTCGCACGTGGTTAAGGATGACCTAAAAGTGGTACTGATATTCCTAGATGGCTGGGAGGGTGCACGTGGGTCAGATGACGTAAAAGGACATATACTCCTAGATGGTCAGGAGGGGTCCACAGGGGTCCAAATGGCTAGGATTGTCGCACGTGGTTAAGGATGACCTAAAAGTGGTACTGATACTCCTAGATGGCTGGATGGGGTACACGTGGGTCAGATGACGTAAGGAGGGTACATATACTCCTAGATGGCTAGGAGGGGTCCATGTAGCTGGCTAGAATTGTCGCACGTGGTTAAGGATGAGTTAAAAGTGGTACTGATACTCCTAGATGGCTGGGAATGGTGCACGTGTGTCAGATGACGTAAAGAGGGCACATATACTGCTAGATGGCTAGGCGGGTCCACGGGGGTCCAAATGGCTAGGATTGTCGCAAGTGGTTAAGGATGACCTAAAAGCGGTACTGATACTCCTAGATGGCTGGGTGGGGTGCATGTGGGTCAGATTACGTAAGGAGGGTACGTATACTCCTAGATGGCTAGGAGGGGTCCACGGGGGTCCAGATGGCTACGATTGTCGCACGTGGTTAAGGATGAGCTAAAAGTGGTATTGATACTCCTAGATGGCTGGGAGGGGTGCACGTGGGTCAGATGACGTAAAAGGGTACATATACTCCTAAATGGTTAGGAGGGGTCCACGGGGGTCCAGATGGCTAGGATTGTCGCACGTGGTTAAGGATGACCTAAAAGTGGTACTGATACACCTAGATGGCTGGATGGGGTACACGTGGGTCAGATGACGTAAGGAGGGTACGTATACTCCTAGATGGCTAGGAGGGTCCATGTAGCTGGCTAGAATTGTCGCACGTGGTTAAGGATGACCTAAAAGTGGTACTGATACTCCTAGATGGCTGGATGGGGTACACGTGGGTCAGATGACGTAAGGAGGGTACGTATACTCCTAGATGGCTAGGAGGGGTCCATGTAGCTGGCTAGAATTGTCGCACGTGGTTAAGGATGAGTTAAAAGTGGTACTGATATACTCCTAGATGGCTGGGAATGGTGCACGTGGGTCAGATGACGTAAAGAGGGTACATATACTCCTAGATGGCTAGGAGGGGTCCACGGGGCCCCAGATGGCTAGGATTGTCGCAAGTGGTTAAGGATGACCTAAAAGCGGTACTGATACTCCTAGATGGCTGGGTGGGGTGCACGTGGGTCAGATTACGTAAGGAGGGTACGTATACTCCTAGATGGCAAGGAGGGGTCCACGGGGGTCCAGATGGCTACGATTGTCGCACGTGGTTAAGGATGAGCTAAAAATGGTATTGATACTCCTAGATGGCTGGGTGGGGTGCACGTGGGTCAGATTACGTAAGGTGTACTCCTAGATGACTAGGAGGGGTCCACGGGGGTCCAGATGGCTACGATTGTCGCACGTGATTAAGGATGAGCTAAAAGTGGCATTGATACTCCTAGATGGCTGGGAGGGGTGCACGTGGGTCAGATGACGAAAAGAGGGTACATATACTCCTAGATGGCTAGGAGGGGTCCATAGGGGTCTAGATGGCTAGAATTGTCGCACGTGGTTAAGGATGACCTAAAAGTGGTACTGATATTCCTAGATGGCTGGGAGGGTGCACGTGGGTCAGATGACGTAAAAGGACATATACTCCTAGATGGTCAGGAGGGGTCCACAGGGGTCCAAATGGCTAGGATTGTCGCACGTGGTTAAGGATGACCTAAAAGTGGTACTGATACTCCTAGATGGCTGGATGGGGTACACGTGGGTCAGATGACGTAAGGAGGGTACATATACTCCTAGATGGCTAGGAGGGGTCCATGTAGCTGGCTAGAATTGTCGCACGTGGTTAAGGATGAGTTAAAAGTGGTACTGATACTCCTAGATGGCTGGGAATGGTGCACGTGTGTCAGATGACGTAAAGAGGGCACATATACTGCTAGATGGCTAGGCGGGTCCACGGGGTCCAAATGGCTAGGATTGTCGCAAGTGGTTAAGGATGACCTAAAAGCGGTACTGATACTCCTAGATGGCTGGGTGGGGTGCATGTGGGTCAGATTACGTAAGGAGGGTACGTATACTCCTAGATGGCTAGGAGGGGTCCACGGGGGTCCAGATGGCTACGATTGTCGCACGTGGTTAAGGATGAGCTAAAAGTGGTATTGATACTCCTAGATGGCTGGGAGGGGTGCACATGGGTCAGATGACGTAAAAGGGTACATATACTCCTAAATGGTTAGGAGGGGTCCACGGGGGTCCAGATGGCTAGGATTGTCGCACGTGGTTAAGGATGACCTAAAAGTGGTACTGATACTCCTAGATGGCTGGATGGGGTACACGTGGGTCAGATGACGTAAGGAGGGTACGTATACTCCTAGATGGCTAGGAGGGGTCCATGTAGCTGGCTAGAATTGTCGCACGTGGTTAAGGATGACCTAAAAGTGGTACTGATACTCCTAGATGGCTGGATGGGGTACACGTGGGTCAGATGACGTAAGGAGGGTACGTATACTCCTAGATGGCTAGGAGGGGTCCATGTAGCTGGCTAGAATTGTCGCACGTGGTTAAGGATGAGTTAAAAGTGGTACTGATATACTCATAGATGGCTTGGAATGGTGCACGTGGGTCAGATGACGTAAAGAGGGTACATATACTGCTAGATGGCTAGGAGGGTCCACGAGGGTCCAAATGGCTAGGATTGTCGCAAGTGGTTAAGGATGACCTAAAAACGGTACCGATACTCCTAGATGGCTGGGTGGGGTGCATGTGGGTCAGATTACGTAAGGAGGGTACGTATACTCCTAGATGGCTAGGAGGGGTCCACGGGGGTCCAGATGGCTACGATTGTCGCACGTGGTTAAGGATGAGCTAAAAGTGGTGTTGATACTCCTAGATGGCTGGGAGGGGTGCACATGGGTCAGATGACGTAAAAGGGTACATATACTCCTAAATGGCTAGGAGGGGTCCACGGGGGTCCAGATGGCTAGGATTGTCGCACGTGGTTAAGGATGACCTAAAAGTGGTACTGATACTCCTAGATGGCTGGATGGGGTACACATGGGTCAGATGACGTAAGGAGGGTACGTATACTCCTAGATGGCTCGGAGAGGTCCATGTAGGTGGCTAGAATTGTCGCACGTGGTTAAGGATGAGTTAAAAGTGGTACCGATACTCCTAGATGGCTTGGAATGGTGCACGTGGGTCAGATGACGTAAAGAGGGCACATATACTGCTAGATGGCTAGGAGGGTCCACGGGGGTCCAAATGGCTAGGATTGTCGCAAGTGGTTATGGATGACCTAAAAGTGGTACTGATACTCCTTGATAGCTGGGTGGGGTGCACGTGGGTCAGATGACGTAAGGAGGGTACGTATACTGCTAGATGGCTAGGAGGGGTCCACGGGGGTCCAGATGGCTAGGATTGTCGCACGTGGTTAAGGATGAGATAAAAGTGGTACTGATACTCATAGATGGCTAGGAGTGGTGCACGTGGGTAGATTGATGTAAAGAGGGTACATATACTCCTAGATGGATAGAAGGGGTCCACGGGGGTCCAGATGGCTAGGATTGTCACAATTGGTTAAGGATGACCTAAAAGTGGTACTGATACTCCTAGATGGCTGGGTGGGGTGCACATGGGTCAGATTACATAAGGAGAGTACGTATACTCCTAGATGGCTAGGAGGGGTCCACGGGGGTCCATATGGCTACGATTGTCGCACGTGGTTAAGGATGAGCTAAAAGTGGTATTGATACTCCTAGATGGCTGGGAGGGGTGCACGTGGGTCAGATGACGTAAAGAGGGTACATATACTCCTAAATGGCTAGGAGGGGTCCACGGGGGTCCAGATGGCTAGGATCGTCGCACGTGGTTAAAGTTGACCTAATAGCGGTACTGATACTCCTAGATGGCTGGGTGGGGTGCACGTGGGTCAAATGACGTAAGCAGGGGTCCACGGGGGTCCAGATGGCTAGGATTGTCTCACGTGGTTAAGGATGAGCTAAAAGCGGTACTGATACTCCTAGATTGGCCGGAGGGTGCACGTGGGTCAGATGACGTAAAGAGGGTACATATACTCCTAGATGGCTAGGAGGGGTCCACGGGGGCCCAGATGGCTAGGATTGTCGCAAGTGGTTAAGGATGACCTAAAAGCGGTACTGATACTCCTAGATGGCTGGGTGGGGTGCACATGGGTCAGATTACGTAAGGATGGTACGTATACTCCTAGATGGCTAGGAGGGGTCCACGGGGGTCCAGATGGCTACGATTGTCGCACGTGGTTAAGGATGAGCTAAAAGTGGTATTGATACTCCTAGATGGCTGGGAGGGGTGCACGTGGGTCAGATGACGTAAAGAGGGTACATATACTCCTAAATGGCTAAGAGGGGTCCACGGGGGTCCAGATGGCTAGGATCGTCGCACGTGGTTAAAGTTGACCTAATAGCGGTACTGATACTCCTAGATGGCTGGGTGGGGTGCACGTGGGTCAAATGACGTAAGCAGGGGTCCACGGGGGTCCAGATGGCTAGGATTGTCTCACGTGGTTAAGGATGAGCTAAAAGCGGTACTGATACTCCTAGATTGGCCGGGAGGGTGCACGTGGGTCAGATGACGTAAAGAGGGTACATATACTCCTAGATGGCTAGGAGGGGTCCACGGGGGCCCAGATGGCTAGGATTGTCGCAAGTGGTTAAGGATGACCTAAAAGCGGTACTGATACTCCTAGATGGCTGGGTGGGTGCACATGGGTCAGATTACGTAAGGATGGTACGTATACTCCTAGATGGCTAGGAGGGGTCCACGGGGGTCCAGATGGCTACGATTGTCGCACGTGGTTAAGGATGAGCTAAAAGTGGTATTGATACTCCTAGATGGCTGGGAGGGGTGCACGTGGGTCAGATGACGTAAAGAGGGTACATATACTCCTAAATGGCTAGGAGGGGTCCACGGGGGTCCAGATGGCTAGGATCGTCGCACGTGGTTAAAGTTGACCTAATAGCGGTACTGATACTCCTAGATGGCTGGGTGGGGTGCACGTGGGTCAAATGACGTAAGGAGGGGTCCACGGGGGTCCCGATGGCTAGGATTGTCGCACGTGGTTAAGGATGAGCTAGAAGCGGTACTGATACTCCTAGATGACTGGGAGGGGTGCACGTGGGTCAGATGACGTAAAGAGGGTACATATACTCCTAGATGGCTAGGAGGGGTCTACGGGGGCCCAGATGGCTAGGATTGTCGCAAGTGGTTAAGGATGACCTAAAAGCGGTACTGATACTCCTAGATGGCTGGGTGGGGTGCACGTGGGTCAGATTACGTAAGGAGGCTACGTATACTCCTAGATGGCTAGGAGGGGTCCACGGGGGTCCAGATGGCTACGATTGTCGCACATGGTTAAGGATGAGCTAAAAATAGTATTGATACTCATAGATTGCTGGGAGGGGTGCACGTGGGACAGATAACGTAAAGAGGGTACATAGACTCCTAGATGGCTAGGAGGGGTCCACGGGGGTCCAGATGGCTAGGATTGTCGCAAGTGGTTAAGGATGACCTAAAAGCGGTACTGATACTCATAGATGGCTGGGTGGGGTGCATGTGGGTCAGATTACGTAAGGAGGGTACGTATACTCCTAGATGGCTAGGAGGGGTCCACGGGGGTCTAGATGGCTACGATTGTCGCACGTGGTTAAGGATGAGCTAAAACTGGTATTGATACTCCTAGATGGCGGGGAGGGGTGCACGTGGGTCAGATGACGTAAAAGGGTACATATACTCCTAAATGGCTAGGAGGGGTCCTGTTGATGGTGTAATTTGGCTAGTTAGTTTGTATAATAGGCCAAATTAGTTTAATCGCTGATTCAGATAATTGATTGATAAATTGTTTGAGAATTGCAACAGGAATCAGATACGTTTGAAGCTACAACGAGTTGCTGCATGGGACAAGTTCTAAATAGACTTGGATGCCCAGCTAAAAGATGTTTGCAAAGGATCAGAAACTGCATGCACACGAGAGGTGATGTATGATCTGTAGTTATTATCGAAAGTGATTAGCGTCGCTGCCGGAATATTTTATTCAGAGGATGGTGCTTGTACGTGAATATGTGGCCGACGTGTTACAGGTTAGCAAGTAAATTTGGCAGCCATATGTTTATAAATGGTAACCGAATCAAGGAAGGACAAGTACTGATCGGTTTTAGCCTTTTTAGAGTTGTAGTCTTGTACGTCAAGTCCCGCGTACCTTAAATATTGAGGTCACGGGATTGAGAGAGGACAACCAATCGACACACAACCAAAAATCAATCTATCTTTTTATCGTTCTTATTTTCTTTATCGTTCTTCTACCACCGAGCCCTAGCAGCCCTAGGGTTTGGCGATCTTTGCCGTTTTGCGCTGAAAAACGGTCGTCTCTCCTCCACGAAAGCGAGGGGATCTTTGTTGCTTTGCTCGGAAAGCATCCGTTCGTCGTCACGAAAGTACGACGATTATCGTTTTGTCGCGAGGCAATTTTTCGTGGCAACACAATTGGCGACTCCGCTGGGGACGAAGTTTCGAACGGTCTCACGATCGTTTCGGTTACGTGGAAATCGTCATCAAGCAGGTTTGCAATCTACGAAGGTAATATGAATACCCAATCCCCTTATGTAGATGCAAATAATTCATATGGTGTTACTAGATCGTTCAATGAGTATACTCTATCGGCTAGCCCTAGATTTTTAAATCATACATCTAATTACGTGCAAGAGCCGATTCAAAGTAATTTACATGCTTCAACTTCTTATGATACTAGTAACAGACACCATATGTACTCCAACTCTCATACATCGGCAGCACCACAAATTTATATGCCAATGAACAACATGATGAGTTTGGTTAATCAATATGAAGCATCCGATGTTAGAAATTTTAATAATAGGCAAGCAAGTGTTTCATCTTTTTATTCATCGGAAAATAATTCACAATATGTGAGTTCATCTTCAAACATGCCGATGGATAGGGAAATTAGACATGCTACTACTAGCTATTTGGTCAATTATCCTGAACCGTCATGTGTTGCACCTTATGCTGCTGACTTTTCAGTACCATGTACAACTACCGATATGCATAATTCGGCTCCACACCCTTACAATGATTATAGCCGAGTAAGTAAAAATTCAGTAGGAGTTAATATGTCCTTGTCTAGTGTTGCAGCTTATGGCACGTCCCCTGTACAAGTACAAGATTTCGGCAACACTACATTGCCGAAAGAGACAAAAACCATTGGGGGGCATTCTCATGCAGGAACAATTGATTGGGATGGTGCTGAGCTCAAGAAGTTTAGTTCTTTTGTCCAAGGATTAGGAGAAAAAGCCCGTGATTTCACAAGTTTAGTACAGATACATGAGGCATACAAGAAGTTGCAAAAGGAGGAAGCTTTGCGAAATAATTCGTCTAGTATGTCTAATTCGGTTATGGAAGAAGCCGAATACAAAAATACACTGGACGAATCTGTTGAACCAAAAGAAGCAAGCTTCAATGATCAAAAGCATGATGAGCATGGCGAAACAGCCGTGTGTGATTTTTCTGGATGTGAGGGAATTTTCGTGCTGCCCAACGAGTTTCGTGCCAAAGAAATTGAAAACATAGCCGAGCCATGTTCGGTTGATAAAGAGCATCAAAGAGAAGAGGCACAAAGTCCAGAGAAAGAAGAAGACAAGGCGTTGGAGAATTATCTAGAGGCGAAGCAAGGTATTGTTCAGGTTATGCCATCATCATACTATGCCAACGTCTTCAAAGAGGTACAGGTAACAAATAATTTACTCATTTTCCGATTTGGTCAAAACTTTATTACTGATGCATCTATTAGCAAAATTCTTATAAGCTTTGAAAGACCAATCGAGAGAAGTAATTTAGTTGTTACTAATAAAATTCTTACAGAGTATATCGGTCAACACATTGTGCCGTTTAGAGAGACCGATAATAATAAATTTTTACAGTCAAAGTTTTCCCCAATATTTTACATGCATGTTATATCTACATGGGTAGCTTTGCTTGATTCACACTTGGCTTATATTTGGTCTCTAGTGAGACATGCGTGCTTTAATTGTTTTGGTTCCAGAAACATAAAGTCAAGTTTAATGAGGTATTATGATCCACGTAGTACAACGATCTTGATTCACAATGCTATGCATTCTATATACACGTGGATAGCTTTGCATATTTCATACTTGGCTAACGTTTGGTCTCAAGTGAGATATATGTGCTCTAATTATTTTGATTTCAGAAATATAAAGCCAAGTTTAGAGTTTTGCAAGAGAGCCGATACTAGTATAATTGTGTATTCAAATACATCGGATAAAGAGTGTGAAAGACAACACATAGCCGAATGGGGTGAGGTAAATTCTGAACCATTTGGTTACTCAATTTCAGAGCCGTTCCCACCACAAGATCGGCTAGAAGATAAAAGGTATACCTTCAAGTTGAGAACATGTGATCATATCTTGGATATATTGCTAGAAAATGATTATATTAGAATTCTTGATCACAACATTGTGCCATCATTACAAGGACAAGTGTATTGCAAGTTGCATGATTCGTTTGATCATAGTATTGATAATTGCAACATGTTTTATCAAATAGTACAATCGGCCGTTGATATAGGACGATTTAAATTGGTTGACATGCAAGTAGAGGATCAAACTATTTTGGTTGATAATGATGGACAGAAGTTATTGCATCAGCTACTTCCAGCCGATTTATCTCAACATGAACAGGTATACAATAAGGATGATGGGATCAAGCCTACAAGTGAAGAAATTGTTGAAGAGCATATTAAAAATATTCTTGAAGGCGAGGGTTCCATTGAATCTACAACGAGGACATCAAGCACTGGGGGGCAAAACAAAAATTTGAAGATCGATGCATGCAAAACCAAGAAAGACAAAGGCCGCAATAAGCACAAAGGTAAGAAAGCAAAAGTCACTTTTACGCAGCTATTGGAAAAATATCAAAAGGAGAGTGAAGAAAAAGGTGTTTATCGGCCAAGTAATGCAAAAGCATCAAGATCAGCCCCAAGGCAAAAGTCTAAAGACAGGGATTGGCGAAAGGATAAATTCAGTGCAGCAAATTCATATTCTCCTTTTGGGCCACCAATGCCAATGTCATGGATACCTTCCTATGATTTTTATACATATCCATCATGGGAAAGGTATGATTCCTGGGCACATTATCCATCAAATTATAGATCATCTCACCCAAATTATGCAGCTATGAGAAGATCAACAATTGATCAACAATCACGTGTCAAAGACCGTTTCGATAAAAAAGAATCGGTCCAGAGCTCATGGGTAAAGAAAGAAGCAGTCAAGCAAGTTTACCGAGTCAAGAAGGATGGACGCAAGTGCGCTGTTTCAGATTTAGCTCCAAATAATGAAAAGCCAGCTGAGTTGACTTTGGCTACTAAAGGCAAGGAAGTGAAGCAAGTAACTTTCAAAAACCCAATTGCCAAATCTGAACGAGCAGAGTTGAAAGTGCTCAAGGTTAGAAAAGAATTGCCATTAAGCACAACAAAACCACAGCCGAGATGCCCACTCGGTTTATCAAGTTGGCAAGAAAAGAAACTGAAACGGCTTAGTGCTGAAAAGCTAAAGAGCAAGAACATGGCATGGGTTCCTAAGAGAGGACCTCAAGACAGGGAGGATGTGCAAGCTCCTGTTGCAAGCCAAGTGACAAGGGTGAAGAATAAAAATGATAAATCCAACAAGCGATCAGGCCGAAGATTTCTGAATCACCATCAAAGGTTTCGGCCAGCACATCATCCATATTATTCTACTCCACCATTAATGCCTATGTCATGGAATTCATCACCAGGTATGATTGATTACCCTCCATGGGCTTATTTTGATCCATGGATGTATCATAATTCTTTACATCATGAAAGGGTATTACCAAATCATTATTCATTTGATTAGTTGCAATTTTGTTACTAATCCAATAGGCCGAAATATTGGAAGTGCATAATCAGATTTGTTGTTTTATTTATTTCGGCTATGCATACTTTGGTGGATGGATTATACATAAGGCCGATATTTCTTTTATCGCCCTGAGATGATTATATAATCATGGCTGATGTCATGTGATACCATCGTCCCTAGTTTACGAAGTCTCATGTTGCTTACAATATTTTGCACAAACTATACAGCCGAATATGACTTGTCTATTCGTGCTATAAGTGTTACACCTATTGAGGCTTCTAGTGATTCGTTGTCAGTAATGCAACAATGTTCATGGTTTACTGATTTCGACGAATCACTTGTTATTTATTTTGGTGCATGTCTAGATGTAATTTTAACCTTAGATTACTTTGTCATTGCTCATATCTCTAGACGTGAAAACTGCAAAGCAAAAGAAATTGGCTCAATAAACATTCGGCTATTTAATGTTCCACAAGGGCCGATGCTTTGTTTTGCCAACATAGGTAAGGCCGGATTGAAGTTTATTACTTCGGCCACTAATAAAAGATCTAGTGCAGGTACAGTTAATACATGCAGAATTTGAAAAAAGGTTGAATATGACTGTTCGGCAGGGGACCTCCAAGTACGCATTATTTGGTGATGATTTTTATTGCCGAACGGATCAGTCGTATTATTCTGGAAGGCTTGGGTGAAAACCAATGAAGATCGTTGTGGAGAGTAAAATCGGTGCAAGGTATTTTTCGGCACACAAGTTTTACCGAAAAACAGGGGGGCATGTGTTGATGGTGCAATTTGGCTAGTTAGTTTGTATAATAGGCCAAATTAGTTTAATCGCTGATTCAGATAATTGATTGATAAATTGTTTGAGAATTGCAACAGGAATCAGATACGTTTGAAGCTACAACGAGTTGCTGCATGGGACAAGTTCTAAATAGACTTGGATGCCCAGCTAAAAGATGTTTGCAAAGGATCAGAAACTGCATGCACACGAGAGGTGATGTATGATCTGTAGTTATTATCGAAAGTGATTAGCGTCGCTGCCGGAATATTTTATTCAGAGGATGGTGCTTGTACGTGAATATGTGGCCGACGTGTTACAGGTTAGCAAGTAAATTTGGCAGCCATATGTTTATAAATGGTAACCGAATCAAGGAAGGACAAGTACTGATCGGTTTTAGCCTTTTTAGAGTTGTAGTCTTGTACGTCAAGTCCCGCGTACCTTAAATATTGAGGTCACGGCCGATTGAGAGAGGACAACCAATCGACACACAACCAAAAATCAATCTATCTTTTTATCGTTCTTATTTTCTTTATCGTTCTTCTACCACCGAGCCCTAGCAGCCCTAGGGTTTGGCGATCTTTGCCGTTTTGCGCTGAAAAACGGTCGTCTCTCCTCCACGAAAGCGAGGGGATCTTTGTTGCTTTGCTCGGAAAGCATCCGTTCGTCGTCACGAAAGTACGACGATTATCGTTTTGTCGCGAGGCAATTTTTCGTGGCAACAGGTCCACGGGGGTCCAGATGGCTAGGATCGTCGCACGTGGTTAAAGATGACCTAAAAGCGGTACTGATACTCCTAGATGGCTGGGAGTGGTGCACGTGTGTAGATTGACGTAAAGAGGGTAGATATATTCCTAGATGGATTGGAGGGGTCCACGGGGGTCCAGATGGCTAGGATTGTCGCAAGTGGTTAAGGATGACCTAAAAGTGGTACTGATACTCCTTGATGGCTGGGTGGGGTGCACGTGGGTCAGATTACGTAAGGAGGGTACGTATACTCCAAGATGGCTAGGAGGGGTCCACGGGGGTCCAGATGGCTACGATTGTCGCACGTGGTTAAGGATGAGCTAAAAGTGGTATTGATACTCCTAGATGGCTGGGAGGGGTGCACGTGGGTCAGATGACGTAAAGAGGGTACATATACTCATAGATGGCTAGGAGGGGTCCATAGGGTCCAGATGGCTAGAATTGTCGCACGTGGTTAAGGATAACCTAAAAGTGGTACTGATACTCCTAGATGGCTGGGAGGGTGCACGTGGGTCAGATGACGTAAAAGGACATATACTCCTAGATGGCCAGGAGGGGTCCACAGGGGTCCAAATGGCTAGGATTGTCGCACGTGGTTAAGGATGACCTAAAAGTGGTACTGATACTCCTAGATGGCTGGGTGGGGTACACGTGGGTCAGATGACGTAAGGAGGGTACGTATACTCCTAGATGGCTAGGAGGGGTCCATGTAGCTGGCTAGAATTGTCGCACGTGGTTAAGGATGAGTTAAAAGTGGTACTGATTCTCCTAGATGGCTGGGAATGGTGCACGTGGGTCAGATGACGTAAAGAGGGCACATATACTGCTAGATGGCTAGAGGGTCCAGGGGGGTCCAAATGGCTAGGATTGTCGCAAGTGGTTAAGGATGACCTAAAAGTGGTACTGATACTCCTTGATAGCTGGGTGGGGTGCACGTGGGTCAGATGACGTAAGGAGGGTACGTATACTCCTAGATGGCTAGGAGGGTTCCAGATGGCTAGGATTGTCGCACGTGGTTAAGGATGAGATAAAAGTGGTACTGATACTCCTAGATGGCTAGGAGTGGTGCACGTGGGTAGATTGATGTAAAGAGGGTACATATACTCCTAGATGGATAGGAGGGGTCCACGGGGGTCCAGATGGCTAGGATTGTCACAATTGGTTAAGGATGACCTAAAAGTGGTACTGATACTCCTAGATTGCTGGGTGGGGTACACGTGGGTCAGATGACGTAAGGAGGGTATGTATACTCCTAGATGGCTAGGAGGGGTCCATGTAGCTGGCTAGAATTGTCGCACGTGGTTAAGGATGAGTTAAAAGTGGTACTGATACTCCTAGATGGCTGGGAATGGTGCACGTGGGTCAGATGACGTAAAGAGGGCACATATACTGCTAGATGGCTAGGAGGGTCCAGGGGGGTCCAAATGGCTAGGATTGTCGCAAGTGGTTAAGGATGACCTAAAAGTGGTACTTATACTCCTTGACAGCTGGGTGGGTGCACGTGGGTTAGATGACGTAAGGAGGGTACATATACTCCTAGATTGCTAGGAGGGGTCCACGTGGGTCCAGATGGCTAGGATTGTCGCACGTGGTTAAGGATGAGCTAAAAGCGGTACTGATACTCCTAGATGGCTGGGAGGGGTGCACGTGAGTCAGATGACGTAAAGAGGATACATATACTCCTAGATGGCTAGGAGGGGTCCACGGACCCAGATGGTTAGGATTGTCGCAAGTGGTTAAGGATGACCTAAAAGCAGTACTGATACTCCTAGATGGCTGGGTGGGGTGCATGTGGGTCTGATTACGTAAGGAGGGTACGTATACTCCTAGATGGCTAGGAGGGTCCACGGGGGTCCAGATGGCTACGATTGTCGCACGTGGTTAAGGATGAGCTAAAAATGGTATTGATACTCATAGATGGCTAGGAGGGGTGCACATGGGTCAGATAACGTAAAGAGGGTACATATACTCCTAGATGGCTAGGAGGGCTCCACGGAGGTCCAGATGGCTAGGATTGTCGCAAGTGGTTAAGGATGACCTAAAAGCGATACTGATACTCCTAGATGGCTGGGAGGGGTGCACGTGGGTCAAATGACGTAAAGAGAGTACATATACTCCTAGATGGCTAGGAGGGGTCCACGGGGGTCCAGATGGCTAGGATTGTCGCAAGTGGTTAAGGATGACCTAAAGCGGTACTGATACTCCTAGATGGCTGGGTGGGGTGTAGGTGGGTCAGATTACGTAAGGAGGGTACGTATACTCCTAGATGGCTAGGAGGGGTCCACGGGGGTCCAGATGGCTACGATTGTCGCACGTGGTTAAGGATGAGCTAAAAGTGGTATTGATACTCCTAGATGGCTGGGAGGGGTGCACGTGGGTCAGATGACGTAAAGAGGGAACATATACTCCTAAATGGCTAGGAGGGGTCCACGGTGGTCCAGATGGCTTGGGTCGTCGCACGTGGTTAAAGATGACCTAGAAGCGGTACTGATACTCCTAGATGGCTGGGAATGGTGCATGTGTGTAAATTGACGTAAAGAGGGTAGATATATTCCTAGATGGATTGGAGGGGTCCACGGGGGTCCAGATGGCTAGGATTGTCGCAAGTGGCTAAGAATGAGCTAAAAGTGGTACTGATACTCCTAGATGGCTGGGTGGGGTGCACATGGGTCAGATTACGTAAGGAGGGTACGTATACTCCTAGATGGCTAGGAGGGGTCCACGGGGGTTCAGATGGCTACGATTGTCGCACGTGGTTAACGATGAGCTAAAAGTGATATTGATACTCCTAGATGGCTGGGAGGGCTGCACGTGGGTCAGATGACGTAAAGAGGGTACATATACTCCTTGATGGCTAGGAGGGGTCCATAGGGGTCTAGATGGCTAGAATTGTCGCACGTGGTTCAGGATGACCTAAAAGTGGTACTGATACTCCTAGATGGCTGGGAGGGTGCACGTGGGTCAGATGACGTAAAAGGACATATACTCCTAGATGGCCAGGAGGGGTCCACAGGGTCCAGCGTGCTAGGATTGTCGCACGTGGTTAAGGATGACCTAAATGTGGTACTCATACTCCTAGATGGCTAGGTGGGGTACACGTGGGTCAGATGACGTAAGGAGGGTACGTATACTCCTAGATGGCTAGGAGGGGTCAAGATGGCTAGGATTGTCGCACGTGGTTAAGGATGAGTTAAAAGTGGCACTGATACTCCTAGATGGCTGGGAATGGTGCACGTGGGTCAGATGACGTAAAGAGGGCACATATACTCCTAGATGGCTAGAAGGGTCCACGGGGGTCCAAATGGCTAGGATTGTCGCAAGTGGTTAAGGATGACCTAAAAGTGGTACTGATACTCCTTGAAAGCTGGGTGGGGTGCACGTGGGTCAGATGACTAGGATTGTCTAGGAGGGTACGTATACTCCTAGATGGCTAGGAGGGGTCCACGGTGGTCCAGATGGCTAGGATTGTCGCACGTGGTTAAGGATGAGATAAAAGTGGTACTGATACTCCTAAATGGCTGGGAGGGGTGCACGTGGGTCAAATGACGTAAGGAGGGGTCCACGGGGGTCCAGATGGCTAGGATTGTCGCACGTGGTTAAGGATGATCTAAAAGCGGTACTGATCCTCCTAGATGACTTGGAGGGGTGCACGTGGGTCAGATGACGTAAAGAGGGTACATATACTCCTAGATGGCTAGGAGGGGTCCACGGGGGCCCAGATGGCTAGGATTGTCGCAAGTGGTTAAGGATGACCTAAAAGCGGTACTGATACTCCTAGATGGCTGGGTGGGGTGCACGTGGGTCAGATTATGTAAGGAGGGTACGTATACTCCTAGATGGCTAGGAGGGGTCCACGGGGGTCCAGATGGCTACGATTGTCGCACGTGGTTAAGGATGAGCTAAAAATAGTATTGATACTCATAGGTGGCTGGGAGGGGTGCACGTGGGTCCGATAACGTAAAGAGGGTACATAGACTCCTAGATGGCTAGGAGGGGTCCACGGGGTTCTAGATGGCTAGGATTGTCGCAAGTAGTTAAGGATGACCTAAAAGTGGTACTGATACTCATAGATGGCTGGGTGGGGTGCATGTGGGGCAGATTACGTAAGGAGGGTACGTATACTCCTAGATGGCTAGGAGGGGTCCACGGGGGTCCAGATGGCTACGATTGTCGCACGTGGTTAAGGATGAGCTAAAAGTGGTATTGATACTCTTAGATGGCTGGGAGGGGTGCACGTGGGTCAGATGACGTAAAAGGGTACATATACTCCTAAATGGCTAGGATCGTCGCACGTGGTTAAAGATGACCTAAAAGCGGTACTGATACTCCTAGATTGCTGGGAGTGGTGCACGTGTGTAGATTGACGTAAAGAGGGTAGATATATTCCTAGATGGATTGGAGGGGTCCACGTGGGTCCAGATGGCTAGGATTGTCGCAAGTGGTTAAGGATGACCTAAAAGCGGTACTGATACTCCTAGATGGCTGGGTTGGGTGCATGTGGGTCAGATTACGTAAGGAGGGTACGTATACTCCTAGATGGCTAGGAGGGGTCCACGGGGGTCCAGATGGCTACGATTGTCGCACGTGGTTAAGGATGAGCTAAAAGTGGTATTGATACTCCTAGATGGCTGGGAGGGGTGCACGTGGGTCAGATGACGTAAAAGGGTACATATACTCCTAAATGGTTAGGAGGGGTCCACGGGGGTCCAGATGGCTAGGATTGTCGCTAGTGGTTAAGGATGACCTAAAAGTGGTACCGATACTCCTAGATGGCTGGGTGGGGTGCACGTGGGTCAGATTACGTAAGGAGGGTACGTATACTCCAAGATGGCTACGATTGTCGCACGTGGTTAAGGATGAGCTAAAAGTGGTATTGATACTCCTAGATGGCTGGGAGGGGTGCACGTGGGTCAGATGACGTAAAGAGGGTACATATACTCCTAGATGGCTAGCAGGGGTCCATAGGGGTCCAGATGGCTAGAATTGTCGCACGTGGTTAAGGATAAACTAAAAGTGGTACTGATACTCCTAGATGGCTGGCAGGGTGCACGTGGGTCAGATGACGTAAAAGGACATATACTCCTAGATGGCCAGGAGGGGTCCACAGGGGTCCAAATGGCTAGGATTGTCGCACGTGGTTAAGGATGACCTAAAAGTGGTACTGATACTCCTAGATGGCTGGGTGGGGTACACGTGGGTCAGATGACGTAAGGAGGGTACGTATACTCCTAGATGGCTAGGAGGGGTCCATGTAGCTGGATAGAATTGTCGCACGTGGTTAAGGATGAGTTAAAAGTGGTACTGATTCTCCTAGATGGCTGGGAATGGTGCACGTGGGTCAGATGACGTAAAGAGGGCACATATACTGCTAGATGGCTAGGAGGGTCCAGGGGGGTCCAAATGGCTAGGATTGTCGCAAGTGGTTGAGGATGACCTAAAAGTGGTACTGATATTCCTTGATAGCTGGGTGGGGTCCACGTGGGTCAGATGACGTAAGGAGGGTACGTATACTCTTAGATGGCTAGGAGGGGTCCAGATGGCTAGGATTGTCGCACGTGGTTAAGGATGAGATAAAAGTGGTACTGATACTCCTAGATGGCTTGGAGTGGTGCACGTGGGTAGATTGATGTAAAGAGGGTACATATACTCCTAGATGGATAGGAGGGGTCCACGGGGGTCCAGATGGCTAGGATTGTCACAATTGGTTAAGGATGACCTAAAAGTGGTACTGATACTCCTAGATGGCTGGGTGGGGTACACGTGGGTCAGATGACGTAAGGAGGGTACGTATAATCTTAGATGGCAAGGAGGGGTCCATGTAGCTGGCTAGAATTGTCGCACGTGGTTAAGGATGAGTTAAAAGTGGTACTGATACTCCTAGATGGCTGGGAATGGTGCACGTGGGTCAGATGACGTAAAGAGGGCACATATAATGCTAGATGGCTAGGAGGGTCCAGGGGGGTCCAAATGGCTAGGATTGTCGCAAGTGGTTAAGGATGACCTAAAAGTGGTACTGATACTCCTTGATAGCTGGGTGGGGTGCACGTGGGTCAGATTACGTAAGGAGGGTACGTATACTCCTAGATGGTTAGGAGGGTCCACGGGGGTCCAGATGGCTAGGATTGTCGCAAGTGGTTAAGGATGACCTAAAAGTGGTACCGATACTCCTAGATGGCTGGGTGGGGTGCACGTGGGTCAGATTACGTAAGGAGGGTACGTATACTCCAAGATGGCTACGATTGTTGCACGTGGTTAAGGATGAGCTAAAAGTGGTATTGATACTCCTAGATGGCTGGGAGGGGTGCACGTGGGTCAGATGACGTAAAGAGGGTACATATACTCCTAGATGGCTAGGAGGGGTCCATAGGGGTCCAGATGGCTAGAATTGTCGCACGTGGTTAAGGATGACCTAAAAGTGGTACTGATACTCCTAGATGGCTGGGTGGGGTACACGTGGGTCAGATGACGTAAGGAGGGTACGTATAATCTTAGATGGCTAGGAGGGGTCCATGTAGCTGGCTAGAATTGTCGCACGTGGTTAAGGATGAGTTAAAAGTGGTACTGATACTCCTAGATGGCTGGGAATGGTGCACGTGGGTCAGATGACGTAAAGAGGGCACATATAATGCTAGATGGCTAGGAGGGTCCAGGGGGTCCAAATGGCTAGGATTGTCGCAAGTGGTTAAGGATGACCTAAAAGTGGTACTGATACTCCTTGATAGCTGGGTGGGGTGCACGTGGGTCAGATTACGTAAGGAGGGTACGTATACTCCTAGATGGCTAGGAGGGGTCCACGGGGGTCCAGATGGCTACGATTGTCGCACGTGGTTAAGGATGAGCTAAAAGTGGTATTGATAATCCTAGATGGCTGGGAGGGGTGCACGTGGGTCAGATGACGTAAAAGGGTACATACTCCTAAATGGTTAGGAGGGGTCCACGGGGTCCAGATGGCTAGGATTGTGGCAAGTGGTTAAGGATGACCTAAAAGTGGTACCGATACTCCTAGATGGCTGGGTGGGGTGCACGTGGGTCAGATTACGTAAGGAGGGTACGTATACTCCAAGATGGCTAGGAGGGGTCCACGGGGTCCAGATGGCTACGATTGTCGCACGTGGTTAAGGATGAGCTAAAAGTGGTATTGATACTCCTAGATGGCTGGAGGGGTGCACGTGGTTAAGGATGAGCTAAAAGTGGTATTGATACTCCTAGATGGCTGGGAGGGGTGCACGTGGGTCAGATGACGTAAAGAGGGAACATATACTCCTAAATGGCTAGGAGGGGTCCACGGGGGTCCAGATGGCTAGGGTCGTCGCACGTGGTTAAAGATGACCTAAAAGCGGTACTGATACTCCTAGATGGTTGGGAGTGGTGCATGTGTGTAGATTGACGTAAAGTGGGTAGATATATTCCTAGATGGATTGGAGGGGTCCACGGGGGTCCAGGTGGCTAGGATTGTCGCAAGTGGTTAAGCATGAGCTAAAAGTGGTACTGATACTCCTAGATGGTTGGGTGGGGTGCACGTGGGTCAGATTACGTAAGGAGGGTACGTATACTCCTAGATGGCTAGGATGGGTCCACGGGGGTTCAGATGGCTACGATTGTCGCACGTGGTTAACGATGAGCTAAAAGTGATATTGATACTCCTAGATGGCTGGGAGGGGTGCACGTGGGTCAGATGACGTAAAGAGGGTACATATACTCCTTGATGGCTAGGAGGGGTCCATAGGGGTCTAGATGGCTAGAATTGTCGCACGTGGTTAAGGATGACCTAAAAGTGGTACTTATACTCCTAGATGGCTGGGAGGGTGCACGTGGGTCAGATGACGTAAAAGGACATATACTCCTAGATGGCCAGGAGGGGTCCACAGGGTCCAGCGGGCTAGGATTGTCGCACGTGGTTAAGGATGACCTAAATGTGGTACTGATACTCCTAGATGGCTAGGTGGGGTACACGTGGTCAGATGACGTAAGGAGGGTACGTATACTCCTAGATGGCTAGGAGGGGTCCAGATGGCTAGGATTGTCGCACGTGGTTAAGGATGAGTTAAAAGTGGTACTGATACTCCTAGATGGCTGGGAATGGTGCACGTGGGTCAGATGACGTAAAGCGGGCACATATACTCCTAGATGGCTAGGAGGGTCCACGGGGGTCCAAATGGCTAGGATTGTCGCAAGTGGTTAAGGATGACCTAAAAGTGGTACTGATACTCCTTGAAAGCTGGGTGGGGTGCACGTGGGTCAGATGACGTAAGGAGGGTACGTATACTCCTAGATGGCTAGGAGGGGTCCACGGTGGTCCAGATGGCTAGGATTGTCGCACGTGGTTTAAGGATGAGATAAAGTGGTACTGTACTCCTAGATGGCTGGGTGGGGTGCACGTGGGTCAGATTACGTAAGGAGGGTACGTATACTCCTAGATGGCAAGGAGGGGTCCACGGGGGTCTAGATGGCTTGGATTGTCGCACGTGGTTTAAGGATGATCTAAAAGTGGTACTGATACTCCTAAATGGCTGGGAGGGGTGCACGTGGGTCAGATGACGTAAAGAGGGTACATATACTCCTAAATGGCTAGGAGGGGTCCACGGGGGTCCAGATGGCTAGGATTATCGCAAGTGGTTAGGGATGACCTAAAAAGCGGTACTGATACTCCTAGATGGCTAGGTGGGCTGCACGTGGGTCAGATGACGTAAGGAGGGTACATATACTCCTAGATGGCTAGGAGGGTCCATAGGGATCTAGATGGCTTGAATTGTCGCACGTGGTTAAGGATGACCTAAAAGTGGTACTGATACTCCTATACGGCTGGGAGGGTGCACGTGGGTCAGATGACGTAAAATGACATATATTCCTAGATGGCCAGGAGGGGTCCACAGGGGTCCAGATGGCTAGGATTGTCGCACGTGGTTAAGGATGACCTAAAAGTGGTACCGATACTCCTAGATGGCTGGGTGGGGTACACGTGGGTCAGATGATGAAAGGAGGGTACGTATACTCCTAGATGGCTAGGAGGGGTCCACGTAGCTGGCTAGAATTGTCGCACGTGGTTAAGGATGAGTTAAAAGTGGTACTGATACTCCTAGATGGCTGGGAATGGTGCACGTGGGTCAGATGACGTAAAGAGGGCACATATACTGCTAGATGGCTAGGAGGGTCCAGGGGGGTCCAAATGGCTAGGATTGTCGCAAGTGGTTAAGGATGACCTAAAAGTGGTACTGATACTCCTTGATAGCTGGGTGGGGTGCACGTGGGTCAGATGACGTAAGGAGGGTACGTATACTCCTAGATGGCTAGGAGGGTTCCAGATGGCTAGGATTGTCGCACGTGGTTAAGGATGACCTAAATGTGGTACTGATACTCCTAGATGGCTAGGTGGGGTACACGTGGGTCAGATGACGTAGGAGGGTACGTATACTCCTAGATGGCTAGGAGGGGTCCAGATGGCTAGGATTGTCGCACGTGGTTAAGGATGAGTTAAAAGTGGTACTGATACTCCTAGATGGCTGGGAATGGTGCACGTGGGTCAGATGACGTAAAGCGGGCACATATACTCCTAGATGGCTAGGAGGGTCCACGGGGGTCCAAATGGCTAGGATTGTCGCAAGTGGTTAAGGATGACCTAAAAGTGGTACTGATACTCCTTGAAAGCTGGGTGGGGTGCACGTGGGTCAGATGACGTAAGGAGGGTACGTATACTCCTAGATGGCTAGGAGGGGTCCACGTGGTCCAGATGGCTAGGATTGTCGCACGTGGTTAAGGATGAGATAAAAGTGGTACTGATACTCCTAGATGGCTGGGTGGGGTGCACGGGGTCAGATTACGTAAGGAGGGTACGTATACTCCTAGATGGCAAGGAGGGGTCCACGGGGGTCTAGATGGCTTGGATTGTCGCACGTGGTTAAGGATGATCTAAAAGTGGTACTGATACTCCTAAATGGCTGGGAGGGGTGCACGTGGGTCAGATGACGTAAAGAGGGTACATATACTCCTAAATGGCTAGGAGGGGTCCACGGGGGTCCAGATGGCTAGGATTATCGCAAGTGGTTAGGGATGACCTAAAAGCGGTACTGATACTCCTAGATGGCTAGGTGGGCTGCACGTGGGTCAGATGACGTAAGGAGGGTACATATACTCCTAGATGGCTAGGAGGGGTCCATAGGGATCTAGATGGCTTGAATTGTCGCACGTGGTTAAGGATGACCTAAAAGTGGTACTGATACTCCTATACGGCTGGGAGGGTGCACGTGGGTCAGATGACGTAAAATGACATATATTCCTAGATGGCCAGGAGGGGTCCACAGGGGTCCAGATGGCTAGGATTGTCGCACGTGGTTAAGGATGACCTAAAAGTGGTACCGATACTCCTAGATGGCTGGGTGGGTACACGTGGGTCAGATGATGAAAGGAGGGTACGTATACTCCTAGATGGCTAGGAGGGGTCCACGTAGCTGGCTAGAATTGTCGCACGTGGTTAAGGATGAGTTAAAAGTGGTACTGATACTCCTAGATGGCTGGGAATGGTGCACGTGGGTCAGATGACGTAAAGAGGGCACATATACTGCTAGATGGCTAGGAGGGTCCAGGGGGGTCCAAATGGCTAGGATTGTCGCAAGTGGTTAAGGATGACCTAAAAGTGGTACTGATACTCCTTGATAGCTGGGTGGGGTGCACGTGGGTCAGATGACGTAAGGAGGGTACGTATACTCCTAGATGGCTAGGAGGGTTCCAGATGGCTAGGATTGTCGCACGTGTTAAGGATGAGATAAAGTGGTACTGATACTCCTAGATGGCTAGGAGTGGTGCACGTGGGTAGATTGATGTAAAGAGGGTACATATACTCCTAGATGGATAGGAGGGTCCACGGGGGTCCAGATGGCTAGGATTGTCACAATTGGTTAAGGATGACCTAAAAGTGGTACTGATACTCCTAGATGGCTGGGCGGGGTACACGTGGGTCAGATGACGTAAGGAGGTATGTATACTCCTAGATGGCTAGGAGGGGTCCATGTAGCTGGCTAGAATTGTCGCACGTGGTTAAGGATGAGTTAAAAGTGGTACTGATACTCCTAGATGGCTGGGAATGGTGCACGTGGGTCAGATGGCGTAAAGAGGGCACATATACTGCTAGATGGCTAGGAGGGTCCAGGGGGGTCCAAATGGCTAGGATTGTCGCAAGTGGTTAAGGATGACCTAAAAGTGGTACTGATATCCTTGACAGCTGGGTGGGGTGCACGTGGGTTAGATGACGTAAGGAGCGTACGTATACTCCTAGATGGCTAGGAGGGGTCCACGGGGGTCCAGATGGCTAGGATTGTCGCACGTGGTTAAGGATGAGATAAAAGTGGTACTGATACTCCTAGATGGCTAGGATTGTCGCACGTGGCTAAGGATGAGATAAAGTGGTACTGATACTCCTAGATGGCTAGGAGTGGTGCACGTGGGTAGATTGATGTAAAGAGGGTACATATACTCCTAGATGGATAGGAGGGGTCCATGGGGGTCCAGATGGCTAGGATTGTCACAATTGGTTAAGGATGACCTAAAAGCGATACTGATACTCCTAGATGGCTGGGTGGCGTGCACGTGGGTCAGATTACGTAAGGAGGGTACGTATACTCCTAGATGGCTAGGAGGGGTCCACGGGGGTCCAGATGGCTACGATTGTCGCACGTGGTTAAGGATGAGCTAAAAGTGGTATTGATACTCCTAGATGGCTGGGAGGGGTGCACGTGGGTCAGATGACGTAAAGAGGGTACAATACTCCTAAATGGCTACGAGGGGTCCACGGGGGTCCAGATGGCTAGGATCGTCGCACGTGGTTAAAGATGACCTAAAAGCCGTACTGATACTCCTAGATGGCTGGGTGGGGTGCACGTGGGTCAAATGACGTAAGTCCACGGGGGTCCAGATGGCTAGGATTGTCACACGTGGTTAAGGATGAGCTAAAAGCGGTACTGATACTCCTAGATGGCTGGGAGGGGTGCACGTGGGTCAGATGACTTAAAGAGGATACATATACTCCTAGATGGCTAGGAGGGGTCCACGGGGGCCCAGATGGCTAGGATTGTCGCAAGTGGTTAAGGATGACCTAAAGCGGTACTGATACTCCAAGATGGCTGGGTGGGGTGCATGTGGGTCAGATTACGTAAGGAGGGTACGTATACTCCTAGATGGCTAGGAGGGGTCCACGGGGTCCAGATGGCTACGATTGTCGCACGTGGTTAAGGATGAGCTAAAGTGGTATTGATACTCCTAGATGGCTGGGAGGGGTGCACGTGGGTCAGATGACGTAAAGAGGGAACATATACTCCTAGATGGCTAGGAGGGGTCCACGGGGGTCCAGATGGCTAGGATTGTCGCAAGTGGTTAAGGATGACCTAAAAGCGATACTGATACTCCTAGATGGCTGGGAGGGTGCACGTGGGTCAGATTACGTAAGGAGGGTACGTATACTCCTAGATGGCTAGGAGGGGTCCACGGGGGTCCAGATGGCTACGATTGTCGCACGTGGTTAAGGATGAGCTAAAAGTGGTATTGATACTCCTAGATGGCTGGGAGGGGTGCACGTGGGTCAGATGACGTAAAGAGGGTACATATACTCCTAAATGGCTACGAGGGGTCCACGGGGGTCCAGATGGCTAGGATCGTCGCACGTGGTTAAAGATGACCTAAAAGCCGTACTGATACTCCTAGATGGCTGGGTGGGGGTGCACGTGGGTCAAATGACGTAAGGAGGGGTCCACGGGGGTCCAGATGGCTAGGATTGTCACACGTGGTTAAGGATGAGCTAAAAGCGGTACTGATACTCTAGATGGCTGGGAGGGGTGCACGTGGGTCAGATGACTTAAAGAGGATACATATACTCCTAGATGGCTAGGATGGGTCCACGGGGGCCCAGATGGCTAGGATTGTCGCAAGTGGTTAAGGATGACCTAAAAGCGGTACTGATACTCCAAGATGGCTGGGTGGGGTGCAGGTGGGTCAGATTACGTAAGGAGGGTACGTATACTCCTAGATGTCTAGGAGGGGTCCACGGGGGTCCAGATGGCTACGATTGTCGCACGTGGTTAAGGATGAGCTAAAAGTGGTATTGATACTCCTAGATGGCTGGGAGGGGTGCACGTGGGTCAGATGACGTAAAGAGGGAACATATACTCCTGATGGCTAGGAGGGGTCCACGGGGGTCCAGATGGCTAGGATTGTCGCAAGTGGTTAAGGATGACCTAAAAGCGATACTGATACTCCTAGATGGCTGGGAGGGGTGCACGTGGGTCAGATTACATAAGGGGGTACGTATACTCCTAGATGGCTAGGAGGGGTCCACGGGGGTCCAGATGGCTACGATTGTCGCACGTGGTTAAGGATGAGCTAAAAGTGGTATTGATACTCCTAGATGGCTGGGAGGGGTGCACGTGGGTCAGATGACGTAAAGAGGGTACATATACTCCTAAATGGCTACGAGGGGTCCACGGGGGTCCAGATGGCTAGGATCGTCGCACGTGGTTAAAGATGACCTAAAAGCCGTACTGATACTCCTAGATGGCTGGGTGGGGTGCACGTGGGTCAAATGACGTAAGGAGGGGTCCACGGGGGTCCAGATGGCTAGGATTGTCACACGTGGTTAAGGATGAGCTAAAAGCGGTACTGATCTCCTAGATGGCTGGGAGGGGTGCACGTGGGTCAGATGACTTAAAGAGATACATATACTCCTAGATGGCTAGGATGGGTCCACGGGGGCCCAGATGGTTGGATTGTCGCAAGTGGTTAAGGATGACCTAAAAGCGGTATGATACTCCAAGATGGCTAGGTGGTGGGTGCAGGTGGGTCAGATTACGTAAGGAGGGTACGTATACTCCTAGATGTCTAGGAGGGTCCACGGGGTCCAGATGGCTACGATTGTCACGTGGTTAAGGATGAGCTTAAAAGTGGTATTGATACTCTAGATGGCTGGGAGGGGTGCACGTGGGTCAGATGACGTAAAGAGGGAACATATACTCCTAAATGGCTAGGAGGGGTCCACGGGGGTCCAGATGGCTAGGGTCGTCGGACGTGGTTAAAGATGACCTAAAAGCGGTACTGATACTCCTAGATGGCTGGGAGTGGTGCATGTGTGTAGATTGACGTAAAGAGGGTAGATATATTCCTAGATGGATTGGAGGTGTCCACGGGGGTCCAGATGGCTAGGATTGTCGCAAGTGGTTAAGCATGAGCTAAAAGTGGTACTGATACTCCTAGCTGGCTGGGTGGGTGTGCACGTGGGTCAGATTACGTAAGGAGGGTACGTATACTCCTAGATGGCTAGGAGGGGTCCACGGGGGTCCAGAGGGCTACGATTGTCGCACGTGGTTAAGGATGAGCTAAAAGTGATATTGATACTCCTAGATGGCTGGGAGGGGGCACGTGGGTCAGATGACGTAAAGAGGGTACATATACTCCTAGATGGCTAGGAGCGGTCCATAGGGTCTAGATGGCTAGAATTGTCGCACGTGGTTAAGGATGACCTAAAAGTGGTACTGATACTCCTAGATGGCTGGGAGGGTGCACGTGGGTCAGATGACGTAAAAGGACATATACTCCTAGATGGCCAGGAGGGGTCCACAGGGTCAGCGGGCTAGGATTGTCGCACGTGGTTAAGGATGACCTAATATGTGGTACTGATACTCCTAGATGGCTGGGTGGGGTACACGTGGGTCAGATGACGCAAGGAGGGTACGTATACTCCTAGATGGCTGGAGGGGTCCAGATGGCCAGGATTGTCGCACGGGGTTAAGGATGAGTTGAAAGTGGTACTGATCTCCTAGATGGCTGGGAATGGTGCACGTGTGTCAGATGACGTAAAGAGGGCACATATACTGCTAGATGGCTAGGAGGGTCACGGGGTCCAAATGGCTACGATTGTCGCCAAGTGGTTAAGGATGACCTAAAAGTGGTACTGATACTCCTTGATAGCTGTGGGGTGCACGTGGGTCAGATGACGTAAGGAGGTAGGTATATACTCCTAGATGGCTAGGTGGGCTGCACGTGGGTCAGATGACGTAAGGAGGGTACATATACTCCTAGATGGCTAGGAGGGTCCATAGGGATCTAGATGGCTTGAATTTGTTTGCACGTGGTTAAGGATGACCTAAAAGTGGTACTGATACTCCTAGATGGCTGGGAGGGTGCACGTGGGTCAGATGACGTAAAATGACATATATTCCTAGATGGCCAGGAGGGGTCCACAGGGGTCCAGATGGCTAGGATTGTCGCACGTGGTTAAGGATGACCTAAAAGTGGTACCGATACTCCTAGATGGCTGGGTGGGGTACACGTGGGTCAGATGATGAAAGGAGGGTACGTATACTCCTAGATGGCTAGGAGGGGGTCCACGTAGCTGGCTAGAATTGTCGCACGTGGTTAAGGATGAGTTAAAAGTGGTACTGATACTCCTAGATGGCTGGGAATGGTGCACGTGGGTCAGATGACGTAAAGAGGGCACATATATGCTAGATGGCTAGGAGGGTCCAGGGGGGTCCAAATGGCTAGGATTGTCGCAAGTGGTTAAGGATGACCTAAAAGTGGTACTGATACTCCTTGATAGCTGGGTGGGGTGCACGTGGGTCAGATGACGTAAGGAGGGTACGTATACTCCTGATGGCTAGGAGGGTTCCAGATGGCTAGGATTGCCGCACGTGGTTAAGGATGAGATAAAAGTGGTACTGATACTCCTAGATGGCTAGGAGTGGTGCACGTGGGTAGATTGATGTAAAGAGGGTACATATACTCCTAGATGGATAGGAGGGGTCCACGGGGGTCCAGATGGCTAGGATTGTCACCATTGGTTAAGGATGACCTAAAAGTGGTACTGATACTCCATAGATGGCTGGGTGGGTACACGTGGGTCAGTTGACGTAAGGAGGGTATGTATACTCCTAGATGGCTAGGAGGGGTCCATGTAGCTGGCTAGAATTGTCGCACGTGGTTTTAAGGATGAGTTAAAAGTGGTACTGATACTCTAGATGGCTGGGAATGGTGCACGTGGGTCAGATGACGTAAAGAGGGCACATATACTGCTAGATGGCTAGGAGGGTCCAGGGGGGTCTAAATGGCTAGGATTGTCGCAAGTGGTTAAGGATGACCTAAATGTGGTACTGATACTCCTTGACAGCTGGGTGGGGTGCACGTGGGTTAGATGACGTAAGGAGGGTACGTATACTCCTAGATGGCTAGGAGGGGTCCACGGGGGTCCAGATGGCTAGGATTGTCGCACGTGGTTAAGGATGAGATAAAAGTGGTACTGATACTCCTAGATGGCTAGGAGTGGTGCACGTGGGTAGATTAATGTAAAGAGGGTACATACTCCTAGATGGATAGGAGGGTCCATGGGGGTCCAGATGGCTAGGATTGTCACAATTGGTTAAGGATGACCTAAAAGCGATACTGATACTCCTAGATGGATAGGAGGCGTCCACGGGGGTCCAGATGGCTAGGATTGTCACAATTGGTTAAGGATGACCTAAAGCGATACTGATACTCCTAGATGGCTGGGTGGCGTGCACGTGGGTCAGATTACGTAAGGAGGGTACGTATACTCCTAGATGGCTAGGAGGGGTCCACGGGCCCAGATGGCTACGATTGTCGCACGTGGTTAAGGATGAGCTAAAAGTGGTATTGATACTCCTAGATGGCTGGGAGGGGTGCACGTGGCTCAGATGACGTAAAGAGGGTACATATACTCCTAAATGGCTACGAGGGGTCCACGGGGGTTCCAGATGGCTAGGATCATCGCACGTGGTTAAAGATGACCTAATAGCCGTACTGATACTCCTAGATGGCTGGGTGGGGTGCACGTGGTCAAATGACGTAAGGAGGGGTCCACGGGGGTCCAGATGGCTAGGATTGTCACACGTGGTTAAGGATGAGCTAAAAGCGGTACTGATACTCCTAGATGGCTGGGAGGGGTGCACGTGGGTCAGATGACTTAAAGAGGATACATATACTCCTAGATGGCTAGGAGGGGTCCACGGGGGCCCAGATGGCTAGGATTGTCGCAAGTGGTTAAGGATGACCTAAAAGCGGTACTGATACTCCAAGATGCTGGGTGGGGTGCATGTGGGTCAGATTACGTAAGGAGGGTACGTATACTCCTAGATGGCTAGGAGGGGTCCACGGGGGTCCAGATGGCTACGATTGTCGCACGTGGTTAAGGATGAGCTAAAAATGGTATTGATACTCATAGATGGCTGGGAGGGGTGCACGTGGGTCAGATAACGTAAAGAGGGTACATATACTCTAGTGGCTAGGAGGGGTTCCACGGGGTCCAGATGGCTAGGATTGTCGCAAGTGGTTAAGGATGACCTAAAAGCGATACTGATACTCTAGATGGCTGGGAGGGGTGCACGTGGGTCAGATTACGTAAGGAGGGTACGTATACTCCTAGATGGCTAGGAGGGGTCCACGGGGGTCCAGATGGCTACGATTGTCGCACGTGGTTAAAGGATGAGCTAAAAGTGGTTATTGACTCCTAGATGGCTGGGAGGGGTGCACGTGGGTCAGATGATGTAAAGGGGTACATATACTCCTAAATGGCTACGAGGGGTCCACGGGGTCCAGATGGCTAGGATCGTCGCACGTGGTTAAGATGACCTAAAAGCCGTACTGTACTCCTAGATGGCTGGGTGTGAGTGCACGTGGGTCAAATGACGCAAGGAGGGGTCCACGGGGTCCAGATGGCTAGGATTGTCACACGTGGTTAAGGATGAGCTAAAGTGGTACTGATACTCCTAGATGGCTGGGAGGGGTGCACGTGGGTCAGATGACTTAAAGAGGATACATATACTCCTAGATGGCTAGGATGGGTCCACGGGGGCCCAGATGGCTAGGATTGTCGCAAGTGGTTAAGGATGACCTAAAAGCGGTACTGATACTCCAAGATGGCTGGGTGGGGTGCAGGTGGGTCAGATTACGTAAGGAGGGTACGTATACTCCTAGATGTCTAGGAGGGGTCCACGGGGGTCCAGATGGCTACGATTGTCGCACGTGGTTAAGGATGAGCTAAAAGTGGTATTGATACTCCTAGATGGCTGGGAGGGGTGCACGTGGGTCAGATGATGTAAAGAGGGTACATATACTCCTAAATGGCTACGAGGGGTCCACGGGGGTCCAGATGGCTAGGATCGTCGCACGTGGTTAAAGATGACCTAAAAGCCGTACTGATACTCCTAGATGGCTGGGTGGGGTGCACGTGGGTCAAATGACGCAAGGAGGGTCCACGGGGGTCCAGATGGCTAGGATTGTCACACGTGGTTAAGGATGAGCTAAAAGTGGTACTGATACTCCTAGATGGCTGGGAGGGGTGCACGTGGGTCAGATGACTTAAAGAGGATACATATACTCCTAGATGGCTAGGATGGGTCCACGGGGGCCCAGATGGCTAGGATTGTCGCAAGTGGTTAAGGATGACCTAAAAGCGGTACTGATACTCCAGATGGCTGGGTGGGGTGCGTGGGTCAGATTACGTAAGGAGGGTACGTATACTCCTAGATGTCTAGGAGGGGTCCACGGGGGTCCAGATGGCTACGATTGTCCACGTGGTTAAGGATGAGCTAAAAGTGGTATTGATACTCCTAGATGGCTGGGAGGGGTGCACGTGGGTCAGATGACGTAAAGAGGGAACTATACTCCTAAATGGCTAGGAGGGGTCCACGGGGGTCCAGATGGCTAGGGTCGTCGGACGTGTTAAAGATGACCTAAAAGCGGTACTGATACTCCTAGATGGCTGGGAGTGGTGCATGTGTGTAGATTGACGTAAAGAGGGTAGATATATTCCTAGATGGATTGGAGGTGTCCACGGGGGTCCAGATGGCTAGGATTGTCGCAAGTGGTTAAGCATGAGCTAAAAGTGGTACTGATACTCCTAGCTGGCTGGGTGGGGTGCACGTGGGTCAGATTACGTAAGGAGGGTACGTATACTCCTAGATGGCTAGGAGGGGTCCACGGGGGTCCAGAGGGCTACGATTGTCGCACGTGGTTAAGGATGAGCTAAAAGTGATATTGATACTCCTAGATGGCTGGGAGGGGTGCACGTGGGTCAGATGACGTAAAGAGGGTACATATACTCCTTGATGGCTAGGAGCGGTCCATAGGGGTCTAGATGGCTAGAATTGTCGCACGTGGTTAAGGATGACCTAAAAGTGGTACTGATACTCTAGATGGCTGGGAGGGTGCACGTGAGTCAGATGACGTAAAAGGACATATACTCCTAGATGGCCAGGAGGGGTCCACAGGGTCCAGCGGGCTAGGATTGTCGCACGTGGTTAAGGATGACCTAAATGTGGTACTGATACTCTAGATGGCTGGGTGGGGTACACGTGGGTCAGATGACGCAAGGAGGGTACGTATACTCCTAGATGGCTAGGAGGGGTCCAGATGGCCAGGATTGTCGCACGGGGTTAAGGATACCTAAAAGCGGTACTGATACTGCTAGATGGCTGGGAATGGTGCACGTGGTTAAGGATGACCTAGATGGCCCGGAGGGGTCCACAGGGTCCAGCGGGCTAGGATTGTCGCACGTGGTTAAGGATGACCTAAAAGCGATACTGATATCCTAGATGGCTGGGAGGGGTGCACGTGGGTCAGATTACGTAAGGAGGGTACGTATATACTCCTAGATGGCTAGGAGGGGTCCACGGGGGTCCAGATGGCTACGATTGTCGCACGTGGTTAAGGATGAGCTAAAAGTGGTATTGATACTCCTAGATGGCTGGGAGGGGTGCACTGGGTCAGATGATGTAAAGAGGGTACATATACTAAATGGCTACGGGGGTCCACGGGGGTCCAGATGGCTAGGATCGTCGCACGTGGTTAAAGATGACCTAAAAGCCGTACTGATACTCCTAGATGGCTGGGTGGGGTGCACGTGGGTCAAATGACGCAAGGAGGGGTCCACGGGGGTCCAGATGGCTAGGATTGTCACACGTGGTTAAGGATGAGCTAAAAGTGGTACTGATACTCCTAGATGGCTGGGAGGGGTGCACGTGGGTCAGATGACTTAAAGGGATACATATACTCCTAGATGGCTAGGATGGGTCCACGGGGGCCCAGATGGCTAGGATTGTCGCAAGTGGTTAAGGATGACCTAAAAGCGGTACTGATACTCCAAGATGGCTGGGTGGGGTGCAGGTGGGTCAGATTACGTAAGGAGGGTACGTTACTCCTAGATGTCTAGGGGGGTCCACGGGGGTCCAGATGCTACGATTGTCGCACGTGGTTAAGGATGAGCTAAAAGTGGTATTGATACTCCTAGATGGCTGGGAGGGGTGCACGTGGGTCAGATGATGTAAAGAGGGTACATATACTCCTAAATGGCTACGAGGGGTCCACGGGGGTCCAGATGGCTAGGATCGTCGCACGTGGTTAAAGATGACCTAAAAGCCGTACTGATACTCCTAGATGGCTGGGTGGGGTGCACGTGGGTCAAATGACGCAAGGAGGGGTCCACGGGGGTCCAGATGGCTAGGATTGTCACACGTGGTTAAGGATGAGCTAAAAGTGGTACTGATACTCCTAGATGGCTGGGAGGGGTGCACGTGGGTCAGATGACTTAAAGAGGATACATATACTCCTAGATGGCTAGGATGGGTCCACGGGGGCCCAGATGGCTAGGATTGTCGCAAGTGGTTAAGGATGACCTAAAAGCGGTACTGATACTCCAAGATGGCTGGGTGGGGTGCAGGTGGGTCAGATTACGTAAGGAGGGTACGTATACTCCTAGATGTCTAGGAGGGGTCCACGGGGGTCCAGATGGCTACGATTGTCGCACGTGGTTAAGGATGAGCTAAAAGTGGTATTGATACTCCTAGATGGCTGGGAGGGGTGCACGTGGGTCAGATGACGTAAAGAGGGAACATATACTCCTAAATGGCTAGGAGGGGTCCACGGGGGTCCAGATGGCTAGGGTCGTCGGACGTGGTTAAAGATGACCTAAAAGCGGTACTGATACTCCTAGATGGCTGGGAGTGGTGCATGTGTGTAGATTGACGTAAAGAGGGTAGATATATTCCTAGATGGATTGGAGGTGTCCACGGGGGTCCAGATGGCTAGGATTGTCGCAAGTGGTTAAGCATGAGCTAAAAGTGGTACTGATACTCCTAGCTGGCTGGGTGGGGTGCACGTGGGTCAGATTACGTAAGGAGGGTACGTATACTCCTAGATGGCTAGGAGGGGTCCACGGGGGTCCAGAGGGCTACGATTGTCGCACGTGGTTAAGGATGAGCTAAAAGTGATATTGATACTCCTAGATGGCTGGGAGGGGTGCACGTGGGTCAGATGACGTAAAGAGGGTACATATACTCCTTGATGGCTAGGAGCGGTCCATAGGGGTCTAGATGGCTAGAATTGTCGCACGTGGTTAAGGATGACCTAAAAGTGGTACTGATACTCCTAGATGGCTGGGAGGGTGCACGTGAGTCAGATGACGTAAAAGGACATATACTCCTAGATGGCCAGGAGGGGTCCACAGGGTCCAGCGGGCTAGGATTGTCGCACGTGGTTAAGGATGACCTAAATGTGGTACTGATACTCCTAGATGGCTGGGTGGGGTACACGTGGGTCAGATGACGCAAGGAGGGTACGTATACTCCTAGATGGCTAGGAGGGGTCCAGATGGCCAGGATTGTCGCACGGGGTTAAGGATGACCTAAAAGCGGTACTGATACTGCCAGATGGCTGGGAATGGTGCACGTGGTTAAGGATGACCTAGATGGCCCGGAGGGGTCCACAGGGTCCAGCGGGCTAGGATTGTCGCACGTGGTTAAGGATGACCTGAATGTGGTACTGATACTCCTAGATGGCTGGGTGGGGTACACGTGGGTCAGATGACGTAAGGAGGGTACGTATACTCTTAGATGGCTAGGAGGGGTCCACGGGGGTCCAAATGGCTAGGATTGTCGCAAGTGGTTAAGGATGAGTTAAAAGTGGTACTGATACTCCTAGATGGCTGGGAATGGTGCACGTGGGTCAGATGACGTAAAGAGGGCACATATACTGCTAGATGGCTAGGAGGGTCCACTTGGGTCCAAATGGCTAGGATTGTCGCAAGTGGTTAAGGATTACCTAAAAGTGGTACTGATACTCCTT
This sequence comes from Poa pratensis, assembly GCA_947311845.1. Lineage (NCBI taxonomy): Eukaryota > Viridiplantae > Streptophyta > Magnoliopsida > Poales > Poaceae > Poa > Poa pratensis. Next base: position 148,997 of record CAMZMU010000001.1, read on the forward strand.
GATAGCTGGGTGAGGTGCACGTGGGTCAGATGACGTAAGGAGGGTACGTATACTCCTAGATGGCTAGGAGGGGTCCACGGTGGTCCAGATGGCTAGGATTGTCGCACGTGGTTAAGGATGAGATAAAAGTGGTACTGATACTCCTAGATGGCTGGGTGGGGTGCACGTGGGTCAGATTACGTAAGGAGGGTACGTATACTCCTAGATGGCAAGGAGGGGTCCACGGGGTCTAGATGGCTTGGATTATCGCACGTGGTTAAGGATGATCTAAAAGTGGTACTGATACTCCTAGATGGCTGGGAGGGTGCACGTGGGTCAGATGACGTAAAGAGGGTACATATACTCCTAGATGGCTAGGAGGGGTCCACGGGGGTCCAGATGGCTAGGATTATCGCAAGTGGTTAGGGATGACCTAAAAGCGGTACTGATACTCCTAGATGACTAGGTGGGCTGCACGTGGGTCAGATGACGTAAGGAGGGTACATATACTCCTAGATGGCTAGGAGGGGTCCATAGGGATCTAGATGGCTTGAATTGTCGCACGTGGTTAAGGATGACCTAAAAGTGGTACTGATACTCCTAGATGGCTGGGAGGGTGCACGTGGGTCAGATGACGTAAAATGACATATATTCCTAGATGGCCAGGAGGGATCCACAGGGGTCCAGATGGCTAGGATTGTCCCACGTGGTTAAGGATGACCTAAAAGTGGTACTGATACTCCTAGATGGCTGGGTGGGGTACACGTGGGTCAGATGATGAATGGAGGGTACGTATACTCCTAGATGGCTAGGAGGGGTCCACGTAGCTGGCTACAATTGTCGCACGTGGTTAAGGATGAGTTAAAAGTGGTACTGATACTCCTAGATGGCTGGGAATGGTGCATGTGGGTCAGATGACGTAAAGAGGGCACATATACTGCTAGATGGCTAGGAGGGTCCACGGGGTCCAAATGGCTAGGATTGTCGCAAGTGGTTAAGGATGACCAAAAAGTGGTACTGATACTCCTTGATAGCTGGGTGGGGTGCACGTGGGTCAGATGACGTAAGGAGGGTACGTATACTCCTAGATGGCTAGGAGGGGTCCACGGGGGTCCAGATGGCTAGGATTGTCGCACGTGGTTAAGGATGAGATAAAGTGGTACTGATACTCCTAGATGGCTGGGAGTGGTGCACGTGGGTAGATTGATGTAAAGAAGGTACATATACTCCTAGATGGATAGGAGGGGTCCACGGGGGTCCAGATGGCTAGGATTGTCGCAAGTGGTTAAGGATGACCTAAAAGTGGTACTGATACTCCTAGATGGCTGGGTGGGGTGCACGTGGGTCAAATTACGTAAGGAGGGTACGTATACTCCTAGATAGCTAGGAGGGGTCCACGGGGGTCCAGATGGCTAGGATCGTCGCACGTGGTTAAAGATGACCTAAAAACTGTACTGATACTCCTAGATGGCTGGGTGGGGTGCACGTGGGTCAAATGACGTAAGGAGGGTCCACGGGGTCCAGATGGCTAGGATTGTCGCACGTGGTTAAGGATGAGCTAAAAGCGGTACTGATACTCCTAGATGGCTGGGAGGGGTGCACGTGGGTGAGATGACGTAAAGAGGGTACATATACTCCTATATGGATAGGAGGGGTCCACGGGGCCCAGATGGCTAGGATTGTCGCAAGTGGTTAAGGATGACCTAAAAGCGGTACTGATACTCCTAGATGGCTGGGTGGGGTGCACGTGGGTCAGATTACGTAAGGAGGGTACGTATACTCCTAGATGGCTAGGAGGGGTCCACGGGGGTCCAGATGGCTACGATTGTCGCACGTTGTTAAGGATGAGCTAAAAATGTTATTGACACTCATAGATGGCTGGGAGGGGTGCACATGGGTCAGATAACGTAAAGAGGGCACATATACTCCTAGATGGCTAGGAGGGGTCCACGGGGGTCCAGATGGCTAGGATTGTCGCAAGAGGTTAAGGATGACCTAAAAGCGATACTGTTACTCCTAGATGGCTGGGAGGGGTGCACGTGGGTCAGATGACGTAAAGAGGGTACATATACTCCTAGATGGCTAGGAGGGGTCCACGGGGGTCCAGATGGCAAGGATTGTCGCAAGTGGTTAAGGATGACCTAAAAGCGGTACTGATACTCCTAGATGGCTGGGTGGGGTGCACGTGGGTCAGATTACGTAAGGAGGGTACGTATACTCCTAGATGGCTAGGAGGGGTCCACGGGGGTCCAGATGGCTACGATTGTCGCACGTGGTTAAGGATGAGCTAAAAGTGGTATTGATACTCCTAGATGGCTGGGAGGGGTGCACGTGGGTCAGATGACGTAAATAGGGTACATATACTCCTAAATGGCTAGGATCGTCGCACGTGGTTAAAGATGACCTAAAAGCGGTACTGATACTCCTAGATGGCTGGGAATGGTGCATGTGGGTCAGATGACGTAAAGAGGGCACATATACTGCTAGATGGCTAGGAGGGTCCACGGGGGTCCAAATGGCTAGGATTGTCGCAAGTGGTTAAGGATGACCAAAAAGTGGTACTGATACTCCTTGATAGCTGGGTGGGGTGCACGTGGGTCAGATGACGTAAGGAGGGTACGTATACTCCTAGATGGCTAGGAGGGGTCCACGGGGGTCCAGATGGCTAGGATTGTCGCACGTGGTTAAGGATGAGATAAAGTGGTACTGATACTCCTAGATGGCTGGGAGTGGTGCACGTGGGTAGATTGATGTAAGGAAGGTACATATACTCCTAGATGGATAGGAGGGGTCCACGGGGGTCCAGATGGCTAGGATTGTCGCAAGTGGTTAAGGATGACCTAAAAGTGGTACTGATACTCCTAGATGGCTTGGTGGGGTGCACGTGGGTCAAATTACGTAAGGAGGGTATGTATACTCCTAGATGGCTAGGAGGGGTCCACGGGGGTCCAGATGGCTAGGATCGTCGCACGTGGTTAAGATGACCTAAAAGCAGTACTGATACTCCTAGATGGCTGGGTGGGGTGCACGTGGGTCAAATGACTAAGGAGGGGTCCACGGGGGTCCAGATGGCTAGGATTGTCGCACGTGGTTAAGGATGAGCTAAAAGCGGTACTGATACTCCTAGATGGCTGGGAGGGGTGCACGTGGGTCCGATGACGTAAAGAGGGTACATATACTCCTATATGGCTAGGAGGGGTCCACGGGGGCCCAGATGGCTAGGATTGTCACAAGTGGTTAAGGATGACCTAAAAGCGGTACTGATACTCCTAGATGGCTGGGTGGGGTGCACGTGGGTCAGATTACGTAAGGAGGGTACGTAACTCCTAGATGGCTAGGAGGGGTCCACGGGGGTCCAGATGGCTACGATTGTCGCACGTGGTTAAGGATGAGCTAAAAATGTTATTGACACTCATAGATGGCTGGGAGGGGTGCACGTGGGTCAGATAACGTAAAGAGGGTACATATACTCCTAGATGGCTAGGAGGGGTCCACGGGGTCCAGATGGCTAGGATTGTCGCAAGAGGTTAAGGATGACCTAAAAGCGATACTGTTACTCCTAGATGGCTGGGAGGGGTGCACGTGGGTCAGATGACGTAAAGAGGGTACATATACTCCTAGATGGCTAGGAGGGGTCCACGGGGGTCCAGATGGCAAGGATTGTCGCAAGTGGTTAAGGATGACCTAAAAGCGGTACTGATACTCCTAGATGGCTGGGTGGGGTGCACGTGGGTCAGATTACGTAAGGAGGGTACGTATACTCCTAGATGGCTGGTGGGGTGCACGTGGGTCAAATGACGTAAGGAGGGGTCCACGGGGGTCCAGATGGCTACGATTGTCGCACGTGGTTAAGGATGAGCTAAAAGTGATATTGATACTCCTAGATGGCTGGGAGGGGTGCACGTGGGTCAGATGACGTAAATAGGTACATATACTCCTAAATGGCTAGGATCGTCGCACGTGGTTAAAGATGACCTAAAAGCGGTACTGATACTCCTAGATGGCTGGGAGTGGTGCACGTGTGTAGATTGACGTAAAGAGGGTAGATATATTCCTAGATGGATTGGAGGGGTCCACGGGGGTCCAGATGGCTAGGATGTCGCAAGTGGTTAAGGATGACCTAAAAGTTGTACTGATACTCCTAGATGGCTGGGTGGGGTGCACGTGGGTCAGATTACGTAAGGAGGTACATATACTCCTAGATGGCTAGGAGGGGTCAACGGGGGTCCTGATGGCTACGATTGTCGTACGTGGTTAAGGATGAGCTAAAAGTGGTATTGATACTCCTAGATGGCTGGGAGGGGTGCACGTGGGTCAGATGACGTAAAGAGGGTACATATACTCCTAGATGGCTAGGAGGGTCCATAGGGGTCTAGATGGCTAGAATTATCGCACGTGGTTAAGGATGACCTAAAAGTGATACTTATACTCCTAGATGGCTGGGAGGGTGCACGTGGGTCAGATGACGTAAAAGGACAAACACTCCTAGATGGCCAGAGGGGTCCACAGGGGTCCAGCTGGTTAGGATTGTCGCACGTGGTTAAGGACGACCTAAAAGTGGTACTGATACTCCTAGATGGCTGGGAGGGGTACATGTGGGTCAGATGACGTAAGGAGGGTACGTATACTCCTAGATGGCTAGGAGGGGTCCACGGGGTCCAGATGGCTAGGATTGTCGCACGTGGTTAAGGATGAGATAAAAGTGGTACTGATACTCCTAGATGGCTTGGAGTGGTGCACGTGGGTAGATTGATGTAAAGAGGGTACATATACTCCTAGATGGATAGGTGGGGTCCACGGGGGTCCAGATGGCTAGGATTATTGCAAGAGGTTAAGGATGACCTAAGAGTGGTACTGATACTCCTAGATGGCTAGGAGGGGTCCACGTAGCTGGCTACAATTGTCGCACGTGGTTAAGGATGAGTTAAAAGTGTACTGATGCTCCTAGATGCTGGGAATGGTGCATGTGGGTCAGATGACGTAAAGAGGGCACATATACTGCTAGATGGCTAGGAGGGTCCACGGGGGTCCAAATGGCTAGGATTGTCGCAAGTGGTTAAGGATGACCAAAAAGTGGTACTGATACTCCTTGATAGCTGGGGTGGTGCACGTGGGTCAGATGACGTAAAGAGGGTACATATACTCCTAGATGGCTAGGAGGGGTCCACGGGGTCCAGATGGCTAGGATTGTCGCAAGTGGTTAAGGATGAGCTAAAAGCGGTACTGATACTCCTAGATGGCTGGGAGGGGTGCCCGTGGGCCAGATGACGTAAAGAGGGTACATATACTCCTAGATGACTAGGAGGGGTCCACGGGGTCCCGATGGCTAGGATTGTCGCATGTGGTTAAGGATGACCTAAAAGCGGTACTGATACTCTTAGATAGCTGGGAGGGGTGCACGAGGGTCAGATGACGTAAAGAGGGTACATATTGATGTAGCCCAACCTACGGCTCCTACAACAAGTGGTCCAATGACAAGAGCAAGAGTCAAAGCTCTCCATGATAAGGTGAACTCACTCCTATCTATATGTGATTTCGACACTACTTTGAATGGTTTGCTACTTCATTCGGGTACTTTGTGCATACTCAGGAACCACTTTGATGACGATCCTCAAGGGAGTGAAGAAGATGACCAAGAGAAGACCCAACAAGATGGCCAAGAAGAAGAGCGGGGAAAAGAAGCTGGAATTCCTGAAGAAGTGCTGGCCGGTACTACCGGGCCAGAGAGGCCGGTACTACCGCCGAGAAGCCAGACGGTACTGGAGTCTTCGCTTCGTTTGGTCCTTTTGAAGGAATCTCATGGAGGAACACTCATGGGTCACTTTGGCCGCGACAAGACCTACGCCATGCTCTCCACCAACTACTATTGGCCAAGAATGAAGCGTGATGTGAACGCCTAGTTCGACGATGTTCTACATGTCTCAAAGCTATGTCTACTCTAAACTCTCATGGCTTATATACACCTTTACCTATTCCACATCGCCCTTGGTCCGATATAGCAATGCATTTTGTCTTAGGACTCCCACGCACTAAAACAAACAAGGATTCCATCTTTGTCGTCATTGATCGCTTCTCTAAAATGGCACACTTTATACCTTGCAACAAGAGCGACGATACTTCACACATTGCTACTTTATTTTTCAGGGAAATCGTCCGTCTTCATGGCGTGCCAAAGACCATTGTGTCGGATCGTGATACCAAGTTCGTGAGCTATTTTTGGAAGACTTTGATGGCCAAGATGGGAATCAAGCAACTATTCTCCACCGCATACCACCCTCAAACTGTTGGCCAAACCGAAGTGGTGAACCGAAGCCTATCTACACTCCTTCGTGTGTTGATCAAGCCCAACTTGAAGAATTGGGAAGAATGCATCTCACACGCCGAGTTTCGCCTACAATCGAGCACTTCACCGCGCAACAAAGAGAACACCCTTCGAGGTCATCTATGGCTCCAACCCCTACACCGCGCTCGACATGCTACCACTCCCACTCCGTGAGCAAGTTAACATGGACTTCGACGAGCGAGCCGCTTACATGAAGAAGCTCCATGAGGAAACAAGATCTACACTCGAGAAGCACAACAAAGACCATGCTATGAAGATGAACAAACACAAGCGCGCCATGATATTTGAAGAAGGAGACCTTGTTTGGCTCCATCTTCGCAAAGATTGCTTTCCGGATGCAAGGAAGTCCAAGCTTCACCCTTGTGGAGATGGACCTTTCAAGGTTATCAAGCGCATCAACGACAATGCCTACAAGATCGACATCTCCCACTCCAAACACTTGGTCCATGACACCTTCAACGTCGCCGACCTATCGCCATACCTTGGAACATCAAGCGATGAGGATGACCAAGAGTCGAGGACGACTCTTTTCCAAGGGGGAGATGATATAGCTCAACCTACGGCTCCTACAACAAGTGGTCCAATGACAAGAGCAAGAGTCAAAGCTCTCCATGATAAGGTGAACTCACTCCTATCTATGTGTGATCTCGACACTCCTTTGAATGGTTTGCTACTTCATTCGGGTACTTTGTGCATACTCAGGAACCAGTTTGATGACGATCCTCAAGGGAGTGAAGAAGATGACCAAGAGAAGACCCAAGAAGATGGCCAAGAAGAAGAGCGGGAAAAGAAGCTGGAATTCCTGAAGAAGTGTCGGCCGGTACTACCGGCCAGAGAGGCCGGTACAACCGCCGAGAAGCCAGACGGTACTGGAATCGGAGCAATCCTAAGCGGTACTACCGGAATTAGTTCCGGTACTACCGGGCGTTCGCACGCCCGGTACTACCGGCCACTTCTGTCCGGTACTACCGGCCTGGCGCGTGCCTGCGAGCAGATCTGGGTGTTGACCCATGTAATTCGTCCCCTTTGGGCCTAGGCTATAAATAGGACCCTTCCATCTAGATCTAGGGTTAGGCAATGATTTGGATTAGAGTAGAGCCTTGCTCCTTCTTCTCAAAGTGTCTCTTTCCTCCTATGGAGATGACTCAAGGCCTCCCCTTGTGGAGATGAACCAAGGCCTCCTCTCGAGGAGAAGATCCCTGCGTGGATACCAAGTCCTCCGCTTCTAGTTGCGATTACTTGCCGATCTTTCATTTCACGTGATTCTATCGGGTTGGTTGGATTGACCAATTGGACAAACAATCCTAAGAGTAAGGTGTGCTTGGGAGAGGAGAATTGGGGGCTACCCTCGGGATTTGTTACCAATTGAGTCTTGCCGAGTTGCTACTTGCTATTTACCCTTTGTGTGTTTGATTTCCCCTCTTTGTGTTCTTCGTGTTCATCCCGTGTTCTTCGTGTTCATCGTTCCCTCCGCATAAATCCGTGAAAATCGGGACCAACCTACATCACATATACTCCTAGATCGCTAGGAGGGGTCCACGGGGGTCCTAGTGTAGAACGGACTACTACGGTGGCCCGATCTTCACGGATTGATGGAGGATGTGGACGAACGCACGCAAGAACACGAGGAACAGGAAGAACACCAAGAAGAACGCCCCGAACACAAGAACACACACACGATACAAGAACCGTTTCCCTTACCGGTCGGTCCAACCGGCCCAATAGAATCCACACGAAGGTGGAGAGATCGGCAAGTAGATACAAGAAGGGATCTTGGATGGTTGTTTCTCCAACGGTCAACCAAACCGCTCCAATAAAGTCACCCGAAGATGAAAGATTGGCAAATAGTCAAACTACAAGTAAGGTCTTGAATCCACAAGGGGATCTTCTCCACAAGGGGAGGAACCATCCCCGCAAGGGAAGGAAGGAGACCGACTTGAGGTGGGGAGCACAGCCCTACTCTAATCTCAAAACATAGTCTATCTCTAGATCTTGCCAAGGGGTGCCTATTTATAGTCTAGGCCCAAAGGGCAAAGGGAAAGGGGATACATGGATAAAAGCCCAGATCTGCACACAGGCACGCGCAGGCCGGTACTACCGGCGGATATTGTCCGGTAGTACCGGACACGCGCACGTCCGGTAGTACCGGATGGAATTCCGGTAGTACCGCTTACGGCGGCAGCGATACCAGTTGATTTCTGTTCCCACCGAAATCTTTCATCTCACGGTTATTCTATCGGGTTGGTTGGGTTGACCAATTGGACAAACAATCCTAAGAGTAAGGTGTGCTTGGGAGAGGAGAATTGGGGGCCACCCTCGGGATTTGTTACCAATTGAGTCTTGCCGAGTTGCTACTTCTATTTACCTTGTGTGTTGATTTCCCCTCTTTGTGTTCTTCGTGTTCATCCCGTGTTCTTCGTGTTCATCGTTCCCTCCGCACAAATCCTTAAAAATCGGGACCAACCTACATCATATGGTATCAGAGCTCTAGGTTGACACGGATTTGATTTGTGTTTCCACCGAAATCCACCAAATTTTTCTTCGTTTTGAGAAATTCGAAAATTTCCACCAAAAATAGCCTTGCCTTGATTCGAGCCGATCTGTCGATTCGTTGCGTTTTTGGTAGTTTTGTCCATGGATCTGTTGCTTTAGGACCCCCTCCACCTTGTTGCGTTCCCTAGCCTTAATTTGCCAATTTCCCACGAATTTGAGGATTTTTCGAGCTCAATTTCCGCCCAAATCGCGAAGAACAACTCCAGATTTCGAGTCCACCGGTACTACCGGCCAGACTTCCGGTACTACCGGAGCCGCGACCGTCCGGTACTACCGGGGCAAAACGAGCGGTACTACCGCCGGGCAGGATTTTCAGAGCAATTTTTCTTATTTCTCCTCGGTTCGTTTTGGCATTTCCTCTTTGGTTTGAGTCCTTTCTTGGTGTGCCACGTCTACACATCGACAAGCTTCCGCAGCACGCATCATCAACGCCAAGCGACGACGCCACCAAGGACTCGACATTCCCCCACCATCATAATCCGTTGTGAGCCCTTCTTCCTTTCGTGTACCTTGACCTATCGGACTAGCTCTTTGATATTGCGGGCATTGCACTTGTTGAGTGATTGTCTTAAAGTATTGGCGAGTGTGTATCGTTAGAGATCTTGGCACTAGCAAAAGAGAAGGAATCATCGTCAAAAAGCAAAAATCAAAAAAAAAAGAAGAGAAAGAAAAGAAAAGAATCAAGTGGTGCCAAGTATCATCTCTTGTAGGTTGCGACAAAGCTAACCGCCAAAGTGAGTGTGAGTGTAACTCTTGTGCAAATCCGTTGCCCACAAAAAGCAATTGAGCTAGCGTCCTTCTTGTGTTGGGTGACATTTGAGCACGTAGTCTTCGTTAGGTTGTCTATCTTCGAGTGCTCGCCCTTTGGTCGCCCAACCCCATTATTCGCTTTTGTGTGTGTTTCTTCATCATTTGTGGTTGGAGTTTCTTTGGTAATTTGATCATTGTGGATTTTCTCTACCTTTGACAATATACTTGTCGCGGGTTTGCTTGTTTCGTTTGCCACTTCATACCTTCCTATCCTCATAAGTGTGTGTGTTGGGTGTTAGAACCGGATTCTCCTCTCAAGCCACATTATACTTGGGATATAGTTTGTCTTGGTTTTTCTTACCACATATCTCACTTGATCTTGAGAAAATGTTTAGGGGAAGTACAAACGGAAGCTCAAGCTCGGATGAAATCCATGGTGGAGTTCGCGGTGATCATGGCTATGTCACACAATCGGAGCTTGTTGGCATGCGACACTTTCTTCGTGATAACCTAGGACGCTACGAGCGCCGTCTTCAAAATCAAGAGAACAACTTCAACGACGCATGCATGCTCAAGAAGCAAATATGGAGCGGTGACCGAAGCTATCAACAACCTTGTGCGACAACGAGCTTCTTCACACTCAAGCCGTACAAGAAGCACCTCAAGGTCGACACAAGCACGTCATGGACGTCATGAACCTCGACAAGAACGTCAACATGATCCAAGGCGCGACGCCCATGAACGACCTCCTCCTCACGTTGAACAACCACATGATCTTCACGCGAACAATGCCAATGCGCATCAAGAACAACCTCACCAAAATGTGAACGTCGCGACGCATACCATCACCACCACCGCAACAACGTGATCGTCATGACCCATTGGCTAATGACAATGGCGTTCCGGGTGCGAATGACTTTGGTGAACAAGGACGTCACCTCGTCATCCTCCAAGGCCACGTCATCAAAATCATGACAATGCGAACAATGTCGAACAACCCGTTCCTCAACAAGAGCTACCTCCTCAACATGCCTCTCGTCAAGAGCTTCCTCATGATCGTCACCAACACCAACGTTCCGAGTCAAGTGATAACGAGTCAAGCCAACACAATGGTGATGGACTCAACGAAGGAGACGTGGACGTGCATTCCCACGTGGTGGCCATCGTGACGACTATGATGACTTGACCAACGTCCGCTTTGACATACCCAAGTTCTACGGCACAAGTGATCCGGAAGCTTACTTCTCATGGGTACTCAAGGTTGACAAGATCTTCCGCGTGCAACGCTTCTCCGACAACAAGAAGGTTGCCTTAGCCTCGATGGAGTTTGAAGAGTATGCCCTCTTGTGGTGGGAACAACTACAAGATGCTCGCGTCGCTAACCACCAACAACCAATTGACACTTGGGTTGAAATGAAAGAAACAATGTACAAGCGCTTCGTGCCAAGCCATTACACTAGAGACTTATACAAGAAGTTGCAAGAGTTGAAGCAAGGTTTGAAGTCGGTTGACGAGTACTACAAGGAGATGGAAATCTCCATGATGAGAGCCAATGTCAACGAGTACGAAGAGCAATCCATGGCTCGTTTCATGAATGGCCTCAACTATCCAATCAAGAAGATCGTGGAGTTCCAACCATATGCCTCTTTGGTTGAGCTAGTACATCAAGCTTCCAAGGCCGAGCGCCACGTGCTTGAAGAGCTCAAATACCTCAAGACAAAGGCATTCTACGCCAACAAGCCTTCTTCGTCAACTCCTACACCTTCACAAGCTCTTCCTCAAGCGAGGTCCTCCAAGAGTCTCTACTTCGACACCTCAAGCGCCTCAACCTTTCAAGAAAGTACCTCCCCTACCAAGGCGCCTCAAGGATCTTCGTCCGGCACAAGACTTTGCAATGCTACAAGTGCGGCGGACAAGGGCACAAATCTTTTGAGTGCACCAACAAGAAGGTCATGATCATCAATGACATGGGAGAGTATGAATCTATGAGTGAAGATGAGTACAATGCTTTGAACAAGGTCGCCACAATGCAAAGTGCTCAAGAAGAAGAAAGTGAGATCTATTGTGATGGCGACAACAACCCTTCCTTGGTTGTGGCAAGAGCTCTAACCACCAATGTTCAAGTGGAAGAAGACCAAAGATGCAACTTGTTTCAAACAAGAGCGGGAATCAATGGAAAGTCCATCAAGGTCATCATAGATGGTGGAAGTTGCCACAACCTAGCGAGCAAAGAACTTTGTGATAAGCTCAACTTGAAGTTCAAGAAGCACCCACATCCTTACCATGTGCAATGGTTGAGTGATACCGGAGCCGTCAAGATTCAACACATGGTGCAAGTGTCCTTCAAGATTGGAGCCTATGAAGATACGGTTGATTGTGATGTTGTGCCTATGAACGTTTGTCACTTACTCCTTGGGCGTCCATGGCAATTTGACAAGGGTGCTATGCATGATGGACGAACAAACTACTATAGCTTCAAGAACAACGACAAGACCTTCGTCCTTCGTCCCATGACACCAAGTCAAGTCATCGCCGACAACGCCAAGACTATTGCAAGGGCACAACAAGATCGTTCGTCAGTGAGATGAGTGGTGAGCGAGAGACCCACCATAAAGTGAGTGAGAGCCACAAGCCAAATGAGTGTGACTTCAAAGAGAGTTCCCACAAAACTTACACTATTTGCCACAAAGAGAGATGAGGGAGTTGAGAGAGAACCCATCCACCCTCCACTATGTGCTCATATGCAAGGGTGAAGTTTCTATGACTAACACTTTCACAAACCTTCCTCCTTCTTTGTTGTCTCTTTTGAAGGACTTTGAAGATGTCTTCCCTCAAGAAGTGCCACCGGGACTACCTCCTCTACGCGGAATCGAGCACCGCATCGACCTTGTTCCCGGCGCACCGCTACCAAACCGCGCTCCTTACCGCACCAACCCCGAGAGACAAAGGAGATCGAGCGGCAAATACAAGAACTTCTTGCCATGGGACATATCCGCGAGAGCTTGAGTCCGTGCGCCGTGCCCGTCATCTTGGTACCCAAGCACGACAACACTCTTCGCCTTTGCATGGATTGTCGCCCCATCAACGCCATAACCGTTCGGTATCGCCATCCTATCCCTCGACTTGATGATATGCTTGATGAGCTTTGTGGTTCCGCTATATTCTCCAAAATTGATCTTAAAAGTGGATATCACAAATAAGATGTGTGAAGGTGATGAATGGAAGACCGCATTTAAAACAAAGCTTGGTCTTTATGAATGGCTTGTCATGCCATTTGGTCTTTCCAATGCACCTTCTACTTTTATGCGTCTCATGAATCATGTTTTGCGCCCTTTCTGATGAGGACATCCCTAGCTCTACTACACATTCTCCAATTGAAGAGGTTGCTGTTCAAGATAAATCTAATGAAGTGAGAATTGGACCAATGACAAGATCAAGAACCAAGTTATTAGAACAGCAGGTGAATTCTCTCTTATTAGATTATGATGTTTCTGATTATGAGAGCTTTATACTACCTAAATCCATGTATGTATGTATTCTCAGGTTTGTTGATAACACAAATGCAATTGGAGGAGATCATCAAGACATGGATGGAAACATGAAGAAGCATGGAGGAAACAAGATGGAGCATGCTGGAATTATCAAGTCCAATACACCCAAGTGCTTGAGGGAGGAGAGGGAGGCAGGAGCACAAGAGGGGAGGCATGAAGGAGGCGCACCACACAATGTGGCTGCACCAATTGAGGAGTCCTAGTCATATTAGACTTGGACCTGCGTGTCCATATGGCTGAACCCAACATGGGTCAGTTTGTATCGTTTGAGTCGAACCGGTTTAGGGTTGCACCACGTCGGTACTGTAGCTACAGTACCGCGCGCGCTACAGTGCGCCCCCACCTTTTAATAGAGGCCTAGCCGCCATAGATGAGTTTGGACTACGATAAACTAAAACCCTAGCTTTCTAGATTGAACTTGCTCATAAGCATTCGTCTTGAAGTATTGTTACTGCTTGCAAATTCTGCGTGTTATCTGCTGTTCCACTGGGAATAAGGAGGTACAGGACCACTTGTAGTCGGTGGCTACTTGTGCAAGCGTGTGGAGTAGAGAATATCCATAGGGTTGCAAGCTGTTGCATTGGCAATAGGGATCAGCCAGGAAAGTTCTTCGGTATCACACGAGTTATCAAATTCATCAATCCATCCACTACATCGCCATCTCACTGAGAAGATTGGGCCATCCCTTATCATCTTGGTATCAGATTCACAGGTTTACTCGGTGAGAAATTTCCATACCCTAGTTATTTGAGTGTTTTTCTTCCTATCCAGAAAAAGCCATACAAAAAGAGTAGGTTGGATCATTGCCATAGCCTTAGATCAACCCGATTTGCATCTTCTAGTTGTTGTTTGTGTTGATCGTTGCGTCCCTGTTTTTCTTTTGTGTCGAGTTGCTAGGTTTAGGGTTTTACTTAGGTCTAGTTGTTGTTTCCGAGTCGAGTTCTTTTGTTTTCCTTTTTGAGTCCATAATCAAAAAAAATCCCAAAAATAGTTGCTTCCGAGTTGGTTTTTCAGTCGAATCCGAGTCCAACTAGTAATCTCTACGGCGGCTCAGAGTTTCTGCCGTGGTCATCGTCGTTGAAATTGGAGTCTCTTCCGAACTCGGAATCACTTCCGGCCGTGGCACAAAAACGTGTACTGCTCTGCCACGAATCCGAGTACAAATAGAACTAGTTCTTTTGCCATCTTCTTAGGAATTCCAATCCGTATCTTGTGAGACTTAGACACAGCCTATCTACACATATTTTAGGAGCTTACCTAAAAGACTAGTTGTTTTTATTGCTCTCAGGCTGCTCAATAGATTCTTTGCACGGCTTTGTTTTCTGAAAAAAAATTATTGCTACTGTAGCAGTACGTGAGAAAGTATAAAAATACGAGAGTATACAAAAGAAGAGAAAAAAAATAGACGAGAAAAAGAGGCCTGAAAATTATTGAGAGTTGCTACAAGTTTGGAGCTGTTTTTCATTGCTATTAGCACTCGTAAATTGAGCAATCTTGTGCCTTTTTTCATTGAGCTATTACTAGTGTCTTTCGAGAGCATTGCAAAATCTCTATCCATATATTTGCATTGCCACATTTGTTCTCCATATTGGTGTGTGTTCCTTAGGTGTGATTTTTGGTATCATCACAAACAGCAAGTAGGTTTTGTATTTTTGGTGTTGTTAGGTATCCATACCGAGCCCCACCATATACCCTGTTTGTCATTGTGATCACTTGAACCTTGATATTCTCTTCTTCACATCAAGTCACATTAGTTGCTGCTACTTGTTGGGTAAGTCTTTCTATTCACTTTGGAACGGTAAGATATACCATTACTTGCTGGTTTTTGAGTGAGTTGTGAGAGAACACCACATCCATTGTTATTTTGTTTTCACTAACATATTAATCAATGGCTGCTGCTAGTGATCTTGTTGCGCAGGATAAGAAGAACCCTGAGGATACAGTCCAGTGGAATGAATATGAAGCTATGAGAGACACCATGTATAAAAAAATTGCTGCTGCGGTAGAGAAAAGTGATGTAGTTTGAGGGAGGAGTTGAACACTTTGGACCTCAAAATTGATGCTGCTGCTACTCAAGAATCTGTGGATATTTTACAAGAAGCCGTGACAATTTGACACGACAGGTTGCAAATTTAGCAACACTCCTGGAAAACCCACGGCGAGTTCCACCTAATGCTCCCAATGCTGCTGATTTACATGGCCGTGGCAATGTGCACGGTGGCCGTGGAGGAGTTGCTGCAAGGGGGATCCAATTGGAAAATAATAGAGAGGATGATGGTTTGGGAAAACCAAAATTCTCTATACCTGTTCTCACCGGTGATACTGAAGATGTGGAAGAATATTTGATGTGGGAGCTGAAAATTGAGAAGCTATGGAGATTGCATGATTATAGTGAAGAGAGAAAAATTAAGCTTGCCTCTTCTGGTCTTGAAGGTTATGCTCTTTTGTTGTGGGATGGCATTACAAGTTTGAGGGAAGAACGTGAAGAACCAGAAGTGGATACATGGAGAGAGATGAAACAATTGCTTCGGGACAGATTTGTGCCCAAGAATTATATTAGAACTCTATATGATAAGTTACAGCAATTGAAGCAAGGAACAAAATATGTAGATGCATATTATAAGGAGATGGAGTTGATAATGCAACGAGCTCGGGTTCGTGAGGCTCCCGACCAAACAATGCAACGTTTTCTCTCAGGTTTGCAATTTAAAATCGAGAGCATTGTGAGGCACGTCCAGTATAATGATATGACGGAGTTGCTGCATCAAGCAAGAGAAGCTGAGAAACGGTTGGCTGAAGAAGCACAGATCACTACACGGAGGAGTTTTTCACAGAAAAATACGGTTTTCTCACCACCAACCCCTCCACCTTCTCACAACCGTAGTGGTACTAATAGCAAAACAGAGACTAGCACATCTAGTGCCAGGAAAACTGTTCCACCAGTTTCAGTTCCGAGTGGATCAGCCAACGCCCCCCGTAATAGAGACATGGCTTGTCATACATGTGGAGGAAAAGGACACTTTAAGCGTGATTGTCCTAATAAGAAAGTCATGATTATTAATGCTGATGATGAGTATGAAACAGGAGATGATGCTGATCCTAATGAGGAAGATGATTATAATGATGAGGATGGTCCTATTGATGCATATGCTACACATTATCCCTCTATTGTTTGCACACAAAACTCTTTGAGTGTTACACCAAGTCCTGAAAATCAGCGCTGCAACCTATTTCAAACCAAAGCTATTGTTGGTCCTCAAATGGCTTGCAAGGTTATAATTGATGGAGGGAGTTGCAGAAATTTGGCTAGTAGAGATTTATGTGCAAAACTGAAATTGAAGTATATTCCACACCCTCATCCTTATCACATACAATGGTTAAGTGACAAGGGAGAGATGAAGGTGAGCCATATGGTTCGAGTGGAATTTCATATTGGACCTTATAAGGATACCATTGAGTGTGATGTGGTTCCTATGACTGTTTGCCACATGTTGTTGGGAAGACCATGGCAATTTGACAGGAATGTGATACACCATGGAAGAGCAAATACATATCAGTTGAATTGGCATGGGAAGGACATTATATTGAGGCCTATGACACCACAGCACATTGTAAATGAGTCTCGTCAAAAAACAGAAGTAATCTTGAAAACGAGAGTGAGAGAGTAGATAAAAGAGCGAATAATATTTCTGTGAGTGATTCTAGCAAACCCAAACCGAGTGGTAAAATTCAAAGTGAGGGAGTGAACCTACTATGCATGTTAGCCACCAAAGAGGATTTGAGAGAATTTAGTGAGGATCCTAGTTTGCTTCCTATAGTGCTTATGCACAAGGGAGAAATTTTGGTTTCTAATGACATGACCCCTCTCTCTATTGGTGTTTCCAATGTGTTGCAGGAATTTGGTGATGTGTTTCCGGATGACGTACCTCCTGGTTTGCCACCATTGCGAGGGATAGAACATCAAATTGACTTGATACCAGGAGCAACATTGCCAAACCGAGCTCCTTATAGGACAAATCCCCAAGAGACAAAGAAATTCAGAAACAAGTGCAAGAGCTTCTGGACAAAGGTTATATTCGCATTAGCTTGAGCCCTTGTGCTGTTCCTGTTATTTTAGTTCCTAAAAAAGATGGTACTTGGCGCATGTGTGTAGATTGTAGAGCAATTAACAACATCACTATTCGTTATCGTCATCCTATTCCCCGATTGGAAGACATGTTAGATGAATTAAGTGGTGCTGCTGTTTTCTCTAAAATTGATTTGCGTAGTGGTTATCATCAAATTAGGATGAAAGAGGGGGATGAGTGGAAAACAACATTTAAAACGAAATTTGGTTTATATGAGTGGTTAGTAATGCCTTTTGGTTTAACTAATGCACCTAGTACTTTCATGAGATTAATGAACCATGTTTTAGAAACTTTATTGGCAAGTTTGTGGTTGTGTACTTTGATGACATATTAATTTACAGCCGCAATGATATTGAGCATGTTGATCATATTAGACAAGTTTTGCATGTGCTACGTGAAAATAAACTTTATGGTAATCTTGCTAAGTGCACATTTTGCAAAGATAAGCTCATCTTTCTGCGATATGTTGTTTCTAAGCATGGAATTGAAGTAGATGAATCTAAAATTGAAGCTATTAAAAATTGGCCTATTCCCATGACTGTTAGTCAAGTACGAAGTTTTCTTGGATTGGCTGGTTTTTATAGAAGATTTGTGAAAGATTTTAGTACTCTTGCTGCACCTTTGAATGATCTTACTAAGAAAGGTGTTACTTTTGATTGGGGTGTGACACAAGATATTACTTTTGATGAGATTAAAAAACGTTTGATTTCAGCCCCATTATTGATACTTCCTGATTTCCATAAGCAATTCGAAATTGAGTGTGATGGTAGTGGCATTGGAATAGGAGGTGTGTTAATGCAAGAGAACAAACCCGTTGCTTATTTTTCTGAAAAATTGAATGGAGCCCAATTGAATTATTCTGTTTATGATAAAGAATTGTATGCACTTGTTAGAGTTCTTGAGGTTTGGAAACATTATTTGTGGCCAAAAGAATTTATCATACATTCTGATCATGAAGCTTTGAAATTTTTGAAGAGCCAATCTAGTCTTAATAAACGTCATGCTAAGTGGGTTGAATTCATTGAATCTTTTCCCTATATAATTAAGTACAAGAAAGGCAAAGATAATGTAGTTGCTGATGCTCTCTCTAGGAAAAGTATGTTATTAACACAATTGGATGTGCAAGTTCCTGGTTTGGAGAGTTTGCGTGATTTGTATGCTCAAGATCATGATTTTTCTGTCCCGAGTCGTCCGTGCGTTTGCTATTGTTGCAGGAATCACATAGTGGTGGATTAATGGGACACTTTGGGCGTGAAAAGACATTGCTCATGTTGGCTGATCACTTCTATTGGCCACGCATGAGGAGAGATGTGGACAGGTTTGTGAGGCGTTGCATCACTTGTAACAAGGCTAAATCCAAATTGAAGCCTCATGGTTTGTATACTCCTCTTCCTGCACCTACTACTCCATGGGAGGATATTAGTATGGATTTTGTGCTAGGATTACCAAGAACAAGACGAGGACATGATTCTATATTTGTGGTAGTGGATAGATTTTCTAAAATGTCACACTTCATTGCATGCCACAAGAGCGACGATGCGTCGCATATTGCTAATCTGTTTTTCAGTGACATTGTACACTTACATGGAGTACCAAGGACAATTATTTCTGATCATGACGTGAAGTTTATGAGCTACTTTTGGAAGACACTATGGGGGAAGCTGGGACAAAGCTGCTGTTTAGTACTACTTGTCACCCCCAAACAGATGGACAAACGGAGGTGGTGAATCGCACGTTATCTACATTGTTGTGGGCCATGATCAAGAAAAATCTGCGAGAGTGGGAGGATTGTTTACCGCATGTGGAGTTTGCTTATAACAGGGCGGTGCATTCCACTACTCAATTATGTCCGTTTGAAGTGGTGTATGGTTTCAAGCCAATTACTCCACTTGATTTGCTGCCGCTTCCAATACAAGAGAGAGTAAATATGGAGGCATCGAAGCGTGCAGATTTTGTGAGGAAGATACATGAGAAGACCAAGCAAGCAATTGAGAAGAAAGGAAGATATGTTGCTGATCGTGTTAACAGGAGGCGCAAGGAGGTGATTTTTCAGCCCGGAGACATGGTGTGGGTGCATTTTCGCAAGGACAGATTCCCCACATTGCGCAAGTCCAAGTTGATGCCACGAGGAGCTGGCCCATATAAACTGCTTGCAAGGATCAATGATAATGCCTATTCAATTGATCTTCCTAGTGATGAGTTTGGTGTTAGTAATTCCTTTAATGTTGCTGATTTGACACCATACTTTGGAGATGACCTTGCTGCGTCGAGGGCGACGCCTTTTCAAGGGGGGGAGATGATGAGGACATCCCTAGCTCTACTACACATTCTCCAATTGAAGAGGTTGCTGTTCAAGATAAATCTAATGAAGTGAGAATTGGACCAATGACAAGATCAAGAACCAAGTTATTAGAACAACAGGTGAATTCTCTCTTATTAGATTATGATGTTTCTGATTATGAGAGCATTATACTACCTAAATCCATGTATGTATGTATGTATGTATGTATGTATGTATGTATTCTCAGGTTTGTTGATAACACAAATGCTATTGGAGGAGATCATCAAGACATGGATGGAAACATGAAGAAGCATGGAGGAAACAAGATGGAGCATGCTAGAATTATCAAGTCCAATACACCCAAGTGCTTGAGGGAGGAGAGGGAGGCAGGAGCACAAGAGGGGAGGCATGAAGGAGGCGCACCACACAATGTGGCTGCACCAATTGAGGAGTCCTAGTCATATTAGACTTGGACCTGCGTGTCCATATGGCTGAACCCAACATGGGTCAGTTTGTAGCGTTTGAGTCGAACCGGTTTAGGGTTGCACCACGTCGGTACTGTAGCTACAGTACTGCGCGCGCTACAGTATGCCCCCACCTTTTAATAGAGGCCGAGCCGCCATAGATGAGTTTGGACTACGATAAAACTAAAACCCTAGCTTTCTAGATTGAACTTGCTCATAAGCATTCGTCTTGAAGTATTGTTACTGCTTGCAAATTCTGCATGTTATCTGGTGTTCCACTGGGAATAAGGAGGTACAGGACCACTTGTAGTCGGTGGCTACTTGTGCAAGCGTGTGGAGTTGAGAATATCCATAGGGTTGCAAGCTGTTGCATTGGCAATAGGGATCAGCCAGGAGAGTTCTTCGGTATCACACGAGTTATCAAATTCATCAATCCATCCACTACATCGCCATCTCACTGATAAGATTGGGCCATCCCTTATCACTTTTCATTGGGAAATTTGTTGTGGTATACTTTGACGACATCCTTATCTATAGCAAATCTTTGGAAGAGCACACTTCTCATGTTGCTCAAGTTTTGTTGGTTCTTCGCAATGAAAAGCTATATGCAAATCTTTCTAAGTGCACTTTTGCCACCAACAAACTTGTTTTCTTGGGTTTTGTTGTTTCTTCGGATGGAGTCGAAGTCGATGAAGCAAAGATACAAGCAATTCGGACTTGGCCTTTTCCGATGTCGCTTGAAGAGTTGAGACGTTTTCTTGGTTTTGCCGGATTTTACCGCCGATTCATCAAGGATTTTTCCACAATTGCTTGCCCCCTCCATGAACTTACAAAGAAAAATGTACCTTTCATTTTGGGCAATGCACATGATTTTGCTTTCAATGAGCTCAAACGGTTATTAACCGAAACACCACTCCTTGCCCTTCCGAATTTCTCTAAAACATTTGAGATTGAATGCGATGCAAGTGGATTGGGAATTGGTGGAGTGCTTATGCAAAATGGTAGACCCATCGCATACCATAGTGAGAAACTAGATGGAGCTCGCTTGAATTACCCCATTTATGACAAAGATTTATTTGCTTTGGTTCGTGTTTTGGATGTGTGGCAACATTACCTTCGTCCTAAGGAATTTGTCATTCATTCCGACCATGAATCCTTGAAATATTTGAAAAGTCAAACAAATTTGAACAAAAGACATGCTAAGTGGGTTGAGTTCATTGAGTCTTTTACCTTTGTAATCAAATACAAGAAAGGTAAAGACAATGTGGTTGCGGATGCTTTATCCCGCAAGGCCAACCTACTTACACGTCTTGACATTAGTGTCTTGGGTTTGGATGAGATTAAAGAGTTGTATGCTACCGATGCTTTCTTTGGAGACATTTTCGCTCAATGTTCGGAGCACAAAGGAATTGGTGATTTCTATTTGCACAAAGGTTTCTTGTTTAAGGCTAACAAACTATGTATAACCCGAGTCTTCGCTTCGTTTGGTCCTTTTGAAGGAATCTCATGGAGGAACACTCATGGGTCACTTTGGCCGCGACAAGACCTACGCCATGCTCTCCACCAACTACTATTGGCCAAGAATGAAGCGTGATGTGGAACGCCTAGTTTGACGATGTTCTACATGTCTCAAAGCTAAGTTTACTCTAAACTCTCATGGCTTATATACACCTTTGCCTATTCCACATCGCCCTTGGTCCGATATAGTAATGGATTTTGTCTTAGGACTCCCACGCACTAAAACAAACAAGGATTCCAACTTTGTCATCATTGATCGCTTCTCTAAAATGGCACACTTTATACCTTGCAACAAGAGCGACGATGCTTCACACATTGCTACTTTGTTTTTCAGGGAAATCGTCCGTCTTCATGGCGTGCCAAAGACCATTGTGTCGGATCGTGATACCAAGTTCGTGAGCTATTTTTGGAAGACTTTGATGGCCAAGATGGGAATCAAGCAACTATTCTCCACCGCATACCACCCTCAAACTGTTGGCCAAACCGAAGTGGTGAACCGAATCCTATCTACACTCCTTCGTGTGTTGATCAAGCCCAACTTGAAGAATTGCGAAGAGTGCATCTCACACGCCGAGTTCGCCTACAATCGAGCACTTCACCGCGCAACAAAGAGAACACCCTTTGAGGTCATCTATGGCTCCAACCCCTACACCGCGCTCGACATGCTACCATCCCACTCCGTGAGCAAGTTAACATGGACTTCGACGAGCGAGCCGCTTACATGAAGAAGCTCCATGAGGAAACAAGATCTACACTCGAGAAGCACAACAAAGACCATGCTACGAAGATGAACAAACACAAGCGCGCCATGATATTTGAAGAAGGAGACCTTGTTTGGCTACATCTTCGCAAAGATCGCTTTCCGGATGCAAGGAAGTCCAAGCTTCACCCTTGTGGAGATGGACCTTTCAAGGTTATCAAGCGCATCAACGACAATGCCTACAAGATCGACATCTCCCACTCCAAACACTTGGTCCATGACACCTTCAACGTCGCCGACCTATCGCCATACCTTGAAACATCAAGTGATGAGGATGACCAAGAGTCGAAGACGACTCTTTTCCAAGGGGGGGGGGGAGATGATATAGCCCAACCTACGGCTCCTACAACAAGTGGTCCAATGACAAGAGCAAGAGTCAAAGCTCTCCATGATAAGGTGAACTCACTCCTATCTATGTGTGATCTCGACACTCCTTTGAATGGTTTGCTACTTCATTCGGATACTTTGTGCATACTCAGGAACCACTTTGATGATGATCCTCAAGGGAGTGAAGAAGATGACCAAGAGAAGACCCAAGAAGATGGCCAAGAAGAAGAGCGGGGAAAAGAAGCTGGAATTCCTGAAGAAGTGCCGGCCGGTACTACCGGGCCAGAGAGGCCGGTACTACCGCCGAGAAGCCAGACGGTACTGGAATCGGAGCAATCCTAAGCGGTACTACCGGAATTAGTTCCGGTACTACCGGTGTTCGCACGCCCGGTACTACCGGCCACTTCTGTCCGGTACTACCGGCCTGGCGCGTGCCTGCGAGCAGATCTGGGTGTTGACCCATGTAATTAGTCCCCTTTGGCCTAGACTATAAATAGGACCCTTCCATCTAGATCTAGGGTTAGACAATGATTTGGGATTAGAGTAGCGCCTTGCTCCTTCTTCTCAAAGTGTCTCTTTCCTCCTATGGAGATGACTCAAGGCCTCCCCTTGTGGAGATGAACCAAGGCCTCCTCTCGAGGAGAAGATCCCTGCGTGGATACCAAGGCCTCCGCTTGTAGTTGCGATTACTTGCCGATCTTTCATCACACGGTGATTCTATCGGGTTGGTTGGATTGACCAATTGGACAAACAATCCTAAGAGTAAGGTGTGCTTGGGAGAGGAGAATTGGGGGCTACCCTCGGGGATTTGTTACCAATTGAGTCTTGCCGAGTTGCTACTTGCTATTTACCCTTGTGTGTTTGATTTCCCCTCTTTGTGTTCTTCGTGTTCACCCCGTGTTCTTCGTGTTCATCGTTCCCTCCGAACAAATCCGTGAAAATCGGGACCAACCTAGATCACATATACTCCTAGATGGTTAGGAGGGGTCCACGGGGGTCCTGGTGTAGTACGTGACTACTAGGGTGGCCCGATCTTCACGGATTGATGGAGGATGTGGACGAACGCACGCAAGAACACGAGGAACAGGAAGAACGCCCCGAACACAAGAACACACACACGATACAAGAACCGTTTCCCTTACCGGTCGGTCCAACCGGCCCAATAGAATCCACATGAAGGTGGAGAGATCGGCAAGTAGATACAAGAAGGGATCTTGGATGGTTGTTTCTCCAACGGTCAACCAAACCGCTCCAATAGTCACCCGAAGATGAAAGATTGGCAAGTAGTCAAACTACAAGTAGAGGTCTTGAATCCACAAGGGGATCTTCTCCACAAGGGGAGGAACCATCCCCGCAAGTGAAGGAAGGAGACCGTCTCGAGGTGGGGAGCACAGCTCTACTCTAATCTCAAAACATAGTCTATCTCTAGATCTAGCCAAGGGGTGCCTATTTATAGTCTAGGCCCAAAGGGCAAAGGGAAAGGGGATACATGGGTAAAACCCCAGATCTGCACACAGGCACGCGCAGGGCCGGTACAACCGGCGGATATTGTCCGGTAGTACCGGACACGCGCACGTCCGGTAGTACCAGATGGAATTCCGGTAGTACCACTTACGGCGGCAGCGATACCAGTATCTCCTGGCGCTTCAGCGGTAGTACCGGGCTGATGGGTCCGGTAGTACCGGTGCGACTTCAGCTTCTCTTTCTTCTCCTCTTCCAAGCTACCGTCTTGTCGGACTTCATTCCTCTTGCGCCTTGGCCATCTTCCCGTGGACTCGCAACCGTGGTGACACACCTAGCAATGCCATGGGAACAATGGTTAAGTAGTATAACGTTTAAAAGGGTCATATCGAGGTTCACATAGAGGAAGGAGTTCACCTTTGATGTCCATGGTGACTTGTGGAGTGTTGGAGTGCTTGACATGGTGATGGGCATGACTCGGGCTACATCATCTCCCCCCCCCTTCAAAAAGAGTCGTCCTCGACTCTTGCTCTTCATCACTATGCAAAGGAGGTAGATGTGTTGTCGAAGAAGTGGAATTCACCATGCCTACAAACACCAAAGACCAAGCAAACCATGTGTGTGCAAGAAAGAGGAGCATATCAACAATGACATGTCCATTCTTTGTCATAGCACCGTTAGCACAACACAAGAATATGAAAATGTAGTGCAAGTGCAAGGTCAAAGTGCAAGCAATCCAATGCAACATTTTCAAAATGTGAGAACACAAAAACTCCATAAAAATATGAGGATGCCATCTAGGTATCTCATTTTGAACCATATGGTCATTATTGCACACAAGGCATTGAAAGGGACAATTTGTCATCAACCTTGATGCAACAAGAGGAGAATTTGGCAAAAACATACAATGAAGAATGTCCAAAATATCATCATGGTGGCAAACAAAGCACATGAAAGAGCAAGTTTTCAACATATTTGTTTCAACACCAAATTGGGAGAAACCATTAAACTCATGACAAGACATGCACAAAATGTCATTATGGTTGCAAACAAGCCATTGGAAAGAACAATTGTTCATCATATGTGTGGCAACACATAAATCATCCATGTGAAAGATCAAGTAAACATGCTTGTCATATGGGAGACCAAAAGCAACAACATGATTGCAAACAAACCATAAGCAAGATAAATTGTTCAACTTGTTTGATGCAAAACATGAGAAAGATTTGAGAGTTGGATTCGATCCACAACTCACATGTATGCTCTCAAGAGCTCGTATTGTCAACTCATGCTCAATTGAGGTTGACATTATCATGCATTTACCGGCACACAAGACACCATATGAAGAAGTTATGTGCGCGGTATATGAACACATCATCCATCAGGAAGTGTCTCTTCATTTGCACATCACCAACCACATCAAAATCAATGGGAAAATATGATGTATGTGAGTGGTCATTATGCAAAGTGAAGGATGGAACAAGGTCCATAAGAGACAACAAAATATCTCCAAAATGTGAGAAAGCTATGGGGGCAATCTCATTATCAAGCATTTCAACATTAGTGCAAGCAACACATGTGAAAGAGAAATTGTTCAACATGTTGCATGCCACAATGGGAGAAAAATGGAAACATTCGTAACAAGGCATGCTCATGGCAAAATCATCACAAATAGGTAATTCCACTTGATCAACATTGGTTTAAACAAAGTATCACATGGGAATAAGAACGAATCATATGGTGTGTCAATCAAACCGTCCATAGCATGCGAGCAATCATAGTTCATCATGTCCACTAGCGGGATCATGGTCACATCAACACCCATACCTTGGTAGTCCCGCTCATGTGAAGTAAGTGTTGAAGTAGTAGTCGCTTCCATGTAGCCGACTTGTCCATCTTGAAGTAGACATGGGGTGGCATCATCATCATCCTCCATGTACATCTTCTCCATTTGAGGCACCGTCAAGTCGAAGATAGGCGTCTCATCATCCAAGGAACCTAGCATACAATGAGAAAACACACTAGAGGTAGAGGTTAAGTTGTTAGAAATCGAAATGGCCTCACAAGACCTATCAACTATCTCTCTCAACTCAAGTGGTGTATCACTCATTCCCTCAAAGTGAAAGCACTCAAACTCACATATGGTGGAGGCACTCAACTCACTCTCACTCTCACTCAAGTGGGCTAAGTGGCTCTCATGCTCACATGGGATTGTGATGTAGGTTGGTCCCGATTTTCACGGATTTCGGCGGAGCGAACGATGAACACGAAGAACACGGGATGACCACGAAGAACACAAAGAGGGGAAATCAACAAACAAGGGTAAATAGCAAGTAGCAACTCGGCAAGACTCAATTGGTAACAAATCCCCGTGGGTAGCCCCCAATTCTCCTCTCCCAAGCACACCTTACTCTTACGATTGTTTGTCCAATTGGTCAATCCAACCAACCCAATCTCGCCACTCAAAGAGGGAAGATTAGCAAGTAATCGCAACTACAAGCGGAAGCCTTGGTATCCACGCAGGGATCTTCTCCTCAAGAGGAGGCCTTGGTTCACCTCCACAAGGGGAGGCCTTGATTCATCTCCATAGGAGGAAAGAGACACTTTGAGAAGAAGGAGCAAGGCTCTACTTTAGTTCCCAAATCATAGTCTAACCCTAGATCTGGAGGGGATGGGTCTACTTATAGTCTAAGTCATGAAGTAGGTGAAAAGGTGGGAGGTACAAGGCCACACGGGCCCGTCAAGCGCGCAGGCTGAAGATTCGGGCACCGGCCTGGGGGCCGGACCAGGGGCCGGCTAGAGGTTGGCCGAGGCTGGAGCATGACTGGCCCTAGGGCCGGCCTGGGTCGGCTGGGAGGCCGGTTGCTTCGGGTGGGTGGCCGGCCCTGGATCCGGCCTAGGCCGGCTGGGGGACCGGATGCTTCGGGAGGTGGTCCGGCCCGTGGCCCGGCCTAGGCCGGCCTGGAGGCCGGTTGCGTCGGGAGGCAGTCCGGCCCTGGAACCGTCCCGGTCGGCTCTTCAGTCTTCTCCGCTTCTTCTCCATCGTCTTGCGCCATCTCTTGGCCATCTTCTTGGGTCTTCTCTTGGACATCTTCTCCACTCCATTGTGGGTCGTCATCAAGGTGGTTCCTGAGTATGCACAAAGTATCCGAATGAAGTAGAAACCCATTCAAAGGAGTGTCGAGGTCACACATAGATAGGAGTGAAATCACCTTATCATGGATAGCTTTGACTCTTGCTCTTGTCATTGGTCCACATGTTGTAGGAGCCGTAGGTTGGGCTACATCATCTCCCCCTTGGAAAAGAGTCGTCCTCGACTCTTGGTCATCCTCATCGCTTGATGTTCCAAGGTATGGCGATAGGTCGGCGACGTTGAAAGTGTCATGGACCAAGTGTTTGGAGTGGGAGATGTCGATCTTGTAGGCATTGTCGTTGATGCGCTTGATAACCTTGAAAGGTCCATCTCCATGAGGGTGAAGTTTGGACTTCCACGTGGGTCAGATGACGTAAAGAGAGTACGTATACTCCTAGATGACTAGGAGGGGTCCACGGGGGTCCAGATGGCTAGGATTGTCGCATGTGGTTAATGATGACCTAAAAGTGATTCTGATACTCCTAAATGGCTGGGAGGGGTGCACGTGTGTCAGATGACGTAAAGAGGGTACGGATACTCCTAGATGGCTAGGAGTGCACGTGTGCCTAGATGGCTAGGATTGTCGCATGTGGTTAAGGATGACCTAGTAGTGGTATTGATACTCCTAGATGGCTGGGAGGGGTGCACGTGGGTCAGATAACGTAACGAGGGTACATATACTCATAGATAGCTAGGAGGGATCCACGGGGGTCCAGATGGCTAGGATTGTCGCACGTGGTTAAGGATGCCCTAAAAGTGGTACTGATACTCCTTGATGGCTGGGTGGGGTGCACGTGGATCAGATGATGTAACGAGGGTAAATATACTCTTAGATGGCTAGGAGGGGTCCACGGGGGTCCAGATGGCTAGGATTGTCGCACGTGGTTAAGGATGATCTAAAAGTGGTTTAGATACTCGTAGATGGCTGGGGGGTGCACGTGGGTCAGATAACGTAAAGAGGGTACATATACTCCTAGATGGCTAGGAGGGATCCACGGGGGTCCAGATGGCTAGGAATGTCGCACGTGGTTAAGGATGACCTAAAAGTGGTACTGATACTCCTAGATGGCTGGGTGGGGTGCACTTGGGTCAGATGACGTAAGGAGGGTACGTATACTCCTAGATGGCTAGGAGGGGTCCACGGGGGTCCAGACGGCTAGGATTGTCGCACGTGGTTAAGGATGACCTTAAAGTGGTACTGATACTCCTAGATGGCTGGGTGGGGTGCACTTGGGTCAGATGACGTAAGGAGGGTACGTATACTCCTAGATGGCTTGGAGGGGTCCACGGGGGTCCAGATGGCTAGGATTGTCGCAGGTGGTTAAGGATGAGCTGAAAGTGGTACTGATACTCCTAGATGGCTGGGAGGTGTGCACGTGGGTCAGATGACGTAAAGAGGGTAAATATACTCCTAGATGGCTAGGATTGTCGCACGTGGTTAAAGATGACCTAAAAGTGGTACTGATACTCCTAGATGGCTAGGTGGGGTGCACGTGGGTCAGATGACGTAAAGAGGGTACGGATAGTCCTAGATGGCTAGGAGTGGTGCATGTGTGCCCAGAAGGCTAGGATTGTCCCACATGGTTAAGGATGACCTAAAAGTGGTACTGATACTCCTAGATGGCTGGGAGGGGTGCACGTGGGTCAGATAAAGTAACGAGGGTACGTATACTCCTAGATGCCTAGGAGGGATCCACGGGGGTCCAGATGGCTAGGATTATCGCACGTGGTTAAGGATGACCTAAAAGTGGTACTGATACTCCTAGATTGCTGGGTGGGGTGTACGTGGATTAGATGATGTAAGAAGGGTAAATATACTCTTAGATGGCTAGGAGGGGTCCACGGGGGTCCAGATGGTTAGGATTGTCGCACGTGGTTAAGGATGATCTAAAAGTGGTACAGATACTCCTAGATGGCTGGGAGGGGTGCACGTGGGTCAGATAACGTAAAGAGGGTACATTTACTCCTAGATGGCTACGAGGGGTCCACGGGGGTGCAGATGACTAGGATTGTCCCAAGTGGTTAAGGATGACCTAAACGTGGTACTGATACTCCTAGATGGCTGGGTGGGGTGCGCGTAGGTCAGATGTCGTAAGGAGGGTACGTATACTCCTGATGGCTAGGAGGGGTCCACGGGGTCTAGATGGCTAGGATTGTCGCACGTTATTGAGGATGACCTAAAAGTGGTACTGATACTCCTAGATGGCTGGGTAGGGTGCACTTGGGTCAGATGCCCTAAGGAGGGTACGTATACTCCTAGATGGCTAGGAGGGGTCCACGGGGGTCTAGATGGCTAGGATTGTCGCACGTGGTTAAGGATGAGCTAAAAGTGGTACTGATACTCCTAGATGGTTAGGTGGGGTGCACTTGGGTCAGATGACGTAAAGAGGGTACGTATACTCCTAGATGGCTTGGAGGGGTCCACGGGGGTCCAGATGGATAGGATTGTCGCAGGTGGTTAAGGATGAGCTGAAAGTGGTACTGATACTCCTAGATGGCTGGGAGGTGTGCACATGGGTCAGATGACGTAAAGAGGGTAAATATACTCCTAGATGGCTAGGATTGTCGCACGTGGTTAAAGATGACCTAAAAGTGGTACTGATACTCCTAGATGGCTAGGTGGGGTGCACGTGGGTCAGATGACGTAAAGAGGGTAAGGATAGTCCTAGATGGCTAGGAGTGGTGCATGTGTGCCCAGAAGGCTAGGATTGTCGCACATGGTTAAGGATGACCTAAAAGTGGTACTGATACTCCTAGATGGCTGGGAGGGGTGCACGTGGGTCAATAAAGTAACGAGGGTACGTATACTCCTAGATGGCTAGGAGGGGTCCACGGGGGTCCAGATGGCTAGGATTGTCGCATGTGGTTAATGATGACCTAAAAGTGATACTGATACTCCTAGATGGCTGGGAGGGGTGCACGTGTGTCAGATGACGTAAAGAGGGTACGGATACTACTTGATGACTAGGAGGGGTCCACGGGAGTCCAGATGGCTAGGATTGTCGCAAGTGGTTAAGGATGACCTAAAAGTGGTACTAATACTCCTAGATGGCTGGGTGGGGTGCACGTGGATGAGATGACGTAAGGAGGGTACGTATACTCCTAGATGGCTAAGAGGGGTCCACGGGGGTCAGATGGCTAGGATTGTCGCATGTGGTTTAGGATGACCTGAAAGTGGTGCTGATACTCCTAGATGGCTGGGTGGGGTGCACGTGGGTCAGATGACGTAAGGAGGGTACGTATACTCCTAGATGGCTAGAAGGGGTCCACGGGAGTCCAGATCGCTAGGATTGTCGCACGTGGTTAAGGATGAGGTAAAAGTGGTACTGATACTCCTAGCTGGCCGGGAGGGGTCCATGAGGGTCAGATGACGTAAGGAGGTACGTATGCTCCTAGATGGCTAGGAGGGGTCCACGGGGGTCCAGATGGCTAGGATTGTCGCAGGTGGTTAAGGATGACCTAAAAGTGGTAATGATACTCCAAGATGGCTGGGCGGGTGCACGTGGGTCAGATGCCCTAAGGAGGGTACGTATACTCCTAGATGGCTAGGAGGGTCCACGGGGGTCCAGACGGCTAGGATTGTCGCACGTGGTTAAGGATGACCTAAAAGTGGTACTGATACTCCTAGATGGCTAGGTGGGGTGCACTTGGGTCAGATGACGTAAGGAGGGTACATATACTCCTAGATGGCTTGGAGGGGTCCACGGGGGTCCAGATGGCTAGGATTGTCGCAGGTGGTTAAGGATGAGCTGAAAGTGGTACTGATACTCCTAGATGGCTGGGAGGTGTGCACGTGGGTCAGATGACGTAAATAGGGTAAATATACACCTAGATGACTAGGATTGTCGCACGTGGTTAAAGATGACCTAAAAGTGGTACTAATACTCCTAGATGGCTAGGTGGGTGCACGTGGGTCAGATGACGTAAAGAGGGTACGGATAGTCCTAGATGGCTAGGAGTGGTGCATGTGTGCCCAGAAGGCTAGGATTGTCGCACATGGTTAAGGATGACCTAAAAGTGGTACTGATACTCCTAGATGGCTGGGAGGGGTGCACGTGGGTCAATAAAGTAACGAGGGTACGTATACTCCTAGATGCCTAGGAGGGATCCACGGGGGTCCAGATGGCTAGGATTATCGCACGTGGTTAAGGATGACCTAAAAGTGGTACTGATACTCCTAGATGGCTGGTGGGGTGCACGTGGATCAGATGATGTAAGGAGGGTAAATATACTCTTAAATGGCTAGGAGGGGTCCACGGTGGTTCAGATGGTTAGGATTGTCGCACGTGGTTAAGGATGATCTAAAAGTGGTACAGATACTCCTAGATGGCTGGGAGGGGTGCACCTCGGTCAGATAACGTAAATAGGGTACATTTACTCCTTGATGGCTACGAGGGGTCCACGGGGGTCTAGATGACTAGGATTGTTGCCAGTGGTTAAGGATGACCTAAATGTGGTACTGATACTCCTAGATTGCTGGGTGGGGTGCACGTGGGTCAGATATTGTAACGAGGGTACGTATACTCCTAAATGGCTAGGAGGGATCCACGGGGTCCAGATGGCTAGGATTGTCGCACGTGTTTAAGGATGACCTAAAAGTGGTACTGATACTCCTAGATGGCTGGGTGTGGTGCACTTGGGTCAGATGACGTAAGGAGGGTACGTATACTCCTAGATAGCTAGGAGGGGTCCACGGGGGTCCAGATATCTAGGATTGTCACAGGTGGTTAAGGATGAGCTGAAAGTGGTCAGATGACATAAAGCGTGTTCATATACTCCCAGATGGCTAGGATTCTTGCACATGGTTAAAGATGACCTAAAAGAGGTACTGATACTCCTAGATGGCTGGGTGGGGTGCAAGTCGGTCAGATGATGTAAAGAGGGTACGTATACTCCTAGATGGCTAGGAGGGGTCCACGGGGGTCCAGATGGCTAGGATTGTCGCATGTGGTTAATGATGACCTAAAAGTGATACTGATACTCCTAGATGGCTGGGAGGGGTGCACGTGTGTCAGATGACGTAAAGAGGGTACGGATACTACTAGATGACTAGGAGGGGTCCACGGGGGTCCAGATGGCTAGGATTGTCGCAGGTGGTTAAGGATGACCTAAAAGTGGTAATGGTACTCCAAGATGGCTGGGCAGGGTGCACGTGGGTCAGATGACCTAAGGAGGGTACGTATACTCCTAGATGGCTAGGAGGGGTCCACGGGGTCCAGATGGCTACGTTTGTCGCACGTGGTTAAGGATGACCTAAAAGTGGTACTGATACTCCTAGATGACTAGGTGGGGTGCACTTACTCCTAGATGGCTTGGAGGGGTCCACGGGGGTCCAGATGGCTAGGATTGTTGCAGGTGGTTAAGGATGAGCTGAAAGTGGTACTGATACTCCTAGATGGCTGGGACGTGTGCACATGGGTCAGATGACGTAAAGAGGGTAAATATACTCCTAGATGGCTAGGATTGTCGCACGTGGTTAAAGATGACCTAAAAGTGGTACTGATACTCCTAGATGGCTAGGTGGGGTGCACGTGGGTCAGATGACGTAAAGAGGGTACGGATAGTCCTAGATGGCAAGGAGTGGTGCATGTGTGCCCAGAAGGCTAGGATTGTCGAACATGGTTTAGGATGACCTAAAAGTGTTACTGATACTCCTAGATGGCTGGGAGGGGTGCACGTGGGTCAATAAAGTAACGAGGGTACGTATACTTCTAGATGCCTAGGAGGGATCCACGGGGGGTCCAGATGGCTAGGATTATCGCACGTGGTTAAGTATGACCTAAAAGTGGTACTGATACTCCTAGATGGCTGGGTGGGGTGCACGTGGATCAGATGATGTAAGGAGGGTAAATATACTCTTAGATGGCTAGGAGGGGTCCACGGGGGTCCAGATGGTTAGGATTGTCGCACGTGGTTAAGGATGATCTAAAAGTGGTACAGATACTCCTAGATGGCTGGGAGGGGTGCACGTCGGTCAGATAACGTAAAGAGGGTACATTTACTCCTAGATGGCTACGAGGGGTCCCCGGGGGTCTAGATGACTAGGATTGTTGCCAGTGGTTAAGGATGACCAAAATGTGGTACTGATACTCCTAGATTGCTGGGTGGGGTGCACGTGGGTCAGATAATGTAACAAGGGTACGTATACTCCTAAATGGCTAGGAGGGATCCACGGGGGTCTAGATGGTTAGGATTGTCGCACGTGGTTACGGATGAGCTAAAAGTGGTATTGATACTTGATGTAGTGCGCCCTACACATGACACGCCAAGCGGACCAATGACAAGAGCTAGAGTGAAAGCTCTCCATGATAAGGTGAATTTAGTCCTAACTATGTGTGACCTTGACACTCCCTTGAATGGTTTGCTACTTCATTCCGATACCTTGTGTGTGCTCAGCTGTGTGGAACGTGGAGAACGCCGAGTAAACATGGATCAAGATGGCCAAGGGGTGCGTCAAGAGGAAGAAGAAGAAGTGGGCGAAACTGCCAGGCCGGCCTCCAGCCAGGCCAGGCCGGCCTCCAGGCCGGCTTGCATCCAGAGGCAGCCGGCCTCTAGGCCGGTCTGGTAGGCTCCTAGGCCGGCTACCCTGCAGACGCGAGCGGCCTCCAGGCTAGCCTAACCGGCCCAGAAACCGGCTCCCCTGCTGCCTGTGTGCATGACGGGCCCACGTGCCTTGTACCTCCCTCCTTTCCCCACCTCGTGGCTTAGACTATAAATAGGAGTTCCCTGCCTCAGATCTAGGGGAGACTATGTTTTGGAATTAGAGTAGAGCAAGCCTCCTTCATCTCAAAGTGGTCCTTCCTCCAATGGAGATGAATCATGGCCTCCCCTTGTGGAGATGAATCAAGGCCTCCCCTTGTGGAGATGAACCAAGACCTCCCCTTGTGGAGAAGATCCCTCTAGTGGATACCAAGGCTTCATCTTGTAGTTTGCTACTTGCTAATCTTTCCTCTAGAAGTGGCTAGATTTGGTTGGTTTGGATTGACCAATTGGACAAACAATCCTAAGAGTAAGGTGTGCTTGGGAGAGGAGAATTGGGGGCTACCCTTGGGGCTTGTTACCAGTTGAATCTTGCTGAGTTACTTCTTGCTAGTTATCTTTGATTGTTGTGAGTTTTCCCCATTTTTGTTCTTGAGTTCATCCCTTGTTCTTCGTGTTCATCGCCCCTCCGCCTCAAATCTATGAAGGTCGGGACCTAACCCGCATCATATGGTATCAGAGCAAAGGTTGCCACGGATTCGATCTTGTTTCCCCACAAATCCACCAATTTTTTCTTTGTTTTTAAGAAATTCGAAAATTTCCACCAAAAATAGCCATTTTGGGATTCGAGCGATTTGGTCGATTTGATGAGTTTTTCGTAGTTTTGATCCATGGATCTGTTGCTTTAGGACCCCCTCCACCTTGGTTTGCGTTCCTTAGCCTTAATTTTGCCAATTTCCCCACGAAATCGAGGTTTTCTCGTCACGTTTTCCGCCAAAAATCGTGGAAATTTCGAGCTGCAGACTGGCCGGCCTCCAGCCCGGCCAAACCGGCTCAGAAACCGGCCACCCTGCAGAGCCGGCCGGCTCCCAGCCCGGCCAAAACCGGCTCCCAGGCCGGCTTCACAGTGAAAGCAGTTTTTCGTCCTTTTTCCTCAGTTCGTTTTGGCATTTCACCTTTGTTGTTTGAGTCATTTTCCGTTGTGTGCAACGTCTACAACAATCGACAAGCTTCCGCAGCAACTTCATCGACGACAAGCGAAGACGACACCAAGGACTCGACATTTCCCCGTCATTGTAATCCGTTGTGAGCCCTTCTTCCTTTCGCGTACCTTGACCTACCGGACTACTCTTTGATATTGCGAGGCATTGCACTTGTGTTGATTCGAGTGATTGTCTTAATGTATTGGTGAGTGTGTATCGTGTAGAGATCTTGGCACTAGCAAAAGTTGAAGGAATCATCGTCAAAAAGCAAAAATCAAAAAAAGAGAGAAAAGAAAAGAAAAAGAATCAAGTGGTGCCAAGTATCATTTCTTCTAGGTTGCGACAAAGTTTGAACCGCTAAAGTGAGTGTGATGGTTCGACACTTGTGCAAATCCGTTGCCCACTCAAAGCAATTGAGCTAGCGTCCTTCGTGTGTTGTGGTGACACTTGAGCACGTAGTCTTCGCTAGGTTGCTTTTCTTCGAGTGCTCGCCCTTTGGTCGCACAACCTCATCAATCGCTTTTGTGTGTGTTTCTTGATACTTTGTGGTTGGATTTTCTTTGGTAACTTGATCTTTGTGGATTTTCTCTACCTTTGACAATATGCTTTTCGCCGAGTTTGCTTGATTTCCGTTGCCACTTCATACCTTCCTATCTTCATAAGTGTGTGTGTTGGGTGTTAGAACCGGATTCTCTCCTCTCAAGCCGCATTATACTTGGGATATAGTTTGTCTTGGTTCTTTCTTTGCCACATATCTCGCTTGCTCTTGAGAAAATGTTTAGGGGAAGTACAAACGGAAGCTCAAGCTCGGACGATGAAATCCACGGTGGACTTCGAGGTGATCATGGCTATGTCACCCAAACCGAGTTCGTTGGTCTTCGACACCTTGTCCGTGATGGCTAAGGCCGCCATGAATGCCGCCTCCAAGCTCAAGAAGCCAACTTCAACGACTGCATGAACGCGCAACAAGACACTTTGGAGCGGGTGACCGAAGCCCTCAACAACCTTGTGCAACATCTCACTTCTTGTTCGTCACGCTCAAGTCATACAAGAAGTACCTCAAGGTCGACACAAGCACGTCATGGACGTCATGGCACTCGTCCCGAAAACCCGCAACAACCACGCCAAGAAATTCCAAGGCACGACGACCATGATCGACTTCGCCATGACGGAAACCGTCATCCTTCGCCTCACGTGAACAACGCCAATGCGCAACAAGAACGTCAACATGACCCAAGGCGCGACGCCATGAACGACCTTGTCATAACATGGAACAACCACATGCTACTCACGTGAACAATGCCAATGCGCATCAAGAACAACCTCACCAAAATGATGAACGTCGTGAACGCATACCATCACCACCACCGCAACAACGTGATCATCATGACCCATTGGCTAATGACAATGGCGTACCGGGTGCGAATGACTTTGATGAACAAGGACGTCATCCTCGTCATCCTCCAAGGCCACGCCATCAAAATCATGACAATGCGAACAATAACGAAGAACCCATTCCTCAACAAGAGCACCATCCTCGCCATGATCCTCGTCCTCGTCAAGAACTTCCACATGATCCTCACCAACAACAACGTTCCGAGTCAAGTGATAGCGAGTCAAGCCAACACAATGGTGATAGACTCAATCGAAGGAGACGTGGACGTGCATTCCCACGTGGTGCCTATCGCGATGACTATGATAACTTGGACAACGTTCGCTTCGATATACCCAAGTTCTTCGGCACAAGTGATCCGGAAGCCTACTTCTCATGGGTACTCAAGGTTGACAAGATCTTCCGCGTACAACGCTTCTCCGACAACAAGAAGGTTGCCTTAGCCTCGATGGAGTTTGAAGAGTACGCTCTCTTTTGGTGGTAACAACTCCAAGATGCACGCATCGCTAACCACCAACAACCAATCCACACTTGGATTGAAATGAAAGAAACAATGTATAAGCGCTTCGTGCCAAGCCGCTACACTCGCGACTTGTACAAGAAGTTACAAGAGTTGAAGCAAGGGTTGAAATCGGTTGATGAGTACTATAAGGAGATGGAAATCTCGATGATGAGAGCCAATGTCAATGAGTACGAAGAGCAATCCATGGCTCGCTTCATGAATGGCCTCAACTATCCAATCAAGAAGATCGTGGAGTTCCCACCATATGCCTCTTTGGTTGAGCTAGTACATCATCAAGCCCTCATCATCAAATACCTCAAGACAAAGGCGTTCTTCGCCAACAAGCCCTCATCATCAACGTCTACACCAACTCAAGCTCCTCCTCAAGCTAGCACGAAAGGAACGACAAGAGCTTCTACATCCACCACTCAAGCACCTCAACACTTCAAGAAGGCACCTTCATCTAGCAATGCACCTCAAGGATCGTCGTCCGGAACAAGACTCTTGCAATGCGACAAGTGCGGAGGACAAGGGCACAAATCCTTTGAGTGCACCAACAAGAACGTCATGATCGACAATCACAACGGAGAGTATGAATCTATGAGTGAAGATGAGTACAATGCCTTGAACAAAGTCACCACAATGCAAAGTGTGCAAGAAGAATCAAATGAGATATATTGTGATGGCGATAACAACCCCTCATTGGTTGTGACAAGAACTTTGACCACCAATGTTCCCGTTGAAGAAGACCAAATATGCAACTTGTTTCAAACAAGAGCGGGCATCAATGGAAAGTCCATCAAGGTCATTGACGTGGTGTAGAACACGGCATATGCCACGGGGTGGCTAAAACGGGTGTGGGGACCAGAAACTGCAACATCGGCATCCGGCGGGATTACGCCTGAGTGCTGACTCGGGAAATACCCAGGTTCGGAGCCCTCCCGGAGGAGGTAACACTCCTACTCCTGCTCGATCTCTTGATCATCGGTGGACACAGTACAAAGTTGCTCCTTGAGCTGTCTGATGAGCTCTGCATGGCTCTTGCTTCTCTCTAGCTATCTCAGATGGGGAGGAAGGAATGCTGGTTGAGGAAGAAATCGACCCCTATACTTGGGCGTCCAGGCAGCCTTATATAGGGTTGGCTGCCTGGCTTACAGGCGGGTCCGACTGGGCGCGCCAGCCGGCTTTTGTCGGCAACAGGGGTGTAACACCCCGAAAATTGAAACCTAATTTTAGTGGTGTTTTATGACACCTGAAAAACTTTTTCTCTTTTCCTAAATATTTCTTCAAATCTTTGAGGATGAAGTGACTTGGGAATTGCTCCCTCAATAATTTTCCCAGCGATCCACGAACCACTCCAACACCCGTGATAATTTCGATGCTTAGGTTTTCTCTCGAAAACCCTAGCCCTAATTATCGAACCTTTAAACCCTTTTCTCCACCTACCAAAGTGAAGCCTATTTTCAAAGCTGGAAAAATTCCACCAAAAATTCCAGAGACACCTATCCTCATGTATATCCCATATATGCATAAACATAGCCATGTCCAATGCAACTTTTACAGATTAGAGATATTACCAATTAAGCCACCACAAGGCCATTAAATCCAAAACCCTACTTCCACACCACAATAAATCTTGATCACTTGAGGAAGTGTTCCCTATCCTTTGGAAGCCTCCCACAGAAATTTGGGATCATTTGGACCAACTTTTTCTTGTAGAACATCCATCGAACACCTTCTACCATTTTCGAAACCCGAAAATGTTTACACATGAAAGCTTCTCCAAAGTGAGTGAAACTGGACCACATTTCTCACATACCAGTAGAACATCACCAGTAAAAATCCTAGCTCCATTGGGGTAGAGGAAGTCCATTTTCTTTGCATCGAACACCTTGTGTGCGTTTGAATTTCGAAAAACTTTGTGTTACCAAGTGTGGAGTTTTTGCGGGTGACCTTTGTAGTAGCGTAAGCCTCGTCCTTAGTAACCCGTGGGTACCTTCATTTTTCTTTTGGGTGCCCTAGATCATCGGGAACGCGACGACGCCGCTCGCGTCGCGCTCCGGACATGCCGGTGTCGGCATGACCCTGTGCAAACCCCAGCCCCTGCCCTTATCCCTTGCTGCAGTAGACCTCGTGCGGAAACTGTGCATCAAGCTCGACCCTCCTATCCTCCCCCTCCTTCTTATCTCCTCCCTATAGAGGGGAAACGTCATGCATGACCTCGGCTAGCGATCAATGGCCAAACCGGCCACTGCCTACTTCTGCTCCTCTCCCTCTATATAAGGCCACCTCCGAGCAGCCCAAAAACCCTAGCCACTCCACACTCTCTCCCTTCCCTCTACACCCCTTGTTCAGTGCACAAGATCCACCAAAAATCCCCCACAAAATCTTGCCCACCATGGTCGGAGCTCGGGCAAGCTCGTGGGAAGCCTCTCCCGCCCGGTTCCACCTCCCCTGGCCGCGGTGCACCGCCTCCGGGCCATCCCCACCACCGGCCGACCCTCCCGGCACGCCCTCTGGCTATCCCCGGCCGAACCCTGCCCGTTCCTGTACGGGAGCGGGAGGTTGAGGACGACCGATCCAGTGGATCGATTCGTTCCATTTTTTTTCTCGTTTTTGGACCCTCCCGTGCGCAGCAGAACCAGCCCAGTCCAGCTGGTAGGCAGCCTGGCAGCGGCCCAGCCAGACGCAGCGCG
The DNA here is from genome assembly GCA_947311845.1 of Poa pratensis. Classification (NCBI taxonomy): domain Eukaryota; kingdom Viridiplantae; phylum Streptophyta; class Magnoliopsida; order Poales; family Poaceae; genus Poa; species Poa pratensis. The sequence goes on from CAMZMU010000001.1 coordinate 188,517, forward strand.
CGGCGCGCAGCGGCCCATCCGCGGCCCAGTTCGCGCGGCCGACGGCCCGTGATGTTTTTTTTCACGGAAATTTTTCTTTTTCCCTGCTGGACGTAAATATCTTTTAAACCGTAGCTCCGTTTTCGGTGAATCACATTTCTAAATCTTCGTCTCGACGAGATCTTTCCGTTGGTACTGGTTTTCCTGTCTTTGATAATATTTAGTTTCGTTGACTTTATTTAACGCGTTGTTTACCGTTCCGGGTTTAGTCGTTTTTCGAGTTTCCGACGCGCGACGGCACCGACACCTCCCGGATCATTTGGAACCCGTCTTCTAAGGCAAGCTAACCCCTTGCTATGAGCAGTCCCGCAATGTTGTTTGTTTATTTGCTTATTGCCATGGCGAGTGTTTATAATTGTCTGCGTACTGTATATATAATGTCGGTCTGTTATTGTTTGTGTTTAATATGAAACTTGTAATATTGCTCCTGCCATGTTGCATATTTATTTATCGTACTTGCTTGGTTATATTATGTATTGCTAATGTTTATCAAACACACATCATTCTTGAGACAATGGACTAGGGGAACCGCCGCCGTCTCACTAAAACATTAACGTTGATCTGTGATGGCGCTGGTCGGAGGTAGCTCCGCCACAGTCACCCGGTCGACGCAAACCAACTGTGCTATCTTTTGTATTTGATTTGCGATGGCGCTGGTCGGAGGTAGCTCCGCCACAGTCACCTGATCGACGCAAACCACTTGTGCTATCTTTTGTAGTCGATCTGCGATGGCGCTGGTCGGAGGTAGCTCCGCCACAGTCACCCGATCGACGCAAACCACATGTGCTACCTTTTTGTATTGATCTGTGATGGCGCTGGTCGGAGGTAGCTCCGCCACAGTCACCCGGTCAATACAAACAAATTGATGCCTGAAATATTATGTTGCTAATATCTTGTTGTTTGAAGATATATTATTGTGATATTGTGGTTGTTTTGTTGGACTAATCCTCGGTTGTTTGGACTTGTGAATGATGAAACTTGATTAAATGAAACACCCCTCCAAACAACGATATTGTCTGTCCATGGTGCCACTAATCTGAACTTTGAAAGCAGGACCATCGTCGTCTCATGGAGGACCGTGACCTAGTAGGTTGTTGAGCCCCTTTTGTGCCATCCATTGGGCGCAGTCGTTCCGTTGTGCTGTCCGAGGGTAGAGGTCGACAGGCACGTGTTCGAATGTGATAGGGAGTCCAGAGCTAGGCATACTCGGTAGCGCCGGGGGATGTGCCGGACTTACTTGCCCGTTGTACCCTGCGTATAGGGTGGTGCAGGAGAGTGTCTTAGCAAGTGGACCGTCATGCAAGTGTATTTTGCTTAGTACGACTTTGGCGTGACAACCTGAAGTGCCGGCTAAGTAAGGTGCATTTTGATAGTTGGGAATACAACCTCTCGAGAGTGTCAACCTAGCAAGCTAGCCTCGTTCCTGGGATATGGAACAACAGTTCAGTGTCGGTCACACTGTGTGTCTTTGTCGTGTCAGGAGGTTAAACTTAATATCTGTTTGAAAGAATTAATGAACGACCTGATCTCACTAAATGAACAAATAAGATGATGCAGGGAATGTTGCCCTGAGATGATGATGGTTACCCATGATATAGGATGCGTTGTGATTGTTGGGAGCCTAGAGTTAGGCCTGAGCCAACATCAACCGTGCATGCCCAGAGTGGAAAGATGAGGCTAGTGGGCCTAGCAGTGATCACAGGTGTTGTTGTGTATTATTAGGTACCAACTGGTACACTCGTTTACTCGTCACACGTAATCTCTTTGAATGATTGCCGGTGCATGATCCAACCCCACCTGGCTTGGACTCTGTACTGGTGATACCCCCGTTGCTTGCTTATGACATGTTTGGTTATCAATGCCATGCTACTTTTATGTCATGTATCTAGAGTACACCGTGCCATGTTGTAGGATTTTATTTCCAATGTATATCTTGCTGCATGATTGTTGGATTATTTGTAGTGAGTGGCGATTCTTGCTGAGTGCATACAAATGTACTCACGGTCCTTGTGTTTGTGGCCAGATATTGGCGAGGATTCATCTTCCACCTTAGCGAGGAGATGGAGCAAGAGCGTGCTAGGATCAGTAGCCCAGCCAGATGCCTGTGGAGTGGAGCCGCTCCAAGCCGTTGCCTTAGTCGTCTTCCGCTGCCAGTTAAACTCTATCCTAAGCCATGCTTGGCTTGATATTTTGGTCATGCCTTGATGGCCTTGTAAACCATTTGTAGCACTTCTTGTGCCTGATTGTGTAATGATTTCCATTATGTTGCACTGTCGTGACGTGCGGCCAGATATCTTGGGTTGGCGCACGGGGCAACCGCCTCTCTGGTGATATGTGCCAGGGAGGGGTGTCACAGACGTGGTATCAAAGCACCAGGCTGGCTGTAGACTACCCTAGCATGGAAAAACCCTGCCTTACTTTTGCCCGACAGTGAGCCCGATGGACTTAACCCATCTCCGCCTAACCGGCTTGGCTGGTGTCGGTCCACAGTAAGGTGCCGTAGGACTTGTCCCATTCCCTGGTAGAGGCTCGCCGGTTTCTTCCAGGAGAAGGAGCCGACACAACCCGGCTTATATGAGACCCCAGTCCTAGCTGCCATTTATCCCCACCCTCGCCTGCTATCCTTAGCAACCGAACTCTCTTGAAGCAGGATCCCACAAAGGAATCCCGCATTCTCATCTCATCCTACACCCAGATCCAGGAATAACCAATGGCGAACCCCAAGGTCATCCTGGAAACCACTGCCGAGTATCATGGCGGATTTCCACTGATTCTTTGGAAGGCCGTGTGTGTTCTTCTTGGTAGGCCTGCTCGCCCTCGATATGTGGTGTTCGAGAACTCACTCTCGCCTGCCGGGAGTGAATTTCGAGTAGACGTGCATGTAAGCCCGTGTCCTTTGGGCACATGTCAGCCTTACTTGATCCAAAGTAGGAGCATGCCCACTATTAATCAAGCCATCTAGGTAGCAGCCTGTGAAGGTCTCGTCCGCCTGCGGTACTCGGAACCGGCAATGGCGAAAAGTCGAGCTTTCCACCTTCTCCCAGCCAGACCCCAGCCTGGAGTGGAGACTATCCAAACTCCCATTGGAGAAGAAGTCGACCCTGCCGTAATCACCCTGGTCACCTACGGAGCTGCAATGACAAGGTTCAGCCATTCTCTGATGGATGAACTCATGACCACAAGGCGCAACCTTGGTATTGCTCGGATGCAACTGAGTCGAGCAAGGAACCCACCTACCCCGACCATGGGCAAGCTCAGGGCACAGGACTCCCATTCCCAGATGATTTGCTGGAACGCAGTCTTGATGCATCTGTGACGCAAGCACTAGCCCGAGTTCAGCAGCACCCCCAAGAGCGAGGTATAATCCTCGAAGGCGTGCCTGCAATTCCCCACCCCGTGGAAGATGGAGATGTGGACACCACTCTTCGTCTCGGCCACGCTCTGCTGACTACCAGAGGCCGTCAAGCTGAGTAGAACCCCTGTTTAGTTAGCCTGAGTGGCGCTTGTATGTTGGTAGGTGATAATCGGCAAGGTTGTGTGTCCTTCTTGTGTTAGCTTGTAATGTAAGTTTGTTGTATGTTTTCTAGTTGATGTCGAATCAGCTTGTAATGAAACTTGGTGTTCTGATTCTCTTGTTAACCATTATGGTTGAGATGGTTATGCCACACTCCTGCAATTGTTTTGGGCCATAAAATGCAGGATTATTTTCTATGAAGATATTTTCTCAGTGTAGCCAGTTCTCCTATCTGTATGCTAGTACCTCTGCAATTGTATCTATGCTGCAAGACCAAATTTTGTGGCAGTGAGAAAAAAAAGGTAAGAAATGAAAATCTTGTTCCAGTTCATCAGAGGAGACAAATTTGATACATCCACTAAGTTCAGTACAGAAGGGAAATTTCAGAAACGAAGGATACAAGTTCTACTCCCACATAGAACACTACAACTACCTCAGTGCAGATGCGAAGGCACCCTAGAAATCCTACTCCCTCTCAAGCTCAGTGGTGTTGCTAGAAGATGAGCCTGGCTCGCCCGAAGCCGAGTCGCGAGCCGCGCGACGGCGACGGACGGCTCGAGCCTCCTGCTCACCTCCAGCCGGAAGAACGGCCACCTCAGCAACCGGCGGCGCAGCCTGCCCCTCCACCGCAGCTTGCCCCTCCGCCGCTGCATCACCACCAGTGCCAGACCACCAATTGTACAGGCCAAAGATCAGGGAGACCACCGCCGCAAAAAGCAGTTCGCCCACCACCGAGGACGAGATCCCGAAGAGCACGACGATGAGCACATGCTCGATGAAGCCGCCCTCTCCAGCATCTCGACGTAGGCTCTGAAGCAGCTCTGAATGAAGCCCATGGTTGCGATGAGAAAAGAGAGGATTTCAGAGATTCTGATTTATAGCCGGAGCTCGAGTGCCGCTCCTCGACACCGCATTATGCGGGAAAAGAGAAGAATCAGCAGCAGTGCCCTCCAATGGCGCGAAACCGCCGAGGCCCTGTTCCCCAAAGCCGTGATGGCCGTTGCGTCGACGGACCGCACGCGTAGCAGTGCCGCCGTGGAGTGCTCCGCCACCCAGGACCAGCCATGTACAGCGCGCGATTCTGCGAGGAAGAAGATAGAAAGGAAGAAGGGGACTGTCTGGTGGACCCCGGTCCCACATGTCAGCGAGGAAGCAGATAGTCCCCCGTGTGCTTCTATCCGTTACTCAAGACCGTATCCCTCGCCTTTCCAGTATCTTTAGGGAAAATCTTTGCAAAATGATTTTGGGAAATGGCCCTAACCCACAGTGTCTGTGAGCCAATTATTGGTGACACGGATATTTTCTTTTGAAAAGAAACCCTGTTGTTTTTCAAAACCTGTGTATACATGAAGGTGTATATACAGCTTTTCTAAAATAAAAACCCTAGATAGAGGATATGATTAGCATATTCCTAATCCTTGTTTGGCAAAATTTGGGTAATTGTTTGCCTAAGATAAATCTTTGTTTGTTGGTTGATAGTTTGGTTGTATATCTTGTTGGACCTTGCCATGTTTGTGTTGAGTTGAACAAAACCATCGATTTAATTTTAACCATGGTGGTAGATCCTATGTTGATTGTTGAGTGAGCCCCTGCCATGCCATCTTTTAAATGCATGGAGTATGGTAGAAATATCATACTGTTTTTAATAAAAATCTTGTGGAGTGTTAATCTCTTGAGTGTTAAACTCTAATATTTTGTAGAAAAAGTTTTTAAATGGGGTATAAATGGATCATTCAAGAATTATATTGTATAACCTCCTTAATCTCGAGGACGAGATTCTTTTAAGAGGGGAAGGTCTGTAACACCCCGAAAATTGAAACCTAATTTTAATGTTTTATGACACCTGAAAAACTTTTTCTCTTTTCCTAAATATTTCTTCAAATCTTTGAGGATGAAGTGACTTGGGAATTGCTCCCTCAATAATTTTCCCAGTGATCCATGAACCACTCCAACACCCGTGATAATTTCGATGCTTAGGTTTTCTCTCGAAAACCCTAGCCCTAATTATCGAACCTTTAAACCCTTTTCTCCACCTACCAAAGGGGAAGCCTATTTTCATAGCTGGAAAAATTCCGCCAAAAATTCCGGAGACACCTATCCTCATGTATATCCCATATATGCATAAACATAGCCATGTCCAATGCAACTTTTACAGATTGGAGATATTACCAATTAAGCAACCACAAGGCCATTAAATCCAAAACCCTACTTCCACACCACAATAAATCTTGATCACTTGAGGAAGTGTTCCTTGTCCCATTGGAAGCCTCCCACAGAAATTTGGGATCATTTGGACCAACTTTTTCTTGTAGAACATCCATCGAACACCTTCTGCCATTTCCGATACCCGAAAATGTTTACACATGAAACCTTCTCCAAAGTGAGTGAAACTGGACCACATTGCTCACATACCAGTAGAACATCACCAGTAAAAATCCTAGCTCCATTGGGGTAGAGAAAGTCCATTTTCTTTGCATCGAACACCTTGTGTGCGTTTGAATTTCGAAAAACTTTGTGTTTCCAAGTGTGGAGTTTTTGCGGGTGACCTTTGTAGTAGCGTAAGCCTCGTCCTTAGTAACCCGTGGGTACCTTCCTTTTTTCTTTTGGGAGGCCTAGATCATCGGGAACGCGACGACGCCGCTCGCGTCGCGCTCCGGACATGCCGGTGTCGGCATGACCATGTGCAAACCCCAGCCCCTGCCCTTATCCCTTGCTGCAGTAGACCTCGTGCGGAAACTGTGCATCCAAGTCGACCCTCCTATCCTCCCCCTCCTTCTTATCTCCTCCCTTTAGAGGGGAAACGTCATGCATGACCTCGGCTGGCGATCAATGGCCAAACCGGCCACTGCCTACTTCTCCTCCTCTCCCTCTATATAAGGCCACCTCCGAGCAGCCCAGAAAACCCTAGCCACTCCACACCCTCTCCCTTCCCTCTACACCCCTTGTTCAGTGCACAAGATCCACCAAAAATCCCCCACAAAATCTTGCCCACCATGGCCACCATGGTCGGAGCTCGGGCAAGCTCGTGGGAAGCCTCTCCCGCCCCGGTTACACCACCCCTGGCCGCGATGCACCGCCTCCGGGCCGTCCCCACCGCCGGCCGACCCTCCTGGCATGCCCTCTGGCTATCCCCGGCCGAACCCTGCCCGTTCCAGTACGGGAGCGGGAGGTTGAGGACGACCGATCTAGTGGATCGATTCGTTCCCTTTTTTTCGTTTTTGGACCCTCCCGTGCGCAGCAGAACCAGCCCAGCCCAGCTGCTAGGCAGCCTGGCAGCGGCCTAGCCAGGCGCAGCGCGCAGTGCGCGGCGCGCAGCGGCCCATCCGCGGCCCAGTTCACGCGGCCGACGGCCCGTGATGTTTTTTTTCGCGGAACTTTTTCTTTTTCCCTGCTGGACAGATTTTCAAACATCAATATCTTTTAAACCGTAGCTCCGTTTTCGGTGATTCAAATTTCTAAATCTTCGTCTCGACGAGATCTTTCCGCTGGTACTGGTTTTGCTGTCTTTGAAATATTTGGTTTTGTTGACTTTATTTAACGCGTTGTTTACCGTTCCGGGTTTAGTCGTTTTTCGAGTTTCCGACGCGCGACGACACCGAGACCTCCCAGATCATTTGGAACCCCACTTCTAAGGCAAGCTAACCCTTGCTATGAGCAGTCCCGCAATGTTGTTTGTTTATTTACTTATTGCCGTGGCGAGTGTTTATAATTGTCTGCGTACTGTATATATTATGTCGGTCTGTTATTGTTTGTGTTTAATATGAAACTTGTAATATTGCTCCTGCCATGTTGCATATCATGTTGCATATTTATTTATCATACTTGCTTGGTTATATTATGTATTGTTAATGTTTATCAAACACACATCATTCTTGAGATAATGGACTGGGGGAACCGCCGCCGTCTCACTAAAACATTAACGTTGATCTGTGATGGCGCTGGTCGGAGGTAGATCTGCCACAGTCACCCAATCGACGCAAACCAACCGTGCTATCTTTTGTAGTTGATCTACGATGGCGCTGGTCGGAGGTAGCTCCGCCACAGTCACCTGATCAACGCAAACCAGTTGTGCTATCTTTTGTAGTCGATCTGCGATGGCGCTGGTCGGAGGTAGCTCCGCCACAGTCACCCGATCGACGCAAACCACTTGTGCTACCTTTTGTATTGATCTGTGATGGCGCTGGTCGGAGGTAGCTCCGCCACAGTCACCCGGTCAATACAAACAAACTGTTGCCTGAAATATTATGTTGCTAATATCTTGTTGTTTGAAGATATATTATTGTGATATTGTGGTTGTTTTGTTGGATTAATCCTCGGTTGGTTGGACTTGTGAATGATGAAACTTGATTAAATGAAACACCCCTCCAAACAACGATAGGGTCAGTCCATGGTGCCACTAATCTGAACTTTGAAAGCAGGACCATCGTCGTCTCATGGAGGACCGTGACCTAGTAGGTTGTTGAGCCCCTTTTGTGCCATCCATTGGGCGCAGTCGTTCGGTTGTGCTATCCGAGGGTAGAGGTCGACAGGCACGGGTTCGACTATGATAGGGAGTCCGGAGCTAGGCATACTCGGTAGCGCTGGGGGATGTGCCGGATTTTCTTGCCCGTTGTACCCTGCGTATAGGGTGGTGCAGGAGAGTGTCTTAGCAAGTGGACCGTCATGTAAGTGTATTTTGCTTAGTACGACTTTGGCGTGACAACCTGAAGTGCAGGCTAAGTAAGGTGCATTTTGATAGTTGGGAATACAACCTCTCGAGAGTGTCAACCTAGCAAACTAGCCTCGTTCCTGGGATATGGAACAACAGTTCAGTGTCGGTCACACTGTGTGTCTTTGTCGTGTCAGGAGTTTAAACTTAATATCTGTTTGAAAGAATTAATGAATGAGCTGATCTCACTAAATGAACAAATAAGATGATGCAGGGAATGTTGCCTTGAGATGATGATGGTTACCCATGATATAGGATGCGGTGTGATCGTTGGGAGCCTAGAGTTAGGCCTGAGCCAACATCAACCGTGCATGTCCAGAGTGGAAAGATGAGGCCAGTGGGCCTAGCAGTGATCACAGGTGTTGTTGTGTATTATTAGGTACCAACTGGTACACTCGTTTACTCATCACAGGTAATCTCTTTGTATGATTGCCGGTGCACGATCCAACCCCACCTGGCTTGGACTCTGTACTGGTGATACCCCCGTTGCTTGCTTATGACATGTTTGGTTGTCAATGCCATGCTACTTTTATGTCATGTATCTAGAGTACACCGTGCCATGTTGTAGGATTTTATTTCCAATGTATATCTTGCTGCATGATTGTTGGATTATTTGTAGTGAGTGGCGATTCTTGCTGAGTGCATACAAATGTACTCATGGGCCTTGTGTTTGTGGCCAGATATTGGCGAGGATTTCATCTTCCACCTTGGCGAGGAGATGGAGCAAGAGCGTGCTAGGATCAGTAGCCCAGCCAGATGCCTGTGGAGTGGAGCCGCTCCAAGCCGTTGCCTTAGTCGTCTTCCGCTGCCAGTTAAACTCTGTCCTGAGCCATGCTTGGCTTGATATTTCTGGTCATGCCTTGATGGCCTTGTAAACCATTTGTAGCACTTCTTGTGCCTTATTGTGTAATGATTTCCATTATGGTGCACTGTCGTGACGTGCGGCCAGATATCTTGGACTGGCGCACGGGGCGACCGCCTCTCTGGTGAAATGTGCCAGGGAGGGGTGTCACAAGGGGTGTTTCTTCGTGACGCTGCATGTCCGCCGAGCAGTAGAACCTCGTAGGCCTGCAGGCGATGTCGGGGTAGACTTGGCGACGTGGAGAGCCAGGCGCGAAGAGGCCAGCCCCCGCCTACTCGTCCGGGGTCTCCTAGAGCTCCATGCTGGCGTGCCGGGCGGCGCCCCGTGTCTCCCGCCTATCGGGGCTTCGTAGGAGACGTAGGACTAGGCCTTGCTTTAGCCCATGCCTGGATGTCACGGGAGGACAGGCGGGCGCCGCTTGTCATTATCTGTTTGTCTCTGAGGAACGTGATGATGACGGGCCTGCGGCCCGGCTGCGTCAGGCTAGGCGGAGCCCGACTGCGCTCGGGGCAGGCGGACCCGGCTTGGCCAGGCAGCCGGGGGCGGCCAGGCTGAAGGCCTGCTTTTAATCTTTGCATTTCACTCGGGATCTTCTATGGGTCTTTGGGTACCCCGGTTTCATCGCCACGACACTAGCCCCCGAACACGTTGGATCTAAATGCTGTCGGCTATGGTGAGGAGAGCTTCTGCGTGTTCACCACCTTGAAATGCTCATCCGAGTGGAAGGACAGGACGCCGAACGCTCCGCCGACCGGCTGCTGTTGATGACGTAGGCAAGGACGCTGGCACGTCCCATCCGTCTGCCAGGCGGTCGCCCGGTAGTCGAGGCGATGCCTTGATTTCCGCCACAGGATATTCTGCGGCGACGTAGTAGGGGCGAGATCCTCTGCGGCGAAACCGCCGCCCACGATCTCGCCCACGATAGCGCGGTTGCGCGCCACGCGACGCAAAATCTGGAGGCGGTTACGGGACACTAGGCCCATAAATAGGAGGCGAGGTGTCGGGGAGAAGGGTTCGCCTCCATTCTCCCCCTTGTCTCAGCCCTCCCGAGCGCTCCGCCGCAACCGCCCGAGCTTCTTCTTCTTCTCCGCCGAGGTAGATCATTCGCCGGCACAGCCGTTCCCTCTCCGACGCCGCTGCTGGCTCTACAACGGATAGCGCCGCTGCAGAGCAGGACCCACAAGATCTGCCACCTGAGCGGGCGCCTCGACCCCACCCGGCAGACTTGGAAGAGGTGGAAGCTAGAGTGATGTAGCCCGACATACGACCATCACCATGTCAAGCAACCCAACATATCCCAAGTCATCATCGAGCTTAAAGGTGAACTCTCTCCTATACGAGATTCCATTCCGTGCCCCTTTGGATGGTATACTACGTGAGCATCTACCCCTTTGTTATGCTAGGTATCACATGACGAGTACGGCCATCCAGGAAGATGCCGAGGAAGCCCAAGACTCAAGTTCACCCAAGGCGTACGCATGGAAGAGGAGGAGAAAGCGTCAAGATGACGAAGAAGTGGGCAAAATCTGCCTGGCCGGCCCCAGCCCGGCTCAGCCTAGCCCCTCCTACCGTGCCTTGGTCCTCCTTTTATAGGCTAAGGGGTTGCCACAGAGTCACGTGAGGGGCCTGAGGGTCCTTCGGGGTGAAGGACCCTCCTCATCTAGTTTAGGGGGCGACGTGGCCTCTCCTCAGCCTAGCGTCTCCTCTGGGTTTGGTTGGAGCGTCCGCCTTGGCCATGTGCGTCTTGACGGTGAACACGGCAGCTTGACTTGAGTCTTGGTCTTGTCCATCTTCATCTTGGGCCCACATGGAGTGGACCCACTTTGGCAGTACTAGGGGAACCCCATGTTCCACTGTTGCGACAGTAGCCCCCGGGCATGGTCCCAGTGGCTCTTACTTCAGCTGCCGGGGCCATGGCCTAAAGATAGGTCAAAGTGGGTCCCGGGTACCTGGTCTTCTCAGCTTCGTTGGGGACCCGCCGAGGCGAGGTAGAGACGAGCCCCCGGGTCCAGTTGACTGAATCACGGCGAACGTTGCGATTCATCCGGACCCGTGCTTATCCTGGAATCCAACGGGCGAAACGCGCAGAAATCGGCACGCCCCCTCGATCCCCACGTCCGTCGAAGTAATGGGGCCGCGACGTGACATGTGGGATGCCTTATAAGCCACGACTGGCTTCCACTGTAGCCGTTACCTCTCTAGATTTGGCAAAATCCCCAAATCGCCGCCCAGGAGACTCCTTCTCCCTGACTTCGCCAATCGCCGCCTCCCGCCTTGGCCGCCGCCGTTCCTTGTTCTTGCCCCAAGCCCATGCCGCCTAAGCGAGATAGGACGGGAGTGAGGAAGATGTCGCAATCTGCCGCCGAGAAGATGGCGATGGAGGCTTCCCTGGCCAAAGTGCCGCCCTCGATGAGGGTGACTCAGGCCCTCTTTTCTCCCAGTGAGTATGCGTCAGAGAAGGCCATCCAACGCGTCCGCCAATCCCTGGCCGCGAGCTTCCGCGGTACTGAGGGAGTGGTGGTGCGCCCTGGGAGTGGTCCTCAACGAGAAGGGGAGGTGATTACTTTCCACGATTTCTCCGTCATCGGCCTTCTTCCTCCGTTCTCCGAGTTCTTCGCGGCAATCTTGGAGGCTTACGGATTGCATTTGCTGCACTTGCATCCCAATGCCGTGATGATGCTTGCTACTTTTGCCTATGCCTGTGAGGCATTCGCGGGTGTCATGCCCTCGGTGGCCCTGTTCCGCCATTTCTTCGTTCCACGCCTGGGGAAGTCCAAGTGGATCGCTGGCGGTGTCTCTTTCTGCCTCCGGAGAGATGCGACGCACCAATACCTGGAAACATTCACCAAGGCCTCGGTTGGAGAATGGAGGCACAACTGGTATTTTGTCGAGGCTGACGGGACCAATCCCCATCTGACGACTCCATATTATCCAGCGGAGCGACTGGCACACTCGAAGGAGAGATGCTCTCAAGGGGAAGCACTGGCTCCAGTCATCAACACGTTGGCTGCGCTCCGCGCAAGGGGAGTGACGGGTTCCATGATCTTGGCAGACTTTCTTCACAGGGGGATTGCCCCTCTGCAGTTCCGGAGCCGCCCGCTCTGGGAACTCAATCAGGTAGGCAGCAGCCTTCCACGATCTAGATTCCACATGACAGAGACCACCTGGGCTCTGTCCATGGGCTACATATTGCCATGGGTACCCTTCGAGTTCCAGGACGAGACCTTGCCGCTGTTCGAAGATCCGGCCGCCGACGGTATCCGATCTTCGATGCCAGAGTGCAATGAGTACGGGGTGGCGGGTACCACCAAGATCGAGCCCCCGCCAGTACCCAAAACATGCAGTCTTCAAGGAGGTAGGCCAAGGGAGCAAGGTCTTGCCCACGGGGACGTTTCCCCTGAAGAACCTGGGACTTCGGACGACGAAGGCGACGAAGTGACTCTTCCGGGAGTATTTTGCGGACGCGGAGGCCCCGGCGCTTCTTCCGGGGCAGCGACAAACCCGCCGGGTGATGAACTCCCAGAGCAGCCTGTGCCGCCGAGCTCGCCGTCATTGCAGGAGTCCGATCAGGCGTCGGAGGCCATCCCTCCCCTTGCTGACATGGAGGTAGGAGATGAGAGCCTGTCCTTGCCGGACCTCTTTGACGACTTGGTGCAGAAGAGGTGGAGCTTCTCCGGATCGAAGAGAGCCCGCCGGTAAGTTTTGATGGCATCTTGTCTTTGAAAGCGGAGTCGTTTTTCTTCTGCCGCCGTCCTGACTTCTGACTTTCATTTCTCGCACAGGAGCCCGACCCCGGAGTGGCCAAGCAAGCGACCCCGGAGAGGCGAGGACGTCGAAGCGTCGAGCTCCACCGATACCTCCGACGGAGGCAACTCCGAGCCCCGAGCCCCTAGTCCGCCCCAAGGACCAGGGGGTGGCTCCGGTCATCGCAGACGAGGCGGAGGCTGTCGGCGCGGAAAGCCCTGGGGAGAGGCGCGACGTGGATCCCCAGGCGACCCTTGGACCGCGAGGACTCGCAGCAGGTGGGTACATTCCTGGGGGCTCCTCCCCCAGGGACGCTGACCCCTGCTCTGAACCCGGGAGAGTCGAGGAAGGCCCCGGGTTCTCCAAGACGTTCTCCAGCGTCTCGGAGTTCTTGTCTTCTGCACGTGCCGAACTGGCGCGGCTGGCGTCCCCGACCTCCGACAGCGGGGAGCACTCGCAGGCTCGCGAGCTGCGGCTTCCCTCCGGGGAGGAGGCTCGCAGCGCCCGTGAACTGAAGCTGGCGGCGGACGAAGAGCTGCTCTATGCTTGGGAACAGCGAGTGGCCAGCCGCGAGAAAGAGCTGGAGCGGCGAGAGGCCGAGCTGGAAGATGAAGAGCGCCACTACCTCGGCACCATTGAGGAGCTCCAGATCAAGATGGAGCGGGACGAGGACCGCTTCGAACAAGGCCTGGAGAACGTGGCTGGCTGGGCTCGCAGCGAGGTTGAAAATGATCTTCGAGCCAAAAGCAGAGCCGCCTCGTCGCTAAGCAAGCAGGTCTCTAAACTCCAAAGCGAGCTCAAGAGCGAGAGGGAAAAGCGGGAACAAGCCTACTCGGAATTCCAAAGAGCCAGGGGCGAAAGAGATAGCTTGTCCGCCCGGGCCGAGGCGATGACGGCCACGATTGAGGCGCAGAAGCAGGCCCTCAAAACAGCTGAGAAGTTTAAGCAAGATGCTACGGCTGGCCGCGTCGCCATGGAAAGGAAGATCCGGGAACTGGGCGACGCAGTTTACTTCTGGAAGGCCAAAGATGCGCGCATGTCTATCCTTCGCAAGAAGGAAACACAGGAGCTGGCTGACGGGCGTGCGGCAATGGAGGCGTCCAAATCCCAAGCTCAGATTGCGTGGCACCAACATGAGCAGGTATCCAACCAGCTGACGGGAGTGTAGGCGGAGCTGGCGGAGGCGAAGGATGCACTTGAGAAAGAGCGACGGCGATTTTCTCAGCACCGCCGCGACGATCACAACATCTTGCTCCAGATGAACCACGGGTCCTTGGACATCGTGCAGGAGTTCACGAATTTGGGAGTGCCTTCTCCGCCCGTCCTCATGACCGATCACTCCACTTCCTTCGCCCGATACCCCGGGTTCTTGAAGTACGTGGCTTCGCTCATCAAAGGCATCAAGGAGCAGGTTAGCAGGGCCACTCGCCTTGCTGGGGAACAGGCAGTGAGGCAGGTGACGACCCGATTCGTCGCAGCGCTTCGCCAGCAACACCCGCAGCTCTCCTTGCTATCCGAGCTGGAGGCGCCTGAACCCGGGACGCCGCTTCCTCCAGATGTGACCCGCCAGGTGGAGGAGATCTTGAAGCACCTTTCCCGAGAAGATGACCCGTGAACCTGTGAAGTCCTGAAAAGGACAATACCAGGGGCCGTGAACCATGCTTTTGTACTGATGTTGCCAACTGGCTTATGAATTCATACTTTTGAATGTAAATAACTTCTTCCCAAAGTATATAAGTTTTATTGTACTCGTGGGGGCTTTACGCTCTCGGGAAGGATCCAAAGGTGCGAGCGCTAACCAGCCGTGGGCACTCAGACTGATCTGAAGTGCGGACACAGGGCGCAACCCCCCAAAGGACCCACCATTTCCTGACCGCACGGACCTCAGCCCACGATTCCACTGCCCGAGGGAAACTAACAGTGTCATCGCGAAGGCGCTGCCCCAGGAGAACGCCCGCTTTCGCCTTAGCCAAAGCACATAAAACTGATATACCCGGGAACAAGCCCGTGCAAGCACGTTTATACTTAGCTCGCGTTTTGACTCCTTCCGGCTACCTCGGTAATCGTTCTGTCGCGCTGCCGCCAAGGCGGGTCTTCTATGCCGTGTTTCAGACATAATTCTGCCTTGCCCAGCAATTCTTGGCGGGGACAAGGCTTCCAACCGAGATAGCCTCCAATGCCGACTAAGGGCATGACTGGCTGGCTTGCGCCGGTCCGGAGACCATTTGTGCTTCTTGCTCGAGTTACCCGGAGACCACCCAACTGGTGATCCGGCGGCTTGCTGGCGTATCAGAGACGATGGTCCGGAGACCCCATGGTTGTCTTAGTTTCCTTGACTCGGATGTTCCTTGCTCGATGACCCGACAATCTGGCTGTCTCATGCCGGTCCGGAGACCCTGAAGCTTGCTTTATCCGCGGGATCCTGACGCTAGCCACTTAGCGATCCGGTACTTCTGAGGGGGTCCACTTGGTCCAGGCTGAATCGTGACGATGTGACCCGGGAGATCCCATTCTCCGTGGGCCACGTCTCCGCAAATGAAGGTTTGATCCCAGCTAGCTGCAGCTTGCCCTTGACTGCTTTGTATCTGTGGGGGCTCCGGTAGTAAGCAAGGTTCCGGGAGTTCTTCAGTCTGGGTGGATGCATCGGCAAAGGTCCGAAAAGATCTTCCCTTCTGAGGAACCCCGGCTGTGGCACTCCTCTTGGCTTTCTTGGACTTCTTGTTGAGGGGGCAATCTCGACTGATGTGTCCTGGTTCCCCGCACGAATAGCAATCACCATTCTTCTGGCGTATCTGGATGTCGTTGAATTGTCGGCAATCTTCCAGACTGTGCCGGTCAGATCTGTGGTACATACACCACACTCCAGGCTGGCCGTCTTTGCGCAGAGGAATCTGGAGTTCTTGGGGGCACGTAGATGAGAGGATCTTCTTGCCGAGGCTCGCTTTTTGTGTCTTGTTCGAGGTTTTCCTCCTCCGGAAGCGGCACTGTGGTCGGCGCGTCGGAACAGAGTTCCTCCTTCGCTCCATGCGTCCATGGGGAAAGAGGGACATCAATGTTCGTGGCACCTTCCTCAGGTCTTCCCGCGCTGACCAGAGAGCTGACATAAGCGGCTGGAGGGACGAAGCGGACTCCAAAGGCGCGATCTTTAGCGGCAGGTGCCGGTGAGGATTCGTCAAGAACGAAGCCGAGGCCGGGATACCGCAGGAACTCGAAGGCTGCCTTTCCCTTTCTCTTCTTTGTCATCTTGAATGTCGGATTCGGAATCTCTCTTCACGAGAGCCGAAACTAGCGCTGTCCCGAGGGCGCTGGAGCAGATCTTGACACGGACCGAAAGCTTGACGCCGAACTTGACGATGAACTTGACGATGAACTTGATGTTGATGAAGAAGGAGACGAATCCAGCACTTGCGCCCCCTACCTGGCGCGCCAGATGTCGTGTCTCGTTGCACGGACACCGGGAGTATAGGATACCCCTTTTAGGTTCGGCACGGGGCGCGAAGGAGGCTGAGAATCATCTTCTTGGGCGGAGTCTAGATCAAGCTCTCCTCTCCACGATCAAAGCATGCAACCAAAGGGACACAAGGAGCTACCCAGGTTCAGGCCACCCGGAGGCTAAAAGCCCTACTCCTGCATGTCTGGATTGATGAGTTCTTCATAGTATGGTGTACAATGGGACCTCCCGGGCAGGGTACCGGAAGGGTTTTGGCCCGAGGTAGAAGAAGGACAGATCCTGACCCGGAGGAGATCACCTTCCTCTCTACCTCCGCAGCCCTAGTCTAGTCTTGCTCTGGTTCTAACTTCGTCCTTGCCCTAGTCTAGTGATGGATTCATCTTCATCAAGTTCATCGGCAAGTTCTTCGTCAAGCATGCCTCCAAGGAAGAAGGGAGATCCTGCGGCGTCCAAGCCGGTCTCTCCCTCGCGCACCCAAGCTTCAGCTGAACGTCGTGCTGCTGGCGCACGGCGGAGCGCCTCTCCGTCCCCGCCTCCCATGGAGAGGGTGGCGCCGGACGAAGTGGACGGTCGCGACAAGGACAACGGCCCTGGCGGAGCGGCGGCTCCAAAGGGCGCCACCATGCCTCCTCCTCGCTCAGGGGAGAAGAGCGTCTGCAACGGCACCGGCAAGGAGCCCACCGCTGGAGGAGGGAACCACGGCGTTCGCCCCAGCGGGGATCCACGAGCATCCAAGAGCAAGACCTCCGCGCACTCGCCTTCGGACGTGCAAGCTCGCCATGATGCTCTAGTCGCTGCCAAGGCACTGATGCAGTTCCCTCCAAGCAGCGGCGACCCCAAGGTCTACCAAGAATGGAGGACTCGCGTCGAGAGGCTCCTCGACTTCGCCGATGGTGGTCCGTGGGTCGAACCCACTCAAGCTCCCACCGTCGACAACCCCGGAGCAGCACAAGACAAAACACGTGATCCGCGAGGCCAGCCTCGTGGTGAACGTCAAGCCAAGACGGCGCCTCCTCGCACCGCGCCACCGATGGCTGATCGGCTAAACCGCGATCACGGCGAGGCCATCTCCATCGGGTCGTCTACCTCGCGCAACCCAGATCTTCGTGACGAGCTCAACAGCCGTCAGAACGAGGATATGCGCACCCGCATCGAGCGTCGCCGAGAACGTCACCGCCGGGAAGATCGGGGCATCGACCTCGCCGAAGGCTGCCTCGCCCTCGCTCCCGAGTTCCGCCACTTCAACTGGCCCAAGAAATTCAAGATCGACGTTCTCCGCTACGACGGCACCACGAACCCCCGGGACTTTCTGCAGATCTACTCTCTGCTGCGATGGTTGCCGGGGCCGACGAGGTCATGATGGCCAACTGGTTCCCGTTGGCCCTGAAGGGAGATGCCCAGACTTGGCTTCTCAACCTTCCCAAGTGCTCCATCCGTTCCTGGCGGGCACTGAAGGAGCAGTTTCTGGGGGCTTTCCAAGGCGGGTACGAGCGCCCGGGGGCTCCCAGTGATCTCCACGACTTCAAGCAGTTGCCGGGTGAAACTCTCCGCAAGTTCATCCAGCGCTTCACCCAGAAGATGAACACCATCCCGTGCATCAAGGAGGAGTTGGTGATCCAGTCCTTCCACGCCAACGTCCGCAACCCCAAGATGCGCGAGAAGCTGAGCATCCATCGCGTCGAGTCTGCTCGTAAGCTCTGGGAGCTTGCAGACCGGTGCGCTCGAGCTGAAGAAGGAGCCAAGTTCCCCGGGGAGGATGAACCCGAGGACAAGGCCGCTCCAGCTAAGAACAAGAAGCGGGACCCTGGACCCGACAAGCGGATCTTCGTCACCGAGCCTCTTCCGAAGAAGACCAAGCCCGCGCCGACTTCCGAGGAAGAAGGTGAAGGTGATCCCTGGTGCCACATTCATCCAGAAGGCAACCACTTGCTCAAGGACTGCCGCATGCTCAAGAACCTCGCCGTCCGGAGCAACGCCGAGCTGATGGGGTCAGTCAAGACGGTTGCTACAACTGCGGCACTGCCGGGCACATCGCTCGTGACTGTCCCACGGGTCGCCAAGGCGGAGGCGGCCGTGGATGGTACCGAGGCGGTGGCCGCGGGGGCCGCGGAGGAGGACGCGGCGGTCAAGGTGGTCGCGGGTACAACACTCCGGAGCCGCCCACGTCGGCAACGGGGAAGCTCCGGCTCCCCAAGGAGGCAACGGCGGCAAGTATCAAGAAGTCACGGGAGTTGTCGGGTGCATCCACGGAGGGTCTTCTCTGCCTCCCTCCAACGGCGCCTGCAAGAGACTTGTCCGGGAGCTGAACGCGGTTGCTTCTGCTCCGTCCAAGCCCCTGGACTGGTCTAGCCAAGTCATCACCTTCGACCCAGAAGACCACCCTGCAAACACTGCCGGGGTCGGGACCCTGCCGCTGATCGTGTCGCCCGTCATCCACAACTACAAGGTCACCAAGATGCTGGTCGACGGAGGCTCCAGCCTCAACCTGCTGACGGCGAAGGTCCTGGCTGTCCTTCAAATCCCCCTGTCTCGCCTACAAGACACTGGGGTGTTCCAAGGCGTGAACGGAAGTGTTACTCGACCCCTCGGGAAGATCACCCTTCCGGTCACCTTCGGCGACTCCAAGAACTTCCGCACCGAGGAAATCGTCTTCGACATCGCCGACACTCCGCTACCGTACAACGGCATACTTGGCAGACCTGCTCTGGCCAAGTTCATGGCCGTCTCCCACTTCGCCTACAACATGTTGAAGATTCCGGCGCCGTGGGGCGTGATCAAGGTCAGGGCCGACATCGACGATGCTATCTACTGCGTTCACCAGCTGAACCAGACGGTGGCAACCACGGCGGACATCCCTCAAGGTGTACAGGAGGATGATGATGGGGCTCTCCCCGGGGGCGAAGGGCACCCCGGGGGCTCCACATCTACTCCACCCAAGAAGGCGCCATTCCATGGCGATCCGCAGCTGACCAAGAAGGTGGCGCTAACCAGCGACGGAGTTCGCTCCATCACCATCGGCGCCCGCCTCACCGACAAATAGGAAAGCGCGCTCGTCGCCTTCCTTCGGGAAAACTCTGACGTCTTCGCGTGGGAGGCATCAGGTTTACCCGGCGTACCAAGGGAGGTGATCGAGCACAAATTGGCGGTCAATCCGGGGGCTCGCCCCGTGAAGCAGGTTCTCCGGAACCAAAGCAAGGAAAAGCTGGAATTCATCATCGCCGAGGTGGACAAGTTGATAGAAGCTGGTGTCATCCGGTCGGTTCCCCACCCAAGCTGGGTGGCCAACCCCGTGGTGGTACCGAAACCCATGACCTTCAAGTGGAGACTCTGCATCGACTTCACAGACCTGAATAAGGCCTGTCCCAAGGACCCTTTCCCCCTGCCGCGGATCGACATGATCGTGGATTCCACGGCCGGGTGCGAGCTGCTGTGTTTCTGGATGCCTTTTCCGGGTACCACCAGATCATGATGTCACTCGAGGACCAAGAGAAGACGGCCTTCATCACTCCCAAGGGCTGCTACTGCTACACCCGGATGCCTTTTGGCCTCCGAAATGCCGGCGCTACCTTCCAGCGCGCAATGCAAGCATGCCTTGGGTCGCAGCTGGGCCGCAACGTCGAAGCGTACATCGACGACATCGTGGTCAAGACCCGGTACAAGGACTCCCTCATCCAAGACCTGCACGAGACCTTCGAGAACCTCCGCCGGGTCAACTTCAAGCTCAACCCCGACAAGTGCGTGTTCGGGGTCCCCTCCGGCAAGCTGCTGGGTTTCCTGGTCTCTCACCGAGGGATCGAGGCGAATCCGGACAAAATCAAGGCAATCGAGCGCATGGAGGCGCCCCGGCGGGTCAAGGACGTACAGCGCCTCAACGGGTGCATCACTGCACTCGGGCGCTTCATCTCAAGGCTTGGGGAGCGGGCCTTACCGTTCTTCAGGCTGCTCAAAATCAGGCCCCGTGGAGTGGACCTCCGAGGCCGAGGAAGCCCTGCAGTCCCTAAGCGCTACCTCGCCTCGCCACCAATCCTCGTGGCACCAGAAGAGAAGGAGCCCCTACTACTGTACATTGCTGCCACCAACCAGGTGATCAGCGCTGTGCTCGTGGTAGAGCGTGACGCTCCTCCGAAGAAGTCAAGCAAGATCAAGGGCAAGCGACCCGGGAACTCTCTTCCGGGGCAACCGTGCAAGAAAAGGCTGCCGGGTGACCAGGGGTCTCATGATCCTGGCGTCACTGCAACTTCACCAAGCGACGCGGATCCCGTCGGGAATGGAGAATCTCCCTCCGACGAGACTTCGCCGGGGGCTACATCGTCCCCACCCCAAGACGTCGACGGGGGAAGCCGAGCCCTCTCAGGACTCGGCGACCCGCAAGGTGCAGCACCCGGTCTACTTCGTCAGCGCAGTGCTGCGCGACGCCCGGGAGCGGTACCCCATGATGCAGAAGCTGCTGCTGGCAATCCTCATTGCCTCCCGCAAGATGAGGCCGTACTTCCAAAGCCATCCCATCACGGTGGTGTCCAAGTACAACCTAAGAAGCCCCCTGGAGAACCCACTTGCCACTGGTCGCATATCATGGTGGGCCATGGAGCTTCAAGGTTTCGGTCTCAAGTTCGAGCACACGGACAACATCAAGAGTCAGGCGCTGGCGGATTTCACGGCCGAGTGGACCGAGACGGCGTTCGACGACCCGGAAGAGGAAACCTGCCTCCCCGGGAAGGAAGATCCTAGCGCCTGGATCATGCACTTCGACGGCTCCTACACCAAGGGGAAAGGAGGTGCTGGGGTTGTCCTAACCTCACCAACCGGGGACCGGCTGAAGTACGTCGTCCAGATGCACTACCAAGGGAACATCTCCAACAACACGGCGGAGTACGAGGGCCTGCTCGCAGGACTTCGTGCTGCCATCGGCCTCGGCATCAACAAGATCGTCGTCAAGGGTGACTCTCAGCTAGTCATCAAACAAGTGAACAAGGAGTACGCGTGCCCTCAGATGGCACCATACGTTGAAGAGGTCTGGAAGCTGCAGCGGCGCTTCGACAACTTCCGGGCTGTGTACGTCCCACGGGGAGAAAACACGGCCGCGGATGAGCTATCGCAGGTGGCGTCCAAGCAAGAACCAGTGCCTCCCGGGATCTACATCGAGGTCCTCAGGCGACCTTCGATCCCGCCCGAGAGGCTCGCGACAAGATCTGCGCCGGGGGCTGGCGACCCTTCTACCTCGACAACACGGGTAGCCAGCCCAGAAGCTCAAGACCCGGCAGCCCCTCCAGCGGAGGAAGCTATGCTTTCTTTCCGTCGGATGGTGCTACCGGTGGAAGGAGCCCACCCACCCTGGGCCCGGGACATCGTCAAGTACATCATGGAGCACGCCCTCCCGGAGGACGATCACGACGCCGAGCGGGTGGCTCGTCAAGCCAAGCTCTACGTCATGATCGACGGCGAGCTCTACCGGCGACGGGACAACGGAGTCAAGCTCCGCTGCATCCCTCAAGAACAAGGCCAAGTACTGCTACGGGACATCCACGAAGGCACATGTTCAAGTCATGTGGCATCAAGATCACTGGCGGGTAAAGTTTTCGTCACGGGTTCTACTGGCCAACAGTCCTCAGTGATGCGGAGCAGCTAGTCAAGACCTGTGAAGCCTGCCAATACTATGCGAAGAACATACATCAGCCGGCGCAAGCTCTGCAGCCAATTCCAATCTCCTGGCCGTTCGCGGTCTGGGGGCTGGACATCGTGGGAAAGATACCGAAGTCTGTCGGGGGCCATGAATACCTTTTCGTGGCCATCGACAAGTTCACAAAGTGGGTGGAAGTGATGCCAGTACCAAGACAGACAGCTCAAGCAGCCATCAAGTTCATTGAAGGGATCGTGTACCGCTTCGGAGTACCCAACAGAATCATCACGGACAATGGCTCTCAGTTCACAAGCCGATCCTTCCTCAACTTCTGTGAAGAGCTGGGAATCAAGGTGTGTTTGCCTCGGTGTCCTACCCAAGGTGCAATGGGCAAGTGGAGCGAGCCAATGCGGAGGTCCTAAAGGGTTTGAAGACCAAGCCTTTGACAAGTTAGAAGACAAGGGCAAGAACTGGATTGAGCATCTACCAAGTGTCTTGTGGTCCCTCAGAACCACACCAAGCAGAGCCACTCAAGAAACACCATTCTTCCTTGTCTATGGAGCAGAAGCCGTCTTGCCAACAGAGCTCAGGCATGGATCCCCCCGGGTACTTGCCTATGATGAAGACGCACAAGCTGAGAGGAGGATTGATGACATCAACTTCCTGGAAGAGGTGCGGTGCCGAGCTTCCTTACGATCTGCTCGATACCAGCAAGGGCTCCGCCGCTATCATGATCGCCATATCCGTTCACGGGTACTGGAACCCGGAGACCTGGTTCTCCGCAAGAAGCAGAAGCTTGATAACATGAACAAGCTGTCCTCCAAGTGGGAAGGACCTTATCGGGTGACGCATACCCTGAGACCCGGAGCTGTTTATCTGGAGGACGAGAAAGGCAGGCCGGAGGGCAACGCCTGGAACATCGAGAATCTCCGGAAATTCTACCCCTGAATACGAACATGAATCGCAGATAGTTCGAGTCAACTAAGCACGCCCAAGGGGCTAGTGTTCTGTATAAGGGTGTAAGAATCGTCGCCAAGGAATAAAAGATAAGTTTTTCAATTCCGTGAGCCTCTCTTGTTGTCGTGAAGTGTGTTATCCGTAACAACCCCCAAGCAGGGGGCTGACATGGTGCCGGTGGCTGACAGGTCGAGCGCGAGCAGCCTATCAGTAGGCGCTGCCACCTGATCGTGCCGTACTGCCGCGGTAAGAAGTGGAACGGGCAGTGCTGTGTTTTAAAGAACCTAAACACAGAAATGCACATTCAACTTTGCTTGCGGGTTGCTCCGGATGAAACACTTTCACGACATGTAAGGGAGGGTCCATTCTTTTCCTACTGAAAGTGTGTTGTGTGTAGCGCCTCTCCCGGGACAGGAATGGATGCTGAAGAGCGGCTCAGGAGCTGGATACCCGGGAAGGACAGAGTAGATCAAGGACACGGCAAAAACCAGCTAAGTCTTTGCATGTGCATCTGGCATTCTAGGCATAATATCTCGCTCGGAGTCAATATACCACCAACCTGCGCATGCTTGACAGTTGATGAGAACCTTTGCGGGGGTAATGCGTCCTCCCCGGCGAACGGTCAGATTTCCCTTCTGGCCTAGTACCCGTGGCTGTGGAGTGGACTCCCGGAAGGCATAGTGCTCTTAGGGGTGCTGCTACTGGTGCGGGCGGTCAGAGCACTTGTCACCTAAGAGATCTCCTCAGAAAACTTGACGGCGCGTTAGTGCAAAGGAGGTTTGGGAAATGACCCCGGGAGTTGAGCCCTAGGATTGCATTCATCTGAACTTACATTCTGAGTTTACAATTCTGGATTACATTCAGTCGAAGCTTTTCCTGGATACATATCTAGCCTATGCTACTAAGGCCAGCTCAGGGCTCCTGGCTGTGCAGCTCTGTCTTTCTGTTTTATTGCCTGCCGGGTGCACTCTTCTCTCCGGGGACGCCTGGGTGAAAAGATGACACGCGTGCAGAATCTTGTCAGGCGCGTCGAAGAGCTCGACCCCTTCTGCCGACCAGGGCGCTCCAGGGCCAAAGAGACGGAAGATTCCGTCCGCCAGTTCGCCTACGGACTGACTCTCGGCCTGCAAAAAGTCCAGATCAAGATCAAGGCCATCCAAGAAGAAAGGCGGAATCATGGAGAAGAGCAAGCAGTGAACCTGCTCAATGGCCTCGAGTTCAGCCACAACCAAGGACAGCTCCGGAATACCGGCAGTCCTTTCCTTCAGGATGGACCACAGGTGCGTCCTCCTTACTGCCCTAATCCTTGCCTCTTCTTGGGCAACAGGACCAGAGACGGCCGCCAGGCGAGCAACATTCTGGGCAGCAGAAGGACGGGACGCAACCTCGCCGTCAGTGGCTCGGGCTCCAGCTTCGCTGGGTGCCTCCGCCGCTCCTCGAAAGACGGACTCCGCCGTCGACACATCGGACAAGGCCCTCTCTGCTTCGCCGGACATTGTTCTGCGGGACGAGGGGAGGCAAAGGAAGAAGAGGAGCGGAGCAAGGCGAGAAGATGTGGCGAAGGGGTGGAGCCTGGATGGTCTTTTATAGGCCTCCCTGCTCCACCTACCCCTTGACGCTACGGCTGCTGCAGTAATGGGAGCGCGTTTTGCAAAAAACTCGTTCTCATTCACACGGACGCGACACGAAGACAAGGAGGAAAACAAGATCTTCTTCATTTACAAGGACTACAAGGGGACGATCTTTTTTACAACAAAAAGGTTGGCTCCCGCCGAACAAGGAGCACCGCCGTACAATGGAAGACGCTACTTCCAGAAATACGACGTCAAGGCCGCCAAGGAGGAGGTCAACGAGATCTCCATGGCGCCCGTCCGAAGCTCCTCGCCTTCAGGAAGACGAGCTCCCCTCGACCTTGATGTCAGATGAGTTTTCCTCATCTTCATCCTCGTCGTAGGAGCTCGAGCTGCCGCTGCTGCTCTCCATGCAGCACTCCACGCGTCCGCCATCGACACCGAAGATCTTCACGGAGAGCGTAGCATCTCCGTCGTACCGGAACACCAAGCACTGCCCCCTGGACAGGCGGCGGGCACGGGAGAACGACTTCCACCCCGGACCCAGAAGCAGGGCGCCGTCAGTGGTGCGCTCCGCCATGGCCCAGGAGGGGCCATTGGGGCAGCCTTCCACCTGCAGCCAGAAGCCGGAGGGTCCGATGTCCTCCGTCGCCATCGCGAAGGAATCCGGCAGAGAAGCCGGCTGCGAGGCCTGCGGTTCAGATCCACGGCGAACTCGAACGGCGCGAAGCTGGTATGAACCATGCTCCTAGGAAGAGGGGCAGCGGTGCCGCGGCCTCCACGGCCGCCGCGACCGCGAATCCCACGACCTCGCGGAACAGCTCGACCACGAGTGGAGGGGCCACTCTCCGCAGCAGCTGAAGAAGTACGAGGGCGCCCAACTCCTCTCTTCGCTCTCGCCATTGGCGCTGGCAGCTTGTGGGGAGGCCTGGAGTTGGACCAAGGAAGAAGATGACCGAAAAGGCCAGGGGTGCGCCTCGCTTTTATAGCCGCGGCAGTGCCTCTGCCAAGCGTCTCCTCGGTTCTTCCGTTAGTGGGAATCGAGGGGGCCCTCGCAGTTATTCCCCCGAGCGGAGTAACTCCAAGACCTTCAAGGCCATCAGTGAAGCGAAGCTGAGAAGACCAGGTACCCGGGACCCACTTTGACCTATCTTTAGGCCATGGCCCCGGCAGCTGGAGCAAGAGCCCCGGGACCATGCCCGGGGGCTACTGTCGCAACAGTGGAACATGGGGTTCCCCTAGTACTGCCAAAGTGGGTCCACCCCATGTGGGCCCAAGATGAAGATGGACAAGACCAAGACTCAAGTCAAGCTGGCGGGTTCACCGTCAAGACGCATGGCCTACGACGACTAAGGGCTCCGGTCCTGGGGACCTTCCGGGTCCCCGAATCAAGCAAGAAGGCCAGGAAGGACCCGAGAGCCCGAGTTCCCGGCAGGAGGCCAGGCTCCCTCCGGGTACTTCCTACGTTCCTGTGGATAAGCACTCCACCTCACCACGGAAGACTTGGGAAGCAAGGCGAAGGCAGCGCGGGCGGGAAGCACGTCCCGTGGTGGTGTCAGCTCCTGTCCACCCCAAGGCGGACGCTCCCACCTAACCCAGAGGAGACGCTAGGCTGAGGAGAGGCCACGTCCCCCTAAACTAGATGAGGAGGGTCCTTCACCCCGAAGGTCCCTCATGCCCCTCACGTGACCCTGTGGCAACCCCTTAGCCTATAAAAGGAGGACCAAGGCACGGAGGAGGAGGGAGGAGAAGAAGCAAGATAGAGCAAGGACAAGCTAGAACCAGAGCAAGACTAGACTAGGGCTGCGAGGTAGAGAGGAAGGTGATCTCCTCCGGGTCAGGATCTGTCCTTCTTCTACCTCGGGCCAAAACCCTTCCGGGTACCCTGCCGGGAGGTTCCATTGTAAGCCACACTATGAAGAACTCATCAATCCAGACATGCAGGAGTAGGGCTTTTAGCCTCCGGGCGGCCTGAACCTGGGTAGCTCCTTGTGTCCCTTTGGTTGCATGCTTTGATCGTGGAGAGGAGAGCTTGATCTAGACTCCGCCCAAGAAGACGATTCTCAGCCTCCTTCGCGCCCCGTGCCGAACCTAAAAGGGGGTATCCTATACTCCCGGTGTCCGTGCAACGAGACACGACAGACCGGGTGGCGGAGAACTGGACATACGGCAAATCGCCGTATACTCGAAGGAAGCGGGCCCCCAAGGTATGCTATCTTCGCTCGGACTTGTGCTTTTTTTCTTCTATGCCTCGGTCGGCTGCTCATTCAGCCGGTTGCGCAGCTCTCCAAAATCCAACTGGAGGTGGACGGGCCCAACGGCCCCCAGTTCCCGGCGGACATCCGGCTGGAGACGACAGCGCCTGGGGAGGACTTCTCCAGGGGCGAGGAGGAGGTTGCCGCGGCTGGGGAGGACTTCTCCAGGGGCGAGGAGGAGGTTGCCGCGGCTGGGGGTGGCGGCAACACTGAGGGCGATGACGATGATGGCACCCGGGTGGACGGTGGCCGCGTGGAGGGCGGCCAGGCGGACGACGCGCCGGCTGACCGGGCGCCTGTTGGAGGAGGCGGGGCGGGCGACGCGCCGCCGGATGCTCGGGGTAAGCGGTTGCCTCTGTCTCGAGCGTTGAGGAAGTCAAAAAGCCCGTGGTAGTCATTGATCCCTCAGATACTGAGAGTATGGAGAGTGCAGAGACCGCGGGATCGACCTCGGCCCCTCACCAGAAGAGGACGAAGCCGGCTACTCTAGCCAGCCTGGAGGAGGACGACGACGAGCCGGTGATGTGGAAGAAACCGAAGAGGGTTCCGGCCAACGTGCGCGGGTAAGTGGTCATGCGATGTTCCTTCTGCTCTGTTGGTATAGGTTGATGAATCTTCACGTCTTCTGCAGGGCGCCAAGGTCCTTGACCTTTGGCGGGGCCGCGGGGACGGTCGCCGCGCCCGCTACTCCAGCGGGCGCGGCAGCCCGGGCGGCGGAGGGGCAGGAGGCCGGCCGGGGAGAGCCGCGCGAGCAGCCGCCCGTGCCGGCTGCGAGGACCCAGCCGGTTGTGCCCCCAGCGGGGCTGTCCGCCGCCAGGCGAGGGCGAGGTCGGAGAGGTCGGCGATGCCCCGGGGCAGCCGGAGCTGGAGCGATGGCCTTTCCAAAGTCGAGGAAGGCCGGCGCGACGACGTCCACGAAGAGGGCCGAATCGGTGGCGAGGAAGAAGGTGGGCCCATCGGCCGCGGAGAAGGCCAAGGGGCGGGCGGAGGGCGCCACCACCGCCTAGGATCGGCAGCTGGCCCGGTTGACCCCTCCATCACTGCCAACGCCGGGAAGATCCGGGCGCGGGTGACCGCTTCTCCTTTTCCTTGGAGATTGGGCAAGGGGTGCGCGAGTTGCTTGCGGACGTCGAGCGCCTCCAGGAGTTGCTCAAGGTATGTTACTGCGCTTGGCTCCTTTTCTTGGTGCGCGGCCGGCTGCGGGAGCCGGCGCTAACCTTGGTCCTGATGTTTCTCTCAGTGGTCCCAGGAGGAGTCTGGCAAGAAGGTCCAGCGGCTAGAGAAGGAGCTGGCGGCCGCCAAAGGTGAGCTCGTGACCCGGCTACGGATCGCCTATCCAGAGCCGGCTGCTGACTTTTTG
Organism: Poa pratensis; assembly: GCA_947311845.1. Lineage (NCBI taxonomy): Eukaryota > Viridiplantae > Streptophyta > Magnoliopsida > Poales > Poaceae > Poa > Poa pratensis. The sequence continues at coordinate 216,595 of CAMZMU010000001.1, forward strand.
CTTCTTTAGTAGAATCCGACGCGGCGCTGCGCACCCAGCTGGAGAGCTACAAATTCAGCGAGCTCTTGGCGGAGGTGGAGCACCTAAAGAAGCATGACGAGGAGCGGCAGGCGGAGCTAGAGGGCCTGGCCAAGGACAAGGAGGCGGTGGAGAAGGCTGCGGTGGAAGCGCGGCAGAACTTCGAGCTGGTGGAGAAGTGCTACAACGAGCAGCGCGCGGACGACAAGACGGAGATTGAGAAGCTGAAGAAGGAGATCTCCCGCCTGAAGTCGGAGGATGATTCCATGCACAAGGAGTTGGCGCGGATCGACATCGCCGTCCGGGGTAATCTTCGCGTTGATGCATTTGTCTTGCTGCCTTTTAGTTCCCTTGTAATTTTCTTCGTCCGGCTGTAGGCTTTTAACCGTCTGTGGGCTTAGAGGCGGTGAAGACTCAGCTGGCCGGCCTGGGGGTGGAGCCGACCGAAGCGGCCATAGCCGGCTGCTCGACTTCCGTGGCGGACCGAGTGGGGCAGCTTGGGACCGATGCCTGCGCGCTGGCGTACGCGGCCAAGCGGCTCTGCAGGTACGTCTGGCCCGACCGGGGGACTCCGATCGTCCTGGCCGAGCTGGCGCGTCAGCTTGGGTTGGCGCCGGCTGGGGTGGAGAGCCTGCAGGAGTCGGCGGCGCGCGGGGGAGCCTTGTGGTCCGTGTGCCTCCTGAAGTCCTGGTATCCGGGTGCTGACTTGGAGTTGCTCAAGGAGGGCTTCCGGGACGATGACACGTACGAGGAACTCAAGCAGCGCCCGGACTTCCGTGATGCCGCCTGCACCATTGCTAACTTCGTTGATCTTGCGGAGTTCATCCCCGACAGGGTTCAGCGGTCAGGGACTCCGAGGCCGAGAACGCTGACGACGACGGTGGTGACGAGGTCGAGGAGCCGGCGAAGGACCCCAAAGGGAAGGCCGTTGAAGAAACCGGCTGCTCCAAGACCGGCGACGTGGCCAGCTCCTCCAAGCCTGCCGAATGAAGTCCTCGGAATGCCGAGTGGAACTTGTCTGCTACTTGCTTGTGAACTTGCTTTAGTTTGTCGTGGACTTGCTTTACTTTGTCCCCGGGATGCCGGGTGTGCTTGTATAGAACTTCTAGTGCTTGTTTCCTGACTCGCATGGAGCTTCATCTCCTTTGCCTTGTTTTAGCTCGAATTTCTTCTTTGTTATTTCTGCTTCTTTACGTTTCTTCGTGATGTAGTGAAGGCGACAGCCTATTCACCCTCACTAGCCCCCGAGATTTAGCCCGACTGGCGCAGCTAGTCAGGCCAAATCTGGACCATCTTTTGCCCGGCTGACTGCGACAGCCGGGCGTCCGCGTGGACTAGTCCCCGAGATTCAACCCGGCTGGCGTAGCCGGCCGGGTCGAATCTTTCCGGCTAGCCTTTGAGAGCTTGTGAGGCCGGCAAGAAACAACACATTGAACTTTGTTAAATCGTTAGTCCACAAAATCAAAGAGGTTGGTAGTTTTTAACTTGGCAATTTTTATTCGTTTTAGGGGCCGGCTCGCCTTTGCTTTGCCGCTCGTGCCCCTTCCCGTGCATGCGGTCAACTGACCCTGCTCTTGCCAGCTGAACTCTGCAGCCCGATCCGAAGAGAGGGCCGGTCAAGGGCGCACTGTACTGAGATCTTGAGAGGCTAGACTTGGGCGAGCAGAAGCGCGATTTTCCCGTCGCGAGCCGGAAATCTTTCCTTTCTTATTTCCCTTTTCGTGTGGCTCCAGCTTTGTGCTCTGGCCGCTGACTCTGCAGCCGGATACGAGAGTTTAGCCTTGGAACCGGGCACGGTACTTAGCTATCGTAAGCGAGGATTGGTAGCCGGCTAGCCACAGTCGGAAGAAAGAACAAAAACAACTCTGATACAACTGCAGCCCCGAGTGTGTGCTCGGGGGTGCGAACTTTTATTGAAAGGGAATACAGGGTGTTACACTCGCTCTAGGAGTAGAATGGCCTGACGAGGCTGGCATTCCATGGGCGTTCCCCTTCTTCGTAAGGGGTGAACGGCTTGTTCTTTTTCTTCTCGCGTGCGTCTGCGAGATAGTATGCATTGTTGCGCAGCACTCTGCTGATGATAAAGGGGCCCTCCCAGAGGGAGGACAACATGTGGAGTCCTTTGGTGTCTTGGATACATCGAAGCACGAGGGCTCCTTCGCGGAATGTGACCGGGTGCACCTTCCGGCTGTGTACCGGCGCAGGTTTTGCTGATATATGGCTGATCTGGACAGGGCCAGTTCTCGCACCTCCTCGAGGAGGTCTACACCGTCTTCATTCGCCCGCTTGGCTTCTTCTTCTGTGTAGAGGACGGCTCGCGGGGAGTCGAACTCGATGTCAGCCGGTAGGACGGCTTCTGCGCCGTAGACGAGGAAGAAAGGCGTGTAGTTTGTCGAGTGGTTGGGGGTAGTCTGAGGCTCCAGAGTACATGCGGGAGCTCTTCTATCCAGCAGCCGGGTGCCCACTCGAGTGGGTCCACCAGCCGTGGCCGGATTCCGGCTAGGACCAGGCCGTTTGCTTTCTTCACTTGGCCGTTTGACTGGGGATGAGCCACCGAGGCGAGGTCCAGCTGGATTCCCTTCTCACCGCAGAAGCGCTTGAAGACGCCCTTGGCGAAGTTCGTGCCGTTGTCGGTGATGATGCTGTGCGGGTAGCCGTAGCGGTATATTATGTCTTGGAAAAAGGTGATGACCGTCTGACCGTCCAGCTTCTTGATTGGCTTGGCCTCGATCCACTTGGTGAACTTGTCCACCGCTACGAGGAGGTGAGTCATGCCGCTTCACACCGTTTTGAAGGGACCGACCATGTCGAGCCCCCAAACGGCGAATGGCCATGTGATGGGGATGGTTTGCAGAGCTGCAGCCGGCGTGTGCTTCTGCTTGCTGAAGCGCTGGCAGCCGGTGCAGGCGCGGACCAGCTGCTCGGCGTCAGCCAGAGCAGACGGCTAGTAGAACCGTAGCGCTAGGCCTTCGAGGCAATTGATCTGGACGCGGCGTGGTGTCCGCACTCACCATTGTGGATGTCCTTTAGCAGGCGGCGCCCTTTGCCGGCTCGACGCAGCGCTGGAAGACGCCAGTCGCGCTGCGCTTGTAGAGCTCGTTGTTAATGATGGTATACGCCTTGGAGCGGCGCAGAACTTGTCGTGATTGCACCTCCTCCGCTGGGAGCGTGCCGTGGGCGAGGAAGTCGAGGAATGGCCGCGCCCAGAAGGGAACTTCGTGGATGGTGAAGACGCCGGCTAGCGCCAACTGGGCGGCTTTCGGGTCGGCTGCGCAGCCCCAGGGTGTGACGGAGCAGCCCCCGGCTTTCCTTTGGTTTTGTTGATGAGCTCGGGGACGGGTCCGGCTGGCGCCGTGTAGCCGGATGCGGCGGCAGCCCCGAGTGTCCGCTTCCGGCTGGGAGGTTCCCAGCCCCCGGGCTTGCTTGTCCGGCTGGGAGGTTGGGGTCCACCGGGGAGGATGATACATTCCGAGTCGGGTGACGGTGTGATGGACGGCTTGTAGACACGCTCGAGGGAGACGCCAGGCGGAATGGCTCGCCGGGTGCTGCCGAGCTTGGCGAGGATGTCGGCTGTCTCGTTGTTGGCCCTGCGCACGTGGTGGAACTCACATCCCTCGAAACAGGCACATAGCTGCTGCACAAAGAACCGGTAGGAGGCCATGTTGGCGTCCTTAGCGTCCCAATTTCCTGAAGTTTCCTGGACCACCAGGTCCGAGTCACCGAAGCACACGATGCGCGGGATGCTCATTGCCTTGGCGAGCTTGAGGCCATGGATGAGGGCCTCGTACTCGGCGACGTTGTTGGATGCTTTGAAGTGGATCTGCACGGCGTACTCCAGCCGGTTTCCCTTGGGCGAGGTGAGGACGATTCTGGCTCCTAGGCCTTCGTACATCTTGGAGCCGTCGAAGTGCATCCGCCAGTGCCTAGAGTCGGGCACAGGCGGCAGGTATTGTGTTTCTGCCCAGTCGACGAGGAAGTCTGCGATGAGCTGGGACTTGATGGCTACTCTTGGCCGGTACAGGATCGTGTGCGGGGCCATGTCGACTTCCCACTTTGCTACCCGGCCGGTTGCATCCTTGTCGCCGATGATGTTGTCGAGTGGAGCCGTGCTTACCACGGTGATGGTGTGCTCTTGGAAATAGTGGCGTAGCTTCTTCTCCACCATGTGCACGTCGTACATGAGCTTCTGGTAGTGGGGGTAGTTCTGCTTTGACTGTGAGAGGACCTCGCTCACGTAGTAGACTGGCCGCTGGACCGGGTGCTCCATGCCCGGCTCATGGTGCTCCACCACCAAGACGATGCTGACGCAGCTGTTGGTGGCCGCGATGTACATGAGTATGGGCTCCTTTGGATCAGGCGGCGCTAGGACCGGTGCCTTGGACAGTGCTCTCTTGAGCTCGGCGCAGCTGCATCCGCTTCGTCCGTCCAGACAAACTTGTCGATTTTCTTCAGCAGGTGGTACAAAGGTAGGGCCTTCTCACCCAGCCGGCTGATGAACGGCTGAGTGATGCCAGGCAGCCGGCGAGCTTCTGGACGTCCTTCACGTCTGTTGGCCGGTGCATGTTCTCGATGGCGGCGATCTTGTCCTGGTTGGCCTTGATCCCTCGCGCGGAGATGAGGAATCCGAGTAGCTGGCCAGCCGGGACACCGAAGACGCACTTGTCGGGGTTTAGCTTTATCTGAAACCGGCGTAGGTTGTCGAAGGTCTCCTTCAGGTCGTCGATGAGGGTGCAGCGCTCCTTGGTCTTGACGACGATGTCGTCTACATAGGCGTGGACGTTGCGCCCGATCTGGTTGTGCAGGCACCTCTGCATGCACCTCTGGTACATGGCTCCTCCATTCTTCAAGCCGAAGGACATGACTGTGTAGCAGAAGGCTCCGAATGGGGTTATGAAGGAAGTCTTCAGCCGGATTCAGCTTGTTCTGGTTGTAGCCGGAGTACGCGTCCACAAAGGATATGTAGTCGCAACCGGCGGTGGAGTCGATGACTTGGTCGATGCGCGGCAAGGCGAAGGGGTCCTTGGGGCACACCTTGTTGAGGCTGGTGTAGTCGATGCACATGCGCCAGGTTTCATTCTTCTTCAATAACAAGACTGGGTTGGCCAGCCAGTCCGGCTGGAACACTTCCATGATGAAGCCCGCTTCCAGCAGCCGGGCGATCTCTTCTCCGATTGGTCTTCTCTTTTCTTCTCCGAAACGGCGAATGGATTGCTTGACCGGTCTAGCATTCGGCTTGACGTGTAAAGAGTGCTCAGCGAACTCCGTCGGTATACCTGGCATGTCTTTGGGAGACCATACGAAGATGTCCCGATTCTCACGGAGGAATTCGATGAGCTCGCCTTCCTATTTGTCGCTGAGGGTGTTGCCGATGGTGAGGAACTTCCCATCCGGCTTGCTTGCGTCCAACGGGACCTGCTTGTTGTCCCTCTTGCCTTGGAACTGTGTCTCACCTGACTGCTTCTTTGAAGTTGGAATTTCTGGGTGCTCGGCTGCTACGGCGCGCTTGATCTCCTTGAACTCTTCAGCTGCCACCAGCGACTCGGTGAGCCTTGAGCCGGCCGAGGCGCAAGCCATGGAGCGCTTGAAATCACCGGCTATGATGATGATCCCGCTCGGGCCCGGCAGCTTCACCACCTCAAAATGGATGCTCTCGCGGCGAAAATTCTTCTTGTCTCCAAACATGACATCCAGCCGGATGGTGCCGATCGGAGTGCAGGACTGCCCTGGCACAATGCCATGGAAGATCATCCGGCTGGGTACGAGGTTGGCCTCTGTTATCCGCAGCTTGTCAGCGGTGTCCTTGTACAGGATGTTGATGCTGCTTCCCCCGTCGATGAGCACTCGGGAGAAGGTAACGGCGAACTCTTGGTCGGTGACGAAGGTGGGATCCAGGAGCATGCTGTAGCCCCCGGGATTTGGCATGATGTCCGGGTGGTCCTCGGGGCTGAAGGAGACGGGTTGCTTGGCCCAGTCCATCAGCTGCTGGACGGTGGGGACGACTGCGTTTACTTCTGCAACGCGCAGCCGTTGGCTGCGCTTGTCGTTGTGCTCGATGACGGAGATGACGTAGGCGGCATCCTTGTTGTGGTAGACGTCGCGAGATGTGCCGGCTCCGGCAGCCGGCTGCCTCGGGCGCTCGTTGTTGCCACCTTGAGGGAGAGGGCCGGCTGGGGGAGGGGGCGGGCCTTCGCGCTGCAGCCGGCGTGTCCAGTTGCAGTGGGCTGTCGTGTGGCTAGCCGGCTTGCCTGGTAGGCTGTGGTACCGGCACGGGCTGTTCATCATGTCTTCAAACTGGTACGTCGGCTTTGTCCACGCACGGTCCTCTGGCTTGTTCCATTGGCGAGGGTTGCGATTCCTGCCCTCGTCGCCAGCCGGCTGGTCGGCTTCGATGGCATTGACAGCTCGGTTTTCATACCGCCCGTCAGCCATGCCTCTTCTCTTTCGGCTGTCTCGGTCTCGGTCGTTGCGGCGATCGCGATTGTCGCGGTTGCCCTGTTGTCCCGGTTGTCACGGTTGTCGTGGCCGCCTTGGTTGTCGTGGTTGCTGGGGCCGACTGGATCCTTGCAGCCGGTTTCTCTTGCGCCCAGCCGATCCCCTCTATCTGCACCGGGATCCTCATGGCGGAGTCGGCCATGGCGTACTTGTCTGCTATGGTCATGAGGTTCGCCATGGACTTCGGCTCGTCCAGGAGGAGCGCGTGCTTGAGCATCGTGCTCTCCCTGCAACCATTGATGAAGTAGCCAACCGCCTGGACGTCGTCGACTCCTTCGCAGGTGTTGCGCAGGCTCGACCATCTCGTGAGGTAGTCGGGGTCAGACTCGGTCTTACCCTGGGTGCAGCTAGGCAGCTGGCGAGGGCGACCCGGGCGCTTGTAGGTGCTGGAGAAGTTCCTGACGAAGACTTGCTGGATGTCCAGCCAGCAGTTGATCGATGCATCCGGCAGGCTGTTGAGCCAGGTGCGAGCCGAATCCTTCAGCATGAGGGACATGTAGCGCACCGCTACGCGCTTGTTGCCGCCTGCGATGGAGACGGCGGTGACTTAGTCGGATAGCCAGTCCTCTGGCTTGGTGCTCCCGTTGTACTTGGGCGTGTCGCGTGGGAGGGTGAAACTCCGCGGGAAAAGTTCTCAGGCGATGCGAGGTCCGAAGCACCGGTGGACCTCGCCCTCTTCTTCTTCGAGCCGGCGAGACCTCTCCAGGTCGTCGAGGCGGTCGTGGGCGTTAGGGCCGGCTGCTGGCCCTAGATCTCACAGCCGATCGTGGACGTTTCCCTTGCGGGCGGCTTGCGGGTTGTTGTAGTTGTACCGGCCGTCGCTGGCAACCGGCGCGTAGTTGTAGTTCTGGCCGGCTCCATCAGCCGGTCCGTGGAAGTGGCTTGGCTGGAGTTGATGCTGCGTGCCCGCTCCCTACCCGGCGGAGGGGCTTGCTGGGGCTGGACGTGCGGCGATGAGGCTTGACGGTCTGCCCTTGTTGCGCCGGGTGCGGGGGAGCCAGGCGGAGGAGGTGGAGGAGGCGGTGAGTTCATCGCGGACGCGGCCTGGTTCTGGCGGAACTGATAGTCGGCGGTGTCGAGGAGGTCCTGGACGCGCTGGTGCTACCTACGCAGCTCGTCTCCCTCCAGGTTGGGCAGCTCTGCTGCGGCGGCTCGTGCTACCTTCATGTTCTTCGCGGGGGAGCTGTAGACGGGTCGTCGAGCAGGAGGTGCTCCGACTGGAGCAACCGGCTCGCCAGCGGTAGCCGGCCCTCCTGCCATCTCGTTGGCGAGGTTGCGCCTGACTTTTGCCCCTTGGGTTGGGCTCGACGGCGACGGGGTGAAGACGTGGGCGAAGTTGTACTCGCGGACCTGTGCCTCCATGCGGCAGTGCGTGGCCGCGACGCCCTGCATGCTGTTGAGGAGGCGCTGGCTCGTTTGCTCGAGGAGGATGGCGGCCTGCGCCGGGTCCGCATCGGCGGCGATGGGCATGGCCAAGCCCTGGACCATGGCCTGGACGGAGTCGACGGGGACTTGGTGCTGCTGGGTGCTCGCCACGTCAGACACCGTGACTTCCGTGTGGACACGGATCTTGGTGCTGCTGTCGCAGCCGGCCGTCTCCTCGGGGAGGCGGTCGTCGCAGGGCTGGACGTTGGCGGGGTAACCGGGCGTGAGGGCGATGTAGACGCGGTGCTCGCCGAAGTGCATGACGGTGCCATCCTCGGGGAAGGCGGAGCCGGCGAAGCAGTCTGCATTATCGCTGACGAAGTCGATGGAGCCGAACATCGAGACGAGGCCGGAGGCAACTCGCTCGCCGAGGCGGGTGCGGGATCCCGCACGGAATGTGACTCCGGATGCTGCTACCGCCCCCACGGTGGGCGCCAAATAACATGGTGTAGAACACGGCATATGCCACGGGGTGGCTAAAACGGGTGTGGGGACCGGAAACTGCAACATCGGCATCCGGCGGGATTGCGCCTGAGCGCTGACATGGGAAATACCCAGGTTCGGAGCCCTCCCGGAGGAGGTAACACTCCTACTCCTGCTCGATCTCTTGATCATCGGTGGACACAGTACAAAGTTGCTCCTTGAGCTGTCTGATGAGCTCTGCATGGCTCTTGCTTCTCTCTAGCTATCTCAGATGGGGAGGAAGGAATGCTGGTTGAGGAAGAAATCAACCCCTCTACTTGGGCGTCCAAGCAGCCTTATATAGGGCTGGCTGCCTGGCTTCCAGGCGGGTCCGGCTGGGCGCGCCAGCCGGCTTATGTCGGCTACAGGGGTGTTTCTTCGTGACGCTGCATGTCCGCCGAGCAGTAGAACCTCGTAGGCCTGCAGGCGATGTCGGGGTAGACTTGGAGACGTGGAGAGCCAGGCGGCGAAGAGGCCGGCCCCCGCCTACTCGTCCGGCTGCACCTAGAGCTCCATGCTGGCGTGCTGGGTGGCGCCCCGTGTCTCCCGCCTGTCGGGGCTTCTAGGCTTCGTAGGAGACGTAGGACTAGGCCTTTCTTTAGCCCATGCCTGGATGTCACGGGGGGACAGCCGGGCGTGGCTCCTGCACCCGCCCAACATGGGCCCTTGTCTTCTGCTTTTCATAGACGGATGGCAGCCGGTCCTCCGGTTGCCAGCCGCCCGAGTTCGGCTGCAACGGTTGACTCTGGTCACATAAGGCGGGCGCCGCTTGTCGTTATCTGTTTGTCTCTGAGGAACGTGATGATGACGGGCCTGCGGCCCGGCTGCGTTAGGCTAGGCGGAGCCCGACTACACTCGGGGCAGGCGGACCCGGCTTGGCTAGGCAGCTGGGGGCGGCCAGGCTGAAGGCCTGCTTTTGATCTTTGCGTTTCACTCGGGATCTTCTGTGGGTCTTTGGGTACCCCGGTTTCATCCCCACGACAGTCATCATCGATGGTGGAAGTTGCCACAACTTTGCAAGCAAGGAACTTTGTGATAAGCTCAACTTGAAGTTCAAGAAGCACCCACACCCATACCATGTCCAATGGTTGAGTGATTCCGGATCCATCAATATACAACACATGGTGCAAGTCTCCTTCAAGATTGGTGCTTATGAAGATACGGTTGATTGTGATGTTGTGCCTATGTCCGTGTGCCATCTACTCCTTGGGCTTCCATGGCAATATGACAAGAGTGCTATGCATGATGGTAGGACCAATTATTATAGCTTCAAGAACAACAATAAGACCTTCGTCCTTCGCCCCATGACACCGAGCCAAGTCATTGCCGACAATGCAAAAACACTTGCAAGGGCACAACATGAGTTCAACCATCCTAATGATCATCGGCGCCACCCAACCGCCCAAGAAAGGGTTGAGAGAGAGAAAGCTTCTAGTGAGAAGAGTGGTGCGTGAGAGATCCACTATAAAGTGAGTGAGAGCCACAAGACAAATGAGAGTGACACTTCAAAGAGAGTTCCTACAAAACTTACACTATTTGCCACCAAAAGAGAGATGAGGGAGTTGAGAGAAAACCCATCCACCCTTCACTATGTGCTCATATGCAAGGGTGAAGTTTCTATGACTAACAACTTTACAAACCTTCCTCATTTGTTGTCTCTTTTGAAGAAATTTGAAGATGTCTTCCCTCAAGAAGTGCCACCGGGACTACCGCCTCTTCGCGGCATCGAGCATCACATAGACCTTGTTCCCGGCGCACCGATACCGAACCGCGCACCGTACCGCACCAACCCTGAGGAGACCAAGGAGATTGAGCGTTAAATACAAGAACTCCTAGCCATGGGACACATCAGCGAGAGCTTGAGTCCGTGCGCCGTGCCCGTCATCTTGGTGACCAAGCACGACAACACTCTTCGTCTATGCATGGATTGTCGCCCCATCAACGCCATCACGGTGTGGTATCGCCATCCTATCCCTCATCTAGATGATATGCTTGATGAACTTTGCGGTTCCTCTATCTTTTTGAAAACTGATCTTAAAAGTGGTTACCACCAAATAAGGATGTGTGAAGGTGATGAATGGAAGACCGCGTTTAAAACAAAGCTTGGTCTTTATGAATGGCTTGTCATGCCATTTGGTCTTTCCAACGCACCCTCCACTTTTATGCGCCTCATGAATCATGTTTTGCGTTCTTTCATTGGAAAATTTGTGGTGGTATACTTTGATGACATCCTTATTTATAGCAAGTCGTTGGAAGAACATACTTCACATGTTGCTCAAGTTTTGTTGGTTCTTCGCATTGAAAAACTCTATGCCAATTTTTCTAAGTGCACTTTCGCCACCAACAAACTTGTTTTCTTGGGTTTTGTTGTTTCTTCCGATGGAGTTGAGGTTGATGATGCAAAGATACAAGCTATTCGGACTTGGCCTTTTCCCACATCCCTTGAAGGGTTGAGACGTTTCCTTGGTTTTGCCGGATTTTACCGCCGTTTCATCAAAGATTTTTCCTCAATTGCTTGTCCCCTCCACGAACTTACAAAGAAAAATGTACCTTTCGTTTGGGGACATGCGCAGGATTTTGGTTTCAATGAGCTCAAACGGTTGTTAACCGAAGCACCACTCCTCACCCATCCGGATTTTTCGAAAACTTTTGAGATGGAATGTGATGCGAGTGGATTGGGAATTGGAGGAGTTCTTATGCAAAACGGTAGGCCCATCACTTACCATAGTGAGAAACTTGATGGAGCTCGTTTAAACTGCCCCATTTATGACAAAGAATTGTATGCTTTGGTTCGTGTTCTAGATGTTTGGCAACACTATGTTCGCCCTAAGGAGTTTGTCATACATTCGGATCACGAATCTTTGAAATATTTGAAAAGTCAATCTAATTTGAACAAAAGACATGCTAAGTGGGTTGAGTTCATCAAGGTTTGCTATTTGCATCAAGGTTTCTTGTTTAAGGCTAACAAACTTTGCATTCCCAAGTCTTTGCTTCGTTTGCTCCTTTTGAAGGATTCTCACGGAGGAGCGCTCATGGGACACTTTGGACACGACAAGACCTTCGCCATGCTCACCACCAACTACTTTTGGCCACACATGTACCGCGATGTGAACCGCCTTGTGCGCCGATGTTCTACATGTCTCAAAGCTAAGTCTACTCTAAACTCTCATGGCCTTTACATTCCTTTACCAATTCCACATAAACCTTGGTCCGATATTGCTATGGATTTCGTATTAGGTCTTCCACGCACTAAAAAAAACAAGGATTCTATATTTGTCGTCATTGACCGATTCTCTAAGATGGCACATTTCATACCATGCAACAAGACCGACGATGCTTCATATATTGCTACTTTGTTCTTTAGGGAAATCGTCCGTCTTCATGGAGTGCCCAAGACCATTTTTTCGGATCGTGATGTCAAGTTCGTGAGCTACTTCTGGAAGACATTGATGGCCAAGATGGGAATCAAGCAAATCTTCTCCACCGCCTACCACCCTCAAACGGATGGTCAAACCGAAGTGGTGAATCGAAGCCTCTCTACACTCCTTCCTGTGTTGATCAGGCCAAACTTGAAGAATTGGGAAGAGTGCATCCCACACGCCGAGTTCGCCTACAATTGAGCTCTACACCGAGCAACAAAGAGAAGCCCATTCGAGATCGTCTATGGCTCCAATCCCTACACCGCGCTTGACATGCTACCACTTCCACTCCGTGAGCAACTTAACATGGACTTCGACAAACGCGCCGCTTACATGAAGAAACAAGAGCTACGCCCGAGAAGCACAATGAAGCACATGCTAAGAAGATGAACAAGAACAAGCGTGCCATGATATTTGAAGAAGGAGACCTTGTTTGGCTACACCTTCGCAAAGATCGTTTTCCGGATGCAAGGAAGTCCAAGCTTCATCCTCGAGGCGACGGACCTTTCATGGTTATCAAGCGCATCAATGACAATGCCTACAAGATCGACATCTCCAACTCCAAGCACTTGGTCCATGACACCTTCAATGTGGCCGATCTATCGCCATACCATGGGACTTCAAGTGATGAGGATGACCAAGAGTCGAGGACGACTCTTTTCCAAGGGTGGGGGGGAGATGATGCAGTGCGCCCTACACATGACACGCCAAGCGGACCAATGACAAGAGCTAGAGTCAAAGCTCTCCATGATAAGGTGAATTCACTCCTAGCTATGTGTGACCTTGACACTCCCTTGAATGGTTTGCTAGTTCATTCTGATACCTTTTGTGTGCTCAGCTATGTGGAACGTGGAGAACGCCGAGGAAACATGGATCAAGATGGCCAAGGGGTGCGTCAAGAGGAAGAAGAAGTGGGCGAAACTCAGGCCGGCTTGCATCCAGAGGCAGCCGGCTCCAAGGCCGGCTACCCTACAGACGCGACCGGCCTCCAGGCCGGCCTAACCGGCCCAGAATCCGGCTCCCCTGCTTCCTGTGTGCATGACGGGCCCATGTGCCTTGTACCTCCCTCCTTTCCCCACCTCGTGGCTTAGACTATAAATAGGAGTTCCCTGCCTCAGATCTAGGGGAGACTATGTTTTGGGATTAGAGTAAAGCAAGGCTTCTTCATCTCAAAGTGGTCCCTTCCTCCAATGGAGATGAATCATGGCCTCCCCTTGTGGAGATGAATCAAGGCCTCCCCTTGTGGAGATGAACCAAGACCTCCCCTTGTGGAGAAGATCCCTCTAGTGGATACCAAGACTTCCTCTTGTAGTTTGCTACTTGCTAATCTTTCCTCTTGAAGTGGCTAGATTGGGTTGGTTTTGATTGACCAATTGGACAAACAATCCTAAGAGTAAGGTGTGCTTGGGAGAGGAGAATTGGGGGCTACCCTTGGGGCTTGTTACCAGTTGAATCTTGCTGAGTTACTTCTTGCTAGTTATCTTTGATTGTTGTGAGTTTTCCCCTTTTGTGTTCTTGAGTTCATCCCTTGTTCTTTGTGTTCATCGCCCCTCCACCTCAAATCCGTGAAGGTCGGGACCTAACCCGCATCATATGGTATCAGAGCAAAGGTTGCCACGGATTTGATCTTGTTTCCCCCACAAATCCATCAAATTTTTCTTTGTGTTTTTAGAAATTCGAAAATTTCCACCAAAAATAGCCATTTTGGGATTCGAGCGATTTGGTCGATTTGATGAGTTTTTGGTAGTTTTGATCCATGAATCTGTTGCTTTAGGACCCCCTCCACCTTGGTTTGCGTTCCTTAGCCATAATTTTGCCAATTTCCCCACGAAATCGAGGTTTTCTCATCGCGTTTTCCGCCAAAAATCGAGGGTACATATACTCCTAGATGGCTAGGATTGTCGCACGTTGTTAAAGATGACCTAAAAGTGGTACTGATACTCCTAGATGGCTGGGTTGGGTGCACGTGGGTCAGATGACGTAAAGAGGGTACGGATACTCCTAGATGGCTAGGAATGGTGCACGTGTGCCCAGAAGGCTAGGATTGTCGCACGTGGTTAAGGATGACCTAAAAGTGTTACTGATACTCCTACATGGCTGAGAGGGGTGCACGTGGGTCAGATAAAGTAACGAGGGTACGTATACTCCTAAGATGCCTACGAGGGATCCATGGGGGTCCAGATGGCTAGGATTGTCGCACGTGGTTAAGGATGACCTAAAAGTGGTACTGATACTCCTAGATGGCTGGGAGGGGTGCTGGGGATCAGATGATGTAAGGAGGGTACATATACTCTTAGATGGCTAGGAGGGGTCCATGGGGGTCCAGATGGCTAGGATTGTCACACGTGGTTAAGGATGATCTAAAAGTGGTACTGATACTCCTGGATGGCTGGGAGGGGTGCACATGGGTCAGATGACGTAAGGAGGGTACGTATACTACTAGATGGCTAGGAGACGCTTTTATAACTGGATCAAGAAACCTTAATTAGTTTTTTTTGGAGGATCTAAAAGATCTATTATTCTTTTTTCTAGGCTATGAGCACATAAATCCATTTTTACACCCCTCAATCTATAATAGATTGTGCCCAGTTAAATGTTGATATGTTTAGTGCTGATGGACTAGCATAGATTATCTCGGCCAAAAAGCAATTTTTTGGTTCAGTCTTCCAATCGTAAAAAGGTTGAACTTTTGTATTCATGTACTTACCAGTTACCATCAGTAGAGAGATTGATTGTATCATGTTACTAAGGCAGTACAAGTCCTTGCAGAAGTTCAAGTTTTCAAGCCATACCAGAGAAAATTACTCACTACTTAGGTATACACATGGTCTTTTCGAGAAGTAATATGACCCTTTGTACCGAACTTAGATGATTTCTTTAGCTAACCAAGGATGTCTAACTCTCACATCTCCGATCATTTGTCGGATACATGGTCTGTTCATCCTAGCTAACTACATTAGTTCTCATATAACTTTTGTGACTCTTCACCCTAATTGTAATTAAAACGGTAACGAATAGAATTTCATAAATGAGCCAAAACAGGTCGTAACCAGTAGATTTTTGTATAACTAGAGACATGTTAGTCATAGCCACATGCACAAGTGATAATATAATGAAATGGATTGATAGATGAATGGGAACCTCTATATCGTAGCCAATGGAAACTCCGAATGTCGATGCACTATGGAAATTGTTGATGAGTGAATAGGCACCAACATGGGCATCATGGCAGGAGTACGTCAATGCGCATTAATTTCTACAACCAATGGAAGTAAGATCTAATGGTCATGGGTTTTTTACGAAAATGTTATCTGTACAAAAGATGAATCCACGTATATATGCAAGCAAGAATCTAAGCGTAAGTTTTTTTTACTCTAGCGTGCACAAGAAAATTCATCTACCAGGTGTGCAGATTGTGGGTTCGTTGTTCACATCCTCATAACTCCACGTATGAATTCACAAATATGTTATGAAGAAAAAATAAATCAATATCTTAGACTATTCAAAACTACTTCAGTTTTATATTTCTTAAAAACATTGTACAAAATATAGGTCAAATTTAGAACTTTATGATTGTATGTCTAAACCGTCGCATATTTGTCATTTGTCAAGGAAACAAGTGAATGGGAGGGAAAAATATATGTGCTAGGTAAATACATAATTAACACTTTGTCGACGCACTAAACAGGATGCCAATTTATCTTCATACAAAATTATCTTTTGAAATGGAAAAATAAAAATTCACATTCAATCTTAGGATTCAGTTATATGCCAACTTTATATTAGGTTCTCTACAAAAATGTTGTCAAGATGTTATTTTTATTAGGTTGTACAGTTGTGTAGTCAAATATTACTTCCCGGGAAAAACAGTATATTGATCCTAGAAATTTATCATAACGGAACTGCTGGGCTACATGCTGATATATCATTTTTTGGCAATCACAGGTTTCCGATCTGTACAGAGAAAGGATAAACCCCACATGCACAATCATCAAGAATCATGGTGTAATCTGATTTGATGAGACAATACAATTTTCATTGACGGTAGCTGCTCATATATAATACTTCACATATGTTATCTATTAATTTTTCAAGTGTGCACCGACACTACTAAATTTACCTTTTGTTGTTCAATCTGATTGATAAAACAGATGATATCTTGCTTCGATTATGTTGGTAAATGGTTCTAGGTTATCGAAGGTACTCTTAAACAAGTACGTCATCACAATATCATTTAACTGTTCAAATTTGATTTGGTGTCCACTGAATGCGTTTGTCATATTACATGAAAATATTTTTATCGTTATATTGTAGATGTAAAAATAACATGAATTGCAATTCACCGGTGTTGAAAACATCTGTTAGTTTACAACCTATAAGTATGTTCAAACATAAAACAATATGCTTCAAGTTGTATTCGTTTCATTATCCACGATCAGATTTTAATCATTGAGAGATGAAACTATAATTTTCTTAATAATATTATCATCATAATTAAAATTATTAAAATAAATTTTACAATTGTATGGAAAAGTTGTTAATTTTTATTAGTATTTAAAATCTAAAAAGTAAGATCAAGAGATCGCCCGTGCATGTGCGCGGGCCACTTTGCTAGTTAATAAAAATTTGCATGACACCACACACATGTTACTACCCACTATAGAGGTGGTAAACATATCATAGTAACATGTGTATGTTACTAATCTAAGTTACTCCCCACTATGACTAGCCTTAAGAGTCCTAGTTGATAGCCTGAGGGTTGATTGTAACCGAACTATTATTCAGTAATAAAGATCCCTAATTTTGATGCAACAAATAAACGACAAGTCGCTTCAACCCGAACTATGATATTTTAATATTATTTAATAATATAAGTTATTTCTTTGGTTTATCATTATTCTTGCAAGTCGCGCTCGACCCAATCATTTTCATGTCGTGTTTTTTCAGGCCTGACCCGAGCCCAACCCGGTTTGACATATGCGTAGATAACTTTAACACGTCTTCGGATCTCACAATGAAGCTGGGGTGTCGGGTCACCCCAGTTAGCAGAACACGTGGCGATAATGGTCATGGCCGCCATAGGTTAAAATGGCAGCACTGTAATTCTCAAATCCCTCTCTCCTTTCGTTATACGGCTTGATTTTCTCAAATTTTAGGGCCAGCTAGCTATGATCACGGTACCCGTGAGTGTACGTACTCCCGCGGTCAATATACCACAGACGTGAACTATATATACCTCTTTATAATTTTTAATATACTTCATTAATTTTCTAGTAGTTGATATATATATATATATTACTTCCGATAAATGTCACTAACTCACTTACATTAGTGGAATAGCTAAAAAGTTCAAAATTATAGATATGGATTAATTTTGCCTAAAATATGTTGTTATTTATGTGAATATTTCAAACTTTTGGACAAATTCAAATTCACCACGATTCCTGATTCATAAATAGATCAATTTTTTGGCACTACAAAGGGTCAAAAAATAACTTCTCAAAATATATTGCAAATTTATATCTGACAATTGTTGTTTGCTATGTTAAACATGTCCTTTTGTGCGCATTTTGGTCTCATTAACTCAGCCATCGATTTTATAACTACGGTCACTTGTACCGAAAGCCATGAAACTTCATGCATGCATCCATGGTGCTGGTAGCCTCTTTTATTTGAGATGGTATACGTTTCAGAAGTAAGTGTTTAGCACATTTTCAAATTTTAGATATTTCACAATTTATGTCAATTTTCTCATGAACTAGCCACAATCGTCCGCATGACCATTCATATAGTTAGATATAGGGGGTCAATATATATGTCAACTTTTTAGGGCTATTGCATAGAATTATGCAAGAATAGTCATCATGATTTCATTCTAAAAAATTAGGGCCAAAATGTACAAGACATGTAGAATTTAAGATATTTTGATAATTGCCATAAAACTACTTAGTTATTGGAATTTACCTAAAAGTTCATAAATTCAAGATAAATATGATGTTATTTGTGTGACAATTGCAAGATTCTGATTTCATAAACTCATTTCTATGGTACTTGCTTCACGTCAATTCACATTTCTGGCACTAAAAAATTAGACATAACATTTGTCAAAAATTCATGCCAAACTCACTTTGGAAATCTTATTTACTATGTTAATATACTTGTTTGTCTTGATTTTGGTCTTGATAGCATTAACTTAGCCATGGGATATGGCCATCACATTACGATCATTTGGACCGAAAGCCATGAATCTTCGTGCATGGTCGTCCGTTTTCAGAAGGCATAGTCAACCTACGTCATTTTTTCTCAACAACGAGGTGAAATTGCTTTTAAAAAATGAGGTTTATTTATTTTTTCTGGAATTTAGGGTATTTATTTTTTGGGGTCAAATTAGAAGAGACTTGTAGCCACAATTTGAACTACTTTTAAAAATCCGCCGAAACTCATAGAAGACGAAGCTATGTATACTTAGAAAGGGATAATAATCATCACATACATACTGGCCAACCCCACAAGGTATAATGTGTTCGAAATTGCAGTGGTGCCATTTTTGCCCATATTTTGGTACCTGGTTCTGCAGAACTCCCTTTTTGGACGCGCGTTCTATCCACACGGCTACTCCTCTGTTTTTTCACTGGCAAACATGTGAGTATCCTACTCCGTTTTTGAGTCCTGCGAAAGATGCCAAGTTTGCCTTGTTTAGCACATGCCAGGCTTTCAGAACCGTTCACCGCCCGAACTGTCCCGTCTCACCGCGACCTTTCTCGCTAGGCCTACAACTACTCCTACCTATGATACTCGTACCTCAAAGTCTCACACGGTCACACCCAGTTTCTCACACACCCACTCCCTCCCTCCCTTCCTCTCTGTCTCTACTCTCTAGGATGAGCCAAGTATAGCCTTCTGTTAATGCATACTACATTGCTACGAAAGAAGACTCTGTGAAGAACGAATGGATCCAAGATCAGGATGAGTTGGCGGGATTCAGTCTGCAGCTAGGAGGTGTAGAGCTACCCGATCCGAGCGTTGTTCCGCCGCCCGTGCCGATTAGTCGTTCCCCATCTACGCCAAAACTTCGTCCGAAGCCGAGCCGGGATCCGCTTTGGGGTCTCCTTCGAAGCTGCTAGTGGGGTCTTCGATTCCACCGGCCACGCGGAAACCCTCACCAGCGCCGTGCCCTCGCTCAACCGTCCGTCACCGTACACGTGTTGATAGGGGGTGGCCCAATCTTCTCAGTGAGCTGCGGGTAGATGGATGATGGCGGAAGATAACTTGCGAGAATCCGACGAACTCTCCGGCTGCTCCCCTGTTGCCAATGCAACAGCTCTTCAACCCAATGGATATTTGCGACGCCTCACACCGGTGCAACGTAGCCGCCGACCACGAAGCGGTTTCTGCAATCTACTAATTCCCAGTGGAACAACAGATCACACTCAAACTTCGGTAACAATAACCTCCAGATCGCAACAAAGTGGAGGGGTGAAATCCCGATCGAAACAAAAGGGAATTCTGATAGATGAATGCTTAGCAATCCAATCTAGGGTTTAATCAAAACGTGGTCTCCCCCTCTCTAGCCGCCGGCCTTGGCCTTATATGGGGACCAACCGACCTGGGGCTTGTCCTACTCGAAACGGGGTTCGATTTGACCTAAAAACGAGTACAAACCGACCAAAAATGGTTCGGTCCAGATCTGGGCGCGCAGGCCCGCCGGTTGAACCGGCCTGGAAACCGGCCTGGAGGCCAGGCGCGTCTGCTGCCTAGCCGGTTTGCCAGCCGGTTTGGCCGGGCTGGCGACCGGGCGTCTCTGATGCATGCCCGGTTTTAGCCGGGCTGGAAACCGGGTTAGGAACCGGGTCCCTCTGGTGACCAGCCGGTTTTCCAGCCGGTTTGGCCGGGCTAGGAGCCGGCTTCTCTGGCTCCTCCCTTGCGTCTCTGTCTTCTTCTTCCCCTCTTGCGCATGCCTCCCGCTCCTCCCTGGCGCCATTAAGGACGTCGTGCTCGAATCCTTGCTGCTCCTTTAGCCCTCCGTCAATGTTTGTGTTATCAACAACCCTGATCATACATAAATGCATAGATTTAGGTAGTATAAAATTCTCATTATCACAAACAGCATATTCAACTAAGAGTGAGTTCACCTGTTGTCCAAGTAGCTTGGCACGAGCTCTTGTTATTAGTCCAATCCTCACTTCATCGGGCTTGTCTTGAACAGCAACATCATCAATGGAACAAAATGATAAAGGACTAGGGATGTCCTCATCACGTGTCGGTCGGCAGCGACGAAATCATCATCGGTCGCAGGGTTGTCGCTGCAGCCTCCGTTTCCGGATTGGTTTCGGCCCAATCCTTGCGCGAGAATGGTCATGTCAACATCCTTGCCTTGTTTCACAATATCAACACCTTCTGGTGATCCATTTGCCGCGCCGCTACACCTATCGGCCGTCCCCCCTTCACCAAGTTCTTGGGCTGGTCCTTCTTGTGCGGTTGTGGCTGGTTCTTCGTCGGCGGCGCCCCTTCCGTCTTCCTTCTCCAAGTGGAATAAGGTTAGATTTCAAGGATTCGGGTTGTAACCCCAATTTGACGTTCATGCATGCATTCTCATATTGGAGAAATTAACGTGTACTGTATGGTTCAGTTAGTGTTAGTTTTGTCAACGCGTTGTGCTGTTTTTGTCCATTTAGATGATGCATTGTGCTTTTTAGGTTATTTTGATTGATCACGCATTGTTCTGCTTCGTTAATTTAATTAGATGACACCTTTTAGCTGCCCATGCAATTTTGATTATATACAACTGTTGAAATAATTTTGATGATGTTGTGTGCTGTTTATGTTATTTTGCTGATGCATTGTGCTGTTTAGCCATTTTACTAAGATGATGGCTTGTGCTGTTTAGGTAATATATTTTGATGACAGTGTGCTGTGTAATTGCTTTTGATGACGCATTGTGCTGTTTAGATTATTTAGACGATGCATTTACATTCTTTGGTAATTTAGATGTTACATTTCTTATCTTTATGTAATTCCAATAAATTACATATGGATGCTGCTCTGTACATTAGCATATACATGTGTGCAGAGAAAAGCCAGAAATGCTTACATTTAGGAACAGAGGTAGTAGTACATATGGGCTGGCGACCGGGCGCCTCTGATGCATGCCCGATTTTAGCCGGGCTGGAAACCGGGCTGTGAACCGGGTCCCTCTGGTGACCAGCCGGTTTTCCAGCCGGTTTGGCCGGGCTGGGAGCCGGCTTCTCTGGCTCCTCCCTTGCGTCTCCGTCTTCTTCTTCCCCTCTTGCGCATGCCTCCCGCTCCTCCCTCGCGCCATTGGGGACGTCGTGCTCCAATCCTTGCTGCTCCTCTAGCCCTCCGTCAATGTTTGTGTTATCAACAACCCTGATCATACATAAATGCATAGATTTAGGTAGTATAAAATTCTCATTATCACAAACAGCATATTCAACTAAGAGTGAGTTCACCTGTTGTCCAAGTAGCTTGGCACGAGCTCTTGTTATTGGTCCAATCCTCACTTCATCGGGCTTGTCTTGAACAGCAACATCATCAATGGAAGAAAATGATAAAGGACTAGGGATGTCCTCATCATCCTCCCCCCCTTGAAAAGGCGTCGACCCCGACGCGTCAAGGTACTCTTCAGCATATGGCGTCAAATCAGCAACGTTGAACGTATTACTCACGCCAAACTCAGTAGTAGGAAGATCTATCTTGTATGCATTATCATTTATCTTGGCAAGAACCTTGAACGGACCATCACCACGCGGCATCAACTTGGACTTGCGCTGAACAGGAAATCTGTCTTTGCGAAAGTGCACCCAAACCATGTCGCCGGGTTGAAAGATCACCTCCTTTCTCTTCTTGTTTACACGAGCTGCATTGTACTTGCCTTTCTTCTCAATAGCTTCTTTAGTCTTCTCATGTATCTTCCTCACAAAATCTGCACGCTTCGATGCCTCCATGTTGACTCTCTCATGTAACGGAAGCGGCAGCAAATCAAGCGGAGTAATGGGTTTGAAACCATACACCACCTCAAACGGACACAATTGCGTGGTTGAGTGTACCGCCCTGTTGTATGCAAACTCCACATGCGGCAAACACTCCTCCCACACACGCAGATTCTTCTTGACCATTGTCCGCAGCAACGCCGAAAGTGTGCGGTTCACCACCTCCGTTGACCATCAGTTTGGGGATGACAAGTGGTACTAAACAGCAGCTTCGTTCCCAGCTTGCCCCAAAGTGTCTTCCAGAAGTAGCTCATGAACTTCACATCACGGTCAGAAACGATCGTCTTGGGTACTCCATGTATGCGCACGATCTCCCTGAAAAACAGGTCAGCAATATGCGACGCATCGTCGCTTTTGTGGCAGGCAATAAAATGTGACATCTTAGAAAAACGATCCACTACCACAAAAATAGAATCATGTCCTCTCCTGGTTCTAGGCAATCCTAACACAAAATCCATGCTTATGTCCTCCCATGGAGTTGTAGGTGCAGGAAGAGGAGTATACAAACCATGAGGCTTCAGTTTGGACTTTGCCTTGTTGCAAGTGATGCAACGCTTCACAAACCTGTCCACATCACGCCTCATGCGTGGCCAATAAAAGTGATCAGCCAACATCAGCAACGTCTTCTCACGTCCAAAGTGTCCCATCAAACCGCCACCATGTGATTCCTGCAACAACAGCAAACGCACGGACGACTCGGGCACACATAATTTATTAGCTCTAAACAAGTATCCATCATGCATATGGTATTTTTCCCAAGCTTTCACATCAGAACACTTAGCAAAAGGCATGGAAAAATCAGTATCATTAGCATATAAATCACGCAAACTCTCTAAACCAGGAACTTGAACATCTAAGTGTGTCAAAAGCATGCTTTTCCTAGAGAGTGCATCAGCAACCACGTTCTCTTTGCCTTTCTTATACTTAATAATGTATGGGAAGGATTCAATGAACTCAACCCATTTAGCATGACGCTTATTCAAGTTAGATTGGCACTTCAAATATTTCAATGCTTCATGATCAGAATGTATGATAAATTCCTTTGGCCACAAATAATGTTGCCAAACCTCAAGAACACGAACAAGAGCATACAATTCTTTATCATAAACAGGATAGTTCAATTGTGCACCATTCAATTTTTCAGAAAAATATGCAATTGGTTTACCCTCTTGCATCAACACACCTCCTATTCCAATGCCACTAGCATCACATTCAATATCAAATTGCTTATTGAAATTAGGAAGCATAAGTAACGGTGCAGAAATCAAACGGCGTTTCAGTTCATCAAAAGCAGCATCTTGGGCTGCGCCCCACACAAACGCAACACCTTTCTTAGTAAGATCATTCAAAGGTGCAGCAATAGTACTAAAGTCTCTCACAAAGCGTCTATAAAAACCAGCAAGACCAAGAAAACTTCGTACTTGTCCAACAGTCATGGGAGTAGGCCAATTTGTAATAGCTAATTTTTGCTTCATCTACCTCTACTCCATTTTTCGAAACAACAAACCCAGAAATATGACCTTGTCTTTGCAAAACGTGCATTTAGCAAGATTACCATACAGCTTATTATCACGCAACACTTGCAAAACTTGTCGAATATGATCACTATGTTCAGTTCATTGTGGCTATAGATCAAATATCATCAAAATATACTACCACAAATTTACCAATAAAATGCCTCAAAACATGATTCATCAATCTCATGAAAGTACTAGGTGCATTAGTTAAACCAAAGGGCATCACTAACCACTCATATAAACCGAATTTTGTTTTGAAAGCAGTTTTCCATTCATCTCCTTCTTTCATCCTAATTTGATGATAACCACTACGCAAATCAATTTTAGAGAAGATAACAGCACCACTAAGTTCATCTAACATGTCATCCAAACGTGGAATAGGGTGTCGATAACGAATAGTGATGTTATTAATCGCTCTACAATCTACGCACATGCGCCATGTACCATCTTTCTTAGGGACCAAAATAACAGGAACAACACAAGGACTTAAGCTCACACGAACATACCCTTTGTCAAGAAGCTCTTGTACTTGTCGCTGTATCTCCTTCGTCTCCTCGGGGTTGGTCCTATAGGGAGCTCGGTTTGGAAGTGTGGCTCCTGGAATCAAGTCAATTTGATGCTCAATACCCCGCATTGGTGGCAAACCAGCGGGCACTTCCTCCGGAAAAACGTCACCAAAATCCTGCAAAACATCAGAAACACCAATAGAGAGAGGGGTCATGTCGTTAGAAACAAGAATTTCCCCCTTGCACATAAGCACAATGGGTACTAGAGTGGGATCCTCACGAAACTCTCTCAAATCAGATTTGGTGGCTAACATTACTAATTTCTTCTCTCCCTCACTTTTCTTTTTACCACTCGAATTTGGCTTGTGGCTCTCACTCACCGAAGGTGGAGTCTCTCGACTAGCTAATCTCTCACTCTCATCCTCACGGTGAACCTCAACTTTTGACGTGAATCATTTACAATATCTTGTGGTCAAAGGTCTCAAAAGAATCTCCTTGCCTTGCCAATTGAGCTGATATGTGTTGGATCTCCCATTGTGACGTACATCACGATCATACTGCCAAGGACGTCCCAACAACAAGTGGCACACCGTCATAGGAACTACATCACACTCCACGGTGTCCTTATATGGTCCAATCTGAAACTCAATGCGCACTATGTGATTGATCTTCATCTCTCCACTATCAGTCAACCACTGGATATAATATGGATGTGGGTGCGGCAAATATTTCAGATTCAGTTTTTGACAAAGCTCTTTACTAGCCAAATTGTGGCAGCTGCCACCATCAATGATCACCTTGCACGACCTACCATTACCAACAGCAGCTCTTGTTTGAAACAAATTGCAGCGCTGCTCCGCAGGACTAGGTGTAACACTCAATGCTCTAGGTGTGCAAACAATAGATGGCAAGTGTGTAGCATCAGCATAATGTAAGCCATCTTCAGTCTCCTCCGGCGAATCAGGATCAGCATCATCACCACTCTCATATTCTCCCGTGTCCTCATTGATCAACATCACCTTTTGTTTGGACAATCACGCTTGAAGTGACCCTTGCCTCCACACGTATGGCAGTTCATATCACGTGTGCGGGCTGTAGAACTAGAAGAACCCGTACCACTAGCTGCTGGCTGGGTGCCGGTTTAGCTGGAGGGGCAACCGAAACTGATTTGGAGGGTGTAGCAGGACCACGGAAACTAGAAGCAGGACTAGGCGATACCGCACTAGGTGTAGTCCGTGGTGTAAAACTTCCTCGCCCAAAGGACGAACGAGGTGCATACTTGGTGTCTTCGGCCAACTGTAGTTCAGCTTCACGTGCTTGATGCAACAAATCTTGCACATCGCCATATTGATGATGACGCACAATTCGCTTGATATGAAATCAAACCTGAAAGAAAACGCTGCATAGTTTGTTCAGGTTCTTCTCGCACTTTAGCACGCTGCATGATCATCTCCATCTCCTTGTAGTACTCATCAACGGACAGGTGCCTTGCTTCAAATTCTGCAACTTATCATACAAAGAACGGATGTAATTACGAGGAATAAAACGGTGACGCATCTCTTCCTTCATCTCTCGCCAAGAAAGAATAGGCACATCATTAGCATCACGCCTAGCAGTCACAAGTCCGTCCCACCATAGCAAAGCATAGCCATCAAATTCAGAAGATGCAGCTTGACCTTTCTATCTTCAGTATAGTCATGCAACGCCACAATTTCTCCATCTTCAGCTCCCAATTGATGTACTCTTCCACGTCAATAGAACCTTCAAATTTTGGAATGCTGAATTTTGGTTTCCCGAGAACATCATCATCTCCATGGGCTGCATGACCAACATTATGGCCCAAATTACGGCGCGCACCAACAGGAGCAAAACCCCTACCAGGCGGTGCGGCACCTCTACCTCTAGAAGGAGGTTGTGGTCCATGTAGCAGGAGGTACATAAGCAGGCTCCTCCTCCTCCTCCTCCTCAGCATCAACGTATTCACCGTGATCACCATGAACACTAACATCATCAGCTGGCTGGTCGTGGCGCTGTGTCAACGTACGCATAGCACGAGTCAAAGTGTCAAGATTTGCTTGTATAGTCTGGAGTGTAGCCGCATAATCATTAGCTGTTTAAAGAACATTCTCAAGCTTGACATCTATGGCCGCCAAATCTCTCTGTGTCTTGTCACACTGATTGTTGAACTGCCGAGACAAGTGATCACGAAGAGCCTCATACTCTCTCCAAGAAACAGCTGCAGTGCCTTCCTTCCTTTGTCTCACCACGCTATCCCTCTCGTCGTCTGAAGACATGATTAGTGCACACAAGTATATATAGCAATATGTAGGTGGAAACTCTCAACTCACTCAAAACCGAAAGAAATTGTGGATCTTACCGTTCCAAAGTGAATAGTAAAGCTTACCACACGTAGGGACTGAAACGTGCACTGCGGGGGTGAAGCGAATATTATGGGTCTCAAAGCGTCACACAACAAAACCAGGGTATTTGTCGTGTCTCATTGCACGGACACCGGTAGTATAGGATACCCCCTTTTAGGTTCGGCACGGGGCGCGAAGGAGGCTGAGAATCGTCTTCTTGGGCGGAGTCTAGATCAAGCTCTCCTCTCCACGATCAAAGCATGCAACCAAAGGGACACAAGGAGCTAGCCAGGTTCAGGCCGCCCGGAGGCTAAAAGCCCTACTCCTGCATGTCTGGATTGATGGGTTCTTCATGGTGTGGCTTACAATGGAACCTCCCGGACAGGGTACCCGGAAGGGTTTTGGCTGGAGGTAGAAGAAGGACAGATCCTGACCCGGAGGAGATCACCTTCCTCTCTACCTTCGCAACCCTAGTCTAGTCTTGCTCTGGTTCTAGCTTGTGTTCTTCCTTGCTTCGACCTCTTGTGGGACCCGGATTAACTGTCCGAAATACCCTTGTGCCTACAACATCAGCGATCCCATGATCAGTCTGTCGCTGAGCACAATCAAACTGGTATCAAAAGAACACCCATAAATACCGAATGAAATTACTTACTTGACTGAAGCCATAACTCCACCAGATACTTGCAGCGGATATCACCAAACAACGTGGAGCCCAAGCCATTTGCCAACCCTACAGGCAGCTGACTGGGAAGCGCCCTAGTTCGCATTGACGTTATTGAAGTCTTCTTCTTCGAACAGTTCTTCTTCAAAATCTGGCTAAGACAATAGCCAGGGACGAAACCAATATGAGTACATTTGAATGTACTCGCAAACTACCCCCGAAATGAACATGCACTACTCTTTTTATTGTTTAAATAAAACTTCGTTTGCTTTGAAAACTCTATATCCTTGTTGAAAAGAGAAGGACATACTTTTGTTTAATAAAACTTTGTTTTGAAATCTCCATATCTTTATTGAAAAAGGAAAGAAGGCTGTTAGAACTTTTCCCATAAAGTCTGTTTTTGTAAGAAGTCTCGTTTAAAACTTTTCCCCGAAAATACATCACTGTTGAAATAGGTAAGAAGTCTCTTTTATAAACATTTTCCCGAAAATCACCATTTGGTTTATTTCTCCAAAACTCCTCCTTTTCCGACCATAACCCTTCATGGTCACTCAATCCCAACAACCCCATGCCGGCCCGTTGGCATAGTTGCATAAAACATTTTCCACTTTCAAATCACAAAAGTCTTCACTTCCCGACCATAGCCCGTCATGGTCAATCATTCTCCAGCAACCTCATACCAGCCCGTCGGTAGAGTTGCAGATACCACACATCTCCATTTTATTTTCAAATCTCAAAACTTTGCAAAACTTGCACATGGTCAGAGGACAGCCTCCAACTGTCCATATCTGAGGACTCGGCTATTCGAATAGTTTTACCCTCTGCAGAGGTAGCACGCTTTTCCCACACCCATCCGGTAACTCATCGTGTCAGCCACGTCCCGCCATACAAGGTGTATGCAAAGTTGAGCCACCGACCATAGCCTGTCCTTTGCTCATGCTAGTATAGGACCCTACCGCTACGATACTTTCCAACACACTTAACCCAGCCCGTCGGAATCTAAGTGTGAGGACTCGTAGTTCTGCCCGGCGATTTATGGTGGAAACTTCAATCCTCTTTCTCCAATACACTCATACCAACTCTGTTGGCAGACTTCTCTTAAGAGGACCCAGGTCAGGGGTAGGTCATCCAAACCATCCCCTGATGGAATGGGGTCATCCCCGTTGTTGAGGCATCCAGTACTAATATGAGCAAATTATATGACTAAGCCCTTTCCCATATGTGGGTAAATGTGGTCGCACAGATTATCGGCTGGTCGTCATAGTACAAAGACACAATGTGCATTTTTCATAAACACCACCATTCACCATTTCTCCATTTCCACACCGACATCTCGATATTCCACAACCTCACAAGTATTTTCAAAGGGAGTTTTGAGTAAACAATATTTTTCCCATCCTATAGTTTGAAAAAGAATTTCCAACTAATATCTCCATATAGGGTGTCAAAATAATATACTTATATTTTGGAAAAGGGTTTTCAAAATCATAGCTTTAGTGGCAAACACCACATAAATCACTTATGCTCTTTATAAGTAAAACATGTGAACCAAAATAGATGTATATAAATGCAAGCTCAGAGGATAGCTTGCCTGATTCCAGCATAATGTTCCTGAACTTCTTCTCACTGATCCGAGAAATAAATTCTCATCCTTCCTCAATAAACTCTCTCCAGAGGCCACTCCGGTAGCACCAATATCTAACGTCGCAACAGGGAAATAACCAACACTCAATATACCAAACAAAACCACATGTGATGCACAAACAAGTAACAAACCACAAGCATCAACTAATCCTTCAAGCAACAACTAGGACCATCGATCACAAAACTATCTTAGGCAAAGATTAATAGCAAGCACCTTCCTTTAAACAGGAAATACTTCAGACAAAAGTTAGGCCACCAATTAGTCTCTATAAGTGGAACCATCACACCAAGCTAGGGTGTGATAAAGTGAAACACTAGGAACCTAGCAAAATTGGATTTGTTCCAAAAATTATTACTGATTAATTTATAAAATCCTTTTTAAATCTGCCCTTTTGTTAATTTGTTTTAAACAACATTACAAAATAAATTTTCCATGTTTGGAAACAAGGTGGAACATGAAGGTCATCACTTTCTGAACATTTTAAGAGGTCAAACTTAATTTTTGGATCCTTATTTTTAAAGATATGAATTTTCCTAATTTGTTTTATATTCTGCCATTTTCTTTATTTCAATAAAACAACAATTAAACTAATTTATTTGGATAGGTGAATTACACCAAAAGACAGGCCTTATTTATCTGAACATTTTGGTATCTTGTTTGCAATTTTTGGACAAGTATTTAATTAGTTATGAATTTTTGAAGTTTAAACAATTTCTGTCTTTTCTTTTATATTCCCAGAAACTTCAACCGAATCGTTTTGCACTCAGGGCTGGGTTAGCCACAGTCGCTGACATGTGGGGTCCAGGCCACGTAGGCAGCCACGTAAGCGTAAGGGGCCCACGGCCAGGTTTGACTGCGGTGAGACGCGGACTGGTGCGCGCGCGCGGGTGGTCACCGGCGGCGACGAGCACGGGCTCGGCGGAAGGGGACGCGCGGGGATGCGCTACTGGACGTTTTCGACGGGCACGAGTACGGCGAACCTATCCACGGCGGCGCCGCCACCTAACTGTCACCGGATACGCCGCATCGACAGAGACGAACGACGGCCGGCGGCGAGCTAAGGCGGAGCCACTTCTAAGCGACGAAATAGAGGGAGAGGTGGGGGATGGAGATGTCCAGGAGGTGCGCCTGCTCACCCTCGATGCATGGGTGCGATCCGTTGGTCCTGAGGTGGACGGGAACGGCGGCGAGCTTGCTCGAAGTGCGTCGGCCGGAGAGGAAGAAGACGGCGGCGATCTCGTGAACGACGGCGTCCCACCTCGATTCCTTGAACGTGGATGCAGAGGACGACGAGGCGAAGACGGTGGCGCGCTTCGATTTGCTCGGGGAGCTCTGTAATGGCGGCGATGCTCGACGGCGAGCTCGGCAACCTGCGGCTAGGGTTTGTCTTCGTGGGGCGAAAAGAGAGAGGAGAGGGAGTGGGCGAGCGAGGGAGGGGGAAGCAGAGGAGCGCCAGGGGGGCCTCTTATCTCCTTCGAGTGGCAGGAGACGCGCGGGAGGGGGGGGGCCTGGCGAGCTCGGCGCGCGGGAGGACGACACGGTGGCGTCGACCACGGGCTGCTACAGAGAAGACGACACTTTTGCCGATAACCCCCTGGATTTCCGTTTCTAATTACAACTAGGTCCTTTTTCCTGTTTCTTTTATTTCTTTTAAAACCAGTAGGGTTTTAGGGAATTATTTGGGGTACTAAAACATTTTATAAAAATTTGAAAATATTTGGGTAGGCTCC
Source organism: Poa pratensis (assembly GCA_947311845.1). NCBI lineage: Eukaryota > Viridiplantae > Streptophyta > Magnoliopsida > Poales > Poaceae > Poa > Poa pratensis. The sequence goes on from CAMZMU010000001.1 coordinate 246,843, forward strand.
CCTTGTCAACTAGAGCCTCCACAAAAATTGGTTTTTTAAATTAAAATGTTTTGAACATAATTTGTTCATAGAGTTTAAATATGTTGTTTTTGGTAAATAATATTTGATACTCTTTTAATATTTTCAAGCAAATGATAAAATATTGTTTTGAACTTTTGGAACTTTCTTGACAAATATGGCAACTTCAAATACTTTATATTTTCATAGAGAAAATATTTGTTTGAAGAAAATAGAGAGTGAGGTAGGTAGATGAATATATTAAGATCATTTCTTTAACTCATGATCTTAATTTCTATTTGTTGAATAATTGGAGGAGTTTGTTTCAAATTTAAGTCACATTCCAAATTTGTTGCCAAGTGTGTTTTTAATTTACTACTCAAGTATATTGGTGTAATTATTCACCCAAGCAAACAATAAAACAGGAATTAACAATCAATACAATCATAAGTCCAATAAGCCAACTATCACAACAAGATCAACACCCAACCAAGTCCACACAATTCAAACCACAAGGATTAATCACACCACCATTTACATAATTAACAATACTATCTTATAAATATGATCACACTTAATTATGACAAGATGATGTTTAAAACTATCTCAACTCCACCTTGATACTTTTGGAAAGGGTTTTGAGCAAGGCAAAATATGTGGGGTAATATATTTCCCACTTGTGTTCTTTTTAAAAGGGAAGTGATAATCAAAGTTTATAAAATGGGAGTTGCATACAAATGCAAAATATCAAGTTTAAAAGATAGATAGGAGATAGCATATAGATCTCCATATTTTTGGGAACACATAGCTTTGGAAATACCTTTACTTTCTCAAATAGTGGGTATTAGTTTTGGTTGTTGCTAAACCAAATATCATTGAAATGGAGTTGGCCAAAATAAGAATGGAAAAGATACATGGAATATTTTTCTTGTCATGACATGATCACCAAGTTAATAATATTTTCATCTTGGTTGAGTTTCTGGTTAATATTTACTAGTCAAACAACTTAAACAACAAGTCACACAAGGTCACACATAGCAATGGGATGGAAAACACAATCATCTAAAATATTTCAAAAAGTTTTTGTTGGTTCTGAATTTTGGGTCTGGTAAAACTAAGTTTTTCTTAGTTTACAAATTTGGGATGTGACAGCTCTTCCCCCCTTAAAAATAAATCTCGTCCTCGAGATTTGCCCGGTGGTAACAGGGGAGTACGAGGGCACGGGTTTTGGGCTGAATATACTTCCAAAGTCGATGCTTCTTTAGTGAGGTGGCCTTCTGGGATCTTGACCAATTGATGATGCAAGGCTTTCTTTGTCGATAAATTTCTGTGTTGAGTTCGGATCCCTGATGATGAGGTCGACTTGACGATCGATGCTGAGGGATAGTCGTGGTTGGCTGTTTCCAGATACTATAAGGTTGAAGCGCCAGGAGCTAATTATTACTACGTTCTTGTATACCTATTGAAGGTCTTCCCCCCTTAAAAATGGGTCTTTAATCAGTCTTGTTGAAAGTCGCAGCTGGAGTTGACTTGGAGGCATCATTCTTCTGGAGTAGCTTGATGATCTTCGTTGTGGGCGTCACTCCGCGGTGCTTGGGTTGGTGCAGATATCACATCCTGATATTGTCGCCTTACAAGGGTCGCGGATGGGGATGCGTTGTCTTCAGGATGCGTCAAGTCTGCGTAGTTAATTCTCTCCGGGTTCTAGTTAGAAGAGGGAGGTTAAAACTTCTAGTTGCGTCGGAGCTTGCTTGATGGTTGATGTTGCCAACAGCAGGTGCTTCCGTTATTTGATTCTTCTTAGTAACTTCCGGTGGATCTTCTTCACGCTTTTCTTCCTTCGGCTTGGCGAGAAAAAGGCTGGTCCTGAAAGACTTCTTTGGTCCTGGGTCTTCACGAAGCTTCGCAGGTGTCTTCATAAGTAAGTTAGAGTGCACCAGAATAGTTAGGGTTTCCGGGAAAACTTTCTGGTTGAGGGGCTTAAGTTAGTTGTCAAGGGAGTAGGGGTGCTATACTCTGAACATCAAACTTTTTATACCTAAAATCCAAAACAACCAACTTTACACAGGCCTCTAATTCTCGAATCTTCAAAATACCATTCCAACATCTCTGGTAAGGCCACTACAACTAGTTAATTGAATCACGGCCTTTGCCCGAGCTAAAGTTATTAATCCACCATCATCTTCTTCGGGCATAACTCTTTATCATAGTATAGTTCAATCTATTACCCATCAAACCTTTAGGCATAGTCTTCCCATTACATTCTATCACAAAAATCGTAGTGGTCCACCAATTATTTCTTGATTGATTTTCTCCCCAGATAGGCATATCTCATATTATCTTACTCCTTCAGGTCATTTTCCCACGATCATATCATCAAAGCTAAATAAAGCATCCAACATCATGTGATCATATCATCAAGAATTGACCCACTTTCTAACCAAATTCAGATTTTATCTCAACACTTTGGGCCTTGATCTCATAATCAAAGATAAACGATTTTCTAAGAATAATCCAAACAGAGCATGACAAGCTCTGAAACTACTGTCACCTAGAATGTCTTGCTACTAGACCAAGTCATATTGATTCTAGAATCCGATAAACATTCACTTATCCTCCACCAATTATTTCTTGCATCCAACAATCTACTCATTTGCTAACTCATCTTTGACCACTTCCTATAATTCCATAAGAATTTACCACAAGGTCACTTGCGCTAGAATCACCCTAAACATTCCAACACCGGAGTATTCTTCTTAATTTACTTGCTTCTAACCAATCCAACATCATTTTATCAGCAAGTGCTTCCTAAAAATCCAATAACTTTCACCTTTATTTCTAAACCTTAAATCAAGGGTCACGTCTTCTAGTTCCAGATAACCACCAATGGTTGGGGACCACAACTGGTTAGCCCCAGAGTATTAATCAAATATATCATCTGTCCAAACCCAATTAATTTATCGATCCACTCCAAGTTTTCACTCCTATTCTAAACCTCAAATGTTTGACATTACCAACATTATCCAACAAATTTTGATTTCATCATGATCCTTTTGAGTAATAAACTCATAGTTCAACACTCTTATATCCTCCTAAAGTCTCTTTTCTACCAACTAGTTTTGAGTCGTCCTATGGCACTTATTCCTTGGTCTAGAAAAAGCAGTTAGTATTTTGCAAAATTGGTTAGATGAGAGATTAAAGTTAGATAAATTATGTTAGTTAGTTAGTTTTTCATATTGTTTTGTTAGTCCGACGGGATACGACCAGTGTCATCTACGTCGGGTCTTGAATCTTCATCTTTCTCGATGGCTTGATGTGGTTGTACAAAACACGTATGAAGGCGCTATCCGTCTTGCAGAAGGTCGCAAAGTCTTGGGTAGAGAGTATTCCATACCTTGCTTCTCTTACTAGGGAAAATTTTCTGAAGGGTTTTTCTAAGTCGACTTTTGAGAGGGTACAAAAAGTACATCTATGGCCAACACGGCAAAAAGGTTTTTGCAAACAGTCTAAAATAAAGCAACAGATAAAAGTGTGGTTACTTTGGGTTCCCGACAATTTTGTGAAACACACAAGGAAAACAACACACATGAATGCCACACACAAGCAAGATCAATCAAGGCACTTTTAGCACCAACAGGCGTTTAATACCGTGGAAGATGGGTTTTGCTCAAGTAAAACGAGCTTATCCTATTGATCCTATGGGTCTTTGTATCTCGAGGATTTTCTTCACCTTGTCCAAGTGGGAAACTTTGGCGGTGAAATTACTGCGATTTCGGAAGGTTGCACGGATCATCGGTCTTCGCATATAAATCGCCTTGCTGTTGAAGTCTTCGGGTTGCTAAGTACCCAGGTCTGGTTTGGGGTGTCGTCAAGTATGTAAGTTTGAATGGAGGTAAGACAACAGATGGAAACTTTTGATAAACCTTTAGACAAGAGATAAGGTTTAGAATAATTCGAGAAGGTGAAAAGAGTGGAAGCTACACTTAGGCTTCCTTAGATACAAGTAATTTTAGGTAGTAATATTTTTCTTTCCAAAATAATTCTCTCGTATGGGCCTTGGTGAAACAGGGCTGTTGAAGTCTTCATTTTATCGCCTTAGTCTTCAGCTGGAATACTTGGGATTGTCGAGGTAGTAACTGAGTGGAATTGTCGATATTGAGTTGAGGTCTTCGAGGTTTCTTGCTTTATTGATACTGACGATCTTGGTATTTGCAGATCAATCACCTTGATGCTGAATGTTGAATATTTGAGATGGAAGCTTTTTCTTGTAGGTGCTAGCTAATCAGGTCTCACTTGGGTTCATCGTCAAGTATTTTGAACGGGTAAGAGAGAGTAGAGAAATCCTTGGAAAATCTTAAAATAGAGGGATGAGACTCAGAAATATTTGAGAAGATACGAGAGTGGAAGTTATTTTTGGACTTCCTTGGAAAAATATATTTTTGGTATTAATAGATTTTTAATCAAATATTTCTTTACTAACTAACGTCCATGCTAACTAAGGTCTGTTACAGTCAGGATGGCTCTGATACCAAGTCTGTGGGGACCCCGGATTAACTGTCCGAATACCCTTGTGCCTACAACATCAGCGATCCCATGATCAGTCTGTCGCTGAGCACAATCAAACTGGTATCAAAAGAACACCCATAAATACCGAATGAAATTACTTACTTGACTGAAGCCATAACTCCATCAGGTACTTGCAGCGGATATCACCAAACAACGTGGAGCCCAAGCCATTTGCCAACCCTACAGGCAGCTGACTGGGAAGCGCCCTAGTTCGCATTGACGTTATTGAAGTCTTCTTCTTCGAACAGTTCTTCTTCAAATCTGGCTAAGACAATAGCCAGGGACGAAACCAATATGAGTACATTTGAATGTACTCGCAAACTACCCCCGAAATGAGCATGCACTACTCTTTTTATTGTTTAAATAAAACTTCGTTTGCTTTGAAAACTCTATATCCTTGTTGAAAAGAGAAGGATATACTTTTGTTTAATAAAACTTTGTTTTGAAATCTCCATATCTTTATTGAAAAAGGAAAGAAGGTTTTAGAACTTTTCCCATAAAGTCTGTTTTTGTAAGAAGTCTCGTTTAAAACTTTTCCCGAAAATACATCTCTGTTGAAATAGGTAAGAAGTCTCTTATAAACATTTTCCCGGAAAATCACCATTTGGTTTATTTCTCCAAAACTCCTCCTTTTCCGACCATAACCCTTCATGGTCACTCAATCCCAACAACCCATGCCGGCCCGTTGGCATAGTTGCATAAAACATTTTCCACTTTCAAATCACAAAACTCTTCACTTCCCGACCATAGCCCGTCATGGTCAATCATTCTCCAGCAACCTCATACCAGCCCGTCGGTAGAGTTGCAGATACCACACATCTCCATTTTATTTTCAAATCTCAAAACTTTGCAAAACTTGCACATGGTCAGAGGACAGCCTCCCAACTGTCCATATCCGAGGACTCGGCTATTCGAATAGTTTTACCCTCTGCAGAGGTAGCACGCTTTTCCCACACCATCCGGTAACTCATCGTGTCAGCCACGTCCCGCCATACAAGGTGTATGCGAAGTTGAGCCACCGACCATAGCCTGTCCTTTGCTCATGCTAGTATAGGACCCTACCGCTACGAACTTTCCAACACACTTAACCCAGCCCGTCGGAATCTAAGTGTGAGGACTCGTAGTTCTGCCCGGCGATTTATGGTGGAACCTTCAATCCTCTTTCTCCAATACACTCATACCAACTCTGTTGGCAGACTTCTCTTAAGAGGACCCAGGTCAGGGGTAGGTCATCCAAACCATCCCCTCATGGAACGGGTCATCCCGTTGTTGAGGCATCCAGTACTAATATGAGCAAATTATATGACTAAGCCCTTTCCCATATGTGGGTAAATGTGGTCGCACAGATTATCGGCTGGTCGTCATAGTACAAAGACACAATGTGCATTTTTCATAAACACCACCATTCACCATTTCTCCATTTCCACACCGACATCTCGATATTCCACAACCTCACAAGTATTTTCAAAGGAGTTTTGAGTAAACAATATTTTTCCCATCCTATAGTTTGAAAAAGAATTTCCAACTAATATCTCCATATAGGGTGTCAAAATAATATACTTATATTTTGGAAAAGGGTTTTCAAAATCATAGCTTTAGTGGCAAACACCACATAAATCACTTATGCTCTTTATAAGTAAAACATGTGAACCAAAATAGATGTATATAATGCAAGCTCAGAGGATAGCTTGCCTGATTCCAGCATAATGTTCCTGAACTTCTTCTCACTGATCCGAGAAATAAATTCTCATCCTTCCTCAATAAACTCTCTCCAGAGGCCACTCCGGTAGCACCAATATCTAACGTCGCAACAGGGAAATAACCAACACTCAATATACCAAACAAAACCACATGTGATGCACAAACAAGTAACAAACCACAAGCATCAACTAATCCTTCAAGCAACAACTAGGACCATCGATCACAAAACTATCTTAGGCAAAGATTAATAGCAAGCACCTTCCTTTAAACAGGAAATACTTCAGACAAAAGTTAGGCCACCAATTAGTCTCTATAAGTGGAACCATCACACCAAGCTAGGGTGTGATAAAGTGAAACACTAGGAACCTAGCAAAATTGGATTTGTTCCAAAAATTATTACTGATTAATTTATAAAATCCTTTTTAAATCTGCCCTTTTGTTAATTTGTTTTAAACAACATTACAAAATAAATTTTCCATGTTTGGAAACAAGGTGGAACATGAAGGTCATCACTTTCTGAACATTTTAAGAGGTCAAACTTAATTTTTGGATCCTTATTTTTAAAGATATGAATTTTCCTAATTTGTTTTATATTCTGCCATTTTCTTTATTTCAATAAAACAACAATTAAACTAATTTATTTGGATAGGTGAATTACACCAAAAGACAGGCCTTATTTATCTGAACATTTTGGTATCTTGTTTGCAATTTTTGGACAAGTATTTAATTTGTTATGAATTTTTGAAGTTTAAACAATTTCTGTCTTTTCTTTTATATTCCCAGAAACTTCAACCGAATCGTTTTGCACTCAGGGCTGGGTTAGCCACAGTCGCTGACATGTGGGGTCCAGGCCACGTAGGCAGCCACGTAAGCGCAAGGGGCCCACGGCCTGGTTTGACTGCGGTGAGACGCGGACTGGTGCGCGCGCGCGGATGATCACCGGCGGCGACGAGCACGGGCTCGGCGGAAGGGGACGCGCGGGGATGCGCTACTGGACGTTTTCGACGGGCACGAGTACAGCGAACCTATTCACGGCGGCGCCGCCACCTAACTGTCACCGGATACGCCGCATCGACAGAGACGAACGACGGCCGGCGGCGAGCTAAGGCGGAGCCACTTCTAAGCGACGAAATAGAGGGAGAGGTGGGGGATGGAGATGTCCAGGAGGTGCGCCTGCTCACCCTCGATGCGTGGGTGCGATCCGTTGGTGCTGAGGTGGACGGGAACGGCGGCGAGCTTGCTCGAAGTGCGTCGGCCGGAGAGGAAGAAGACGGCGGCGATCTCGCGAACGACGGCGTCCCACCTCGATTCCTTGAACGTGGATGCAGAGGACGACGAGGCGAAGACGGTGGCGCGCTTCGATTTGCTCGGGGAGCTCTGTAACGGCGGCGATGCTCGACGGCGAGCTCGGCAACCTGCGGCTAGGGTTTGTCTTCGTGGGGCGAAAAGAGAGAGGAGAGGGAGTGGGCGAGCGAGGGAGGGGGAAGCAGAGGATCGCCAGGGGGGCCTCTTATCTCCTTCGAGTGGCAGGAGACGCGCGGGAGGGGGGGGGGGGCCTGGCGAGCTCGGCGCGCGGGAGGACGACACGGCGGCGTCGATCACGGGCTGCTACAGAGAAGACGACACTTTTGCCGATAACCCCCTGGATTTCCGTTTCTAATTACAACTAGGTCCTTTTTCCTGTTTCTTTTATTTCTTTTAAAACCAGTAGGGTTTTAGGGAATTATTTGGGGTACTAAAACATTTTATAAAAATTTGAAAATATTTGGGTAGGCTCCCCTTGTCAACTAGAGCCTCCACAAAAATTGGTTTTTTAAAATAAAATGTTTTGAACATAATTTTTTCATAGAGTTTAAATATGTTGTTTTTGGTAAATATATTTGATACTCTTTTAATATTTTCAAGCAAATGATAAAATATTGTTTTGAACTTTTGGAACTTTCTTGACAAATATGGCAACTTCAAATACTTTATATTTTCCTAGAGAAAATATTTGTTTGAAGAAAATAGAGAGTGAGGTAGGTAGATGAATATATTAAGATCATTTCTTTAACTCATGATCTTAATTTCTATTTGTTGAATAATTGGAGGAGTTTGTTTCAAATTTAAGTCACATTCCAAATTTGTTGCCAAGTGTGTTTTTAATTTATCACTCAAGTATATTGGTGTAATTATTCACCCAAGCAAACAATAAAACAGGAATTAACAATCAATACAATCATAAGTCCAATAAGCCAACTATCACAACAAGATCAACATCCAACCAAGTCCACACAATTCAAACCACAAGGATTAATCACACCACCATTTACATAATTAACAATACTATCTTATAAATATGATCACACTTAATTATGACAAGATGATGTTTAAAACTATCTCAACTCCACCTTGATACTTTTGGAAAGGGTTTTGAGCAAGGCAAAATATGTGGGGTAATATATTTCCCACTTGTGTTCTTTTTAAAAGGGAAGTGATAATCAAAGTTTATAAAATGGGAGTTGCATACAAATGCAAAATATCAAGTTTAAAAGATAGATAGGAGATAGCATATAGATCTCCATATTTTTGGGAACACATAGCTTTGGAAATACCTTTACTTTCTCAAATAGTGGGTATTAGTTTTGGTTGTTGCTAAACCAAATATCATTGAAATGGAGTTGGCCAAAATAAGAATGGAAAAGATACATGCAATATTTTTCTTGTCATGACATGATCACCAAGTTAATAATATTTTCATCTTGGTTGAGTTTCTGGTTAATATTTACTAGTCAAACAACTTAAACAACAAGTCACACAAGGTCACACATAGCAATGGGATGGAAAACACAATCATCTGTAAAATATTTCAAAAAGTTTTTGTTGGTTCTGAATTTTGGGTCTGGTAAAACTAAGTTTTTCTTAGTTTACAAATTTGGGATGTGACACCTCTCCCCTCCTCCGTGCCTTGGTCCTCCTTTTATAGGCTAAGGGGTTGCCACAGGGTCACGTGAGGGGCGTGAGGGACCTTCGGGGTGAAGGACCCTCCTCATCTAGTTTAGGAGGAGACGTGGCCTCTCCTCAGCCTAGCGCCTCCTTTGGGTTCCCGCCCGCGCTGCCTTCGCCTTGCTTCCCAAGTCTTCCGTGGTGAGGTGGAGTGCTTATCCACAGGGACGTGAGGAAGTACCCGAGAGGGAACCTGGCCTCCTGCCGGAAACTTGGGCTCTCGGGTCCTTCCTGGCCTTCTTGCTTGGTTCGGGGACCCGGAAAGTCCCAGGACCGGAGCCCTTAGTCGACGTAGGCCATGCGTGTCTTGATGGTGAACCCGCCAGCTTGACTTGAGTCTTGGTCTTGTCCATCTTCATCTTGGGCCCACATGGAGTGGACCCACTTTGGCAGTAATAGGGGAACCCCATGTTCCACTGTTGCGACAGTAGCCCCGGGCATGGTCCCGACGGCTCTTGCTCCAGCTGCCGGGGCCATGGCCTAAAGATAGGTCAAAGTGGGTCCCCGGGCACCTGGTCTTCCTTGCTCTGCTTCATTGATGGCCTTGAAGGTCTTGGACTTACTCCGCTCGGGGGAATAGCTGCGGGGCCCCCCTCGATTCCCACTAACGGAAGAACCGAGGAGACGCCTGACAGAGGCACTGCCGTGGCTATAAAAGCGAGGCGCACCCCTGGCTTTTTCGTTCATCTTCTTCCTCAGTCCAACTCCAGGCCTCCCCACAAGCTGCCAGCGCCAATGGCGAGAGCGAGGAGAGGAGTTGGACGTCCTCGTACTTCTTCAGCGGCTGCGGAGAGCGGCCCTTCCACTCGTGGTCGAGCTGTTCCGCGTGGTCGTGGGATTCACGGTCGCGGCGGCCGTGGAGGCCGCGGCACCGCTGCTCCCCCTCCTAGGAGCATGGTTCATACCAGCTTCGCGCCGTTCGAGTTCGTCGTGGATCTGAACCGAGGCCTCGCAGCCGGCTTCTCCTGTCGGATTCCTTCGCGATGGCGACGGAGGACATCGGACCCTCCGGCTTCTGGCTGCAAGTGGAAGGCTGCCCCAATGGCCCCTCCTGGGCCATGGCGGAGCGCACCACTGAAGGCGCCATGCTTCTGGGTCCGGGGTGGAAGTCGTTCTCCCGTGCCCGCAATGCTCTCCGTGAAGATCTTCGGTGTCGATGACGGACGCGTGGAGTGCTGCATGGAGAGCAGCAGCGGCAGCTCGAGCTCCTACGACAAGGATGAAGATGAGGAAAACTCATCTGACATCAAGGTCGAGGGGAGCTCGTCTTCCTGAAGGCGAGGAGCTTCGGACGGGCGCCATGGAGATCTCGTTGACCTCCTCCTTGGCGGCCTTGACGACGTATTTCTGGAAGTAGCGTCTTCCATTGTACGGCGGTGCTCCTTGCTCGACGGGAGCCAACCTTTTTGTTGTAAAAAAGATCATCCCCTTGTAGTCCTTGTAAATGAAGAAGATCTTGTTTTCCTCCTTGTCTTCGTGTCGCGTCCGTGTGAATGAGAACGAGTTTTTTGCAAAACGCGCTCTCATTACTGCAGCAGCCGTAGCGTCAAGGGGTAGGTGGAGCGTGGGAGGCCTATAAAGGACCATCCAGACTCCAACCCCTTTGACACATCTTCTCGCCTTGCTCCGCTCCTCTTCTTCCTCTGCCTCTCCGCGCCCCGCAGCACAATGTCCGGCGAAGCAGAGAGGGCCTTGTCCGATGTGTCGACGGCGGAGTCCGTCTTCCGAGGAGCGGCGGAGTCACCCAGCGAAGCTGGAGCCCGAGCCACTAGAAAGGATGACGTCGTTCCTCGCCCTCGGGTCTCCTTGGTTTTCCCCGCGGTGGGGAACATCGCCGGCTCTGCTGCCATGGAGGCATCGGTGGCGCTGGCGACCCGGAAGGACACCATCAAGATGGAGCTGTGGAAGGAGGCCGCAGGCAATCAGAGATTGATCCGCCTCCTCTGCGACCTTGACGATGTCTTCAAGGTAAGGCTGCCTGGCAATACGACCCTTGGGAAGATCTTGCACCTTGACTCGACTTCTTCCCTTCGCACAGGATGAGGAAGACATCATGGATAAGTTCGTGGACCACGTGCACCTCCTCTGCAGCCAGCATGTGCCGGGGTTTGCCCGGAAGTTCCCCAGCCCGTGGGACCCCTGAAGATCCTGCGCGAATGCCCACCTTCATCCCAAGCGTCCCCGAGAGTCCGGAGTTCACCCGGCAGGCAATAAAACAGAAGACAGAGCTGCACAGCCAGGAGCCCTGAGCTGGCCTTAGTAGCATAGGCTAGATATGTATACAGGGAAAGCTTCGACTGAATGTAATTCAGAATTGTAAATTCAGAAGGTAAGTTCAGATGAATGCAATCCTAGGGCTCAACTCCCGGGGTCATTTCCCAAACCTCCCCTTGCACTAACGCGCCGTCAAGTTTTCTGAGGAGATCTCTTAGGTGACAAGTACCCTAACCGCCTGCACCGGTAGCAGCACCCCTAAGAGCACTATGCCTTCCGGGAGTCCACTCCACAGCCACGGGTACTATGCCAGAAGGGAAATCTGACCGTTCGCCGGGGAGGGCGCATTACCCCCGCAAAGGTTCTCATCAACTGTCAAGCATGCGCAGGTTGGTGGTATATTGACTCCGAGCGAGATATTACGCCTAGAATGCAAGATGCACATGCAAAGACTTAGCTAGTTTTTGCCGTGCCCTTGATCTACTCTGTCCTTCCCGGGTACCCAGCTCCTGAGCCGCTCTTCAGCATCCATTCCTGTCCCGGGAGAGGCGCTACACATAACATACTTTCAGTAGGAAAAGAATGGACCCTACCTTACATGTCGTGAAAGTGTTTCATCCGGAGCAACCCGCAAGCAAAGTTGAATGTGCATTTCTGTGTTTAGGTTCTTTAAAACACAGCACTGCCCGTTCCACTTCTTACCACGGCAGTACGGCACGATCAGGTGGCAGCGCCTACTGATAGGCTACTCGCGCTCGACCTGTCAGCCACCGGCACCATGTCAGCCCCCCTGCTTGGGGGTTGTTACGGATAACACACTTCACGACAACAAGAGAGGCTCACGGAATTGAAAAACTTATCTTTTATTCCTTGGCGACGATTCTTACACCCTTATACAGAACACTAGCCCCTTGGGCGTGCTTAGTTGACTTGAACTATCTGCGATTCATGTTCGTATTCAGGGGTAGAATTTTCGGAGATTCTCGATGTTCCAGGCGTTGCCCTCCGGCCTGCCTTTCTCGTCCTCCAGATAAACAGCTCCGGGTCTCAGGGTATGCGTCACCCGATAAGGTCCTTCCTACTTGGAGGACAGCTTGTTAATGTTTTCAAGCTTCTGCTTCTTGCGGAGAACCAGGTCTCCGGGTTCCAGTACCCGTGAACGGATATGGCGATCATGATAGTGGTGGAGCCTTTGCTGGTATCGAGCAGATCGTAAGGAAGCTCGGCACCGCACCTCTTCCAGGAAGTTGATGTCATCAATCCTCCTCTCAGCTTGTGCGTCTTCACCATAGGCAGGTACCCGGGGGGATCCATGCCTGAGATCTGTGGGCAAGACGGCTTCTGCTCCATAGACAAGGAAGAATGGTGTTTCTTGAGTGGCTTGATACGTCTCAAATGTATCTATAATTTTTGATGTTCTATTCATGTTTTATATCAATTGTCACATGTTTTATATGCACTTTATATCATATTATGACATTTATTGGACTAACCTACTAATAGTTGCCAAAAGTGCACAATGTTCTTGTTTTACACTTTGATGTGTAGGAATTATCAAATTTGGACAAAGGAAACCTTGTTGGAGTCCAATTGGGACTTTCCAGAAATCTGTCTGAAAACTATTTTCAAAGATCGTCACGTTCGGGCCTGAAGACGACGTCAAATGGAAAAAGTCTAGTCGCGAAAGTTGCTGGGAATTTGCCGCCGCACGTTTTATACAATAGGTTCATCTCCATCAGAGTTAAGATGCGGCCTGTGCAGGCCCGACAAGTCGGCTCGGCAAGGAAAACCCTGACCCGCGCCGAGGCCACGTGTGGCTGCCTCGGGGACCTTCTGAAGCTGCCCTTTGGACCATAAATAGCCCCCGCGGAGTAAACCCTAACACAATCGAAGATTTCCCCAGAAAAGTTCCAGAGCTCCGCCGCCGCCAAAAATCCTAATTCGGGGGACAGAAGTCTCTGTTTCGGCACCTTGCCGGGACGGGGAATTGCCCCCGGAGCCATCTCCATTGACGCCACCGCCATCTTCATCGCCGTTGCTGCCTCCCATGATGAGGAGGGAGTAGTTCTCCCCCGAGGCAGAGGGCTCTACCGGTAGCTATGTGGTTTATCTCTCTCTCCCATGGTGTGATCTTTATGTGATCATGAGCTTTGTAATCTAGTTGAATCCATAGATGTTACTCTTCATTATCTTATATGCTACTCAAGTGGTTTTATTAATGTAATCTCCGGAGTCACCTTTGTCCCACGGTGCGAGGTTGACAGTGTGTGCCCGTGTGTGGCTCTTAGACTAAAGATAACAGGAATACTTATCATGAGTTATTATTTGCGTTGGATGTTTCTATGAAATTGCGGTGTTTGTCTAGTACCTTCTAGGGCGCTCAAGTTGACAGTGTGGGGTTAACTAGACATGGGAATGCGACTTTAAGGTGTGCTATTATAGCCCTACGCAGTGGATTGGTGTTCGTTATCCAACGAGAGAATAATTCAGAGTAGCATAGTGAAGAGTAAATATCTATGTATTCAATTATATTATTATTGTTGAGAGTGTCCACTAGTGAAAGTATGATCCCTAGGCCTTGTTTCTAAGCATTGAAACACCGTTTACAACCAGTTCTGCTACATGTTTGCTTGCTGCCATTTTTATTTCAGATTGCAATTACCACTTATAATCATCCATATCACTTGTATTTTAATATCTCTTCGCCGAACTAGTGCACCTATACATCTGACAAGTGTATTAGGTGTGTTGGGGACACAAGAGACTTCTTGTATCTTAATTGCAGGGTTGCTTGAGAGGGATATCTTTGACCTCTACCTCACTGAGTTCGATAAACCTTGGGTGATTCACTTAAGGGAAACTTGCTGCTGTTCTACAAACCTCTGCACTTGGAGGCCCAACATTGTCTACAAGAATAGAAGCGTGCGTAGACATCAAGCTATTTTCTGGCGCCGTTGCTGGGGAAGTACTCAACCAGGCCCAGCATATTTTCTGGCGCCGTTGCCGGGGAGGTAAGGTAAAAGGTACTCACATCCTCCAGCTACTTAGCTATTTTCTAGCACTGTTGCTGACGTGTGAGTGCTCGAAGATATTTCCTTTAGATTCTGCAATTATATCTTTTTGTTTCTTGTTTTTATTTCACTAGTTAGGCTTAATGGAAAACAACAAAAAAATTAGAGAGCTTTATGAAATTTATCTTGAATTAGGACATGATGCTTTTGAAGAGAAAATTAAAAAACCTATGGAAAATTATTTGCATGATGGTAGCAATGTTATTACTATAAATGCTTTGAACACCATTATTGCTAATGCTATGGAAAATTTAAGCTTGGGGAAGTCGTTTTGATGAAAATGATTTTTAGTCCCCGTTTTGAGGAGAAAATTTTTTGATGATACTTTGCCTCCAATATATGATGTTATAATGATTGTGATATTTTCACTCCACCTACTATTGAGGATATAGTTTATGTTGATTATGATATGCCTCCTATATATGATGTTTACAATGATGAATATGATATTTTCAGTCCATCTACTATTGAGGATAAAATTCATTATGATTATTCTATGCCTCCAATTTATGATGATTACAATGATGGATGTGATACTTTTACTCCCACTATTACTAATGAAACTGTTTATGCTTATGTGGAGAGTAATGATACTTTTATGCATGTGGATCATGATAAGAATGCTTTATGTGATAGCTATATTGTTGAGTTTATTCATGATGCTACTGAAAATTATTATGAGAGAGGAAAATATGGTTGTAGAAATTTCATGTTACTAAAACTCTCTTTATGACGAAGGTTTTGAGCTTTCTCTTGATTTGCTTTTATTTGATGGTACTTTAAGACCTACTGGTCCTTATGAGAGAGGGAGACATGGATTCATACATCACAATAATATTAAGTCTCTCTCTTTATGTTGAAAGTTTTGAAGTTGCACTTGTTTTGCCTTCCTATGCTAGTCACTTTGTGCTTTATTGATTTATTTTCTTACAAGATTCCTTTGCATAGGAAGTGGGTTAGACTTAAATGTGTTTGATATTTGCTTCTTGATGCTCTTTTATTTCACTCTTATACATATGAGAGCATCATCAAAATTATCATGCCTAGCTAAAAGGCTTTAAAGAAAAGCGCTTATGGGAGCAACCCATTTTTTTTTTCTGCAATTTTTCTTTTATTGAGTCAAGGTGCTTGTTTACTTCTGTAGCAACTCCTTTGTATCTTTATTTTCTCGCATTGTTGTGCCAAGAGTAGCCTCTAATGTTAAGATGATGCTTAATTTTGATTGCTGCGCAGAAACAGATTTTTGCTGTTCACTGTACGAAATTCCTAAAATCACCAGATTGTTAATTAAATCTGAAATTTTTGTGCGTAATCTTTATGAATGTCTGAATCTTTCATTAGTCTAGAGTTTTTCGATCTGAGCGTCGTAAGTGCCTCGAAAAAATTCGTCTTTGCGGACTGTTCTGTTTTAGACAGATTATGCCTTTTTATTTTGCATTCTCTCTTTTACTAGTGTTGAGTGAAATTCTTTTTTGGGTGGAAGAGCTTCACATAACATCAGTGGCAGTAGCTAATGTTTAAAGTAACAAGTCATATTGCGTCTTTATAGAACATGTGAGTTTTTGATTATGCACTAACCCTCTAATGAGATTTGCTTTGAGTTTGGTGTGACGGAAGTTTTCAAGGGTCAAGAGGAAGATGATATAATAGGATGGAGAAGAGTGAAGAGCTTAAGCTTGGGGAGGCTCCCATGGATCTCCCCAGCATATTTCAAGAAGACTCAAGCGTCTAAGCTTGGGGATGCCCAAGGCATCCCCTTCTTCATCGGCAAAATTATCAGGTCATCTCTAGTGAAACTATATTTTAATTCTTTCACATCATATGTGCTTTCTTGGAGCGTCTGTGTGCTTTTATTTTCAGTATTGTACTTTTATTTTTGCAATAAGCTTGATCACAACATTCTTGATTGGGAGAGAGACACGCTCCGCTTTTTCTTGGAATACTCTTGTTCTTCACTTATATCTGTTGAGTATTCAATTTTCGCGCTGTTTAGCTTCTAGCTCTTGGTTTTCATGTACCTCTTGTCAGAGCTATTAGTTCTTTTGTAGAAAGTACTCTCTTGCTTCACTTATATTTGTTTGGAGAGTTGCTTGGTTAATATGTTGGTTCAGAAAATGTTGCGTGTGGTAGTGGTATAATGAAAACTTGCATAATCTTGTAGATCATTGAACTTTGATAACCTGATTCCTTGCAAACGTTTTGAGGTATTAAGTAATAGATGGTAAAGCTTGCTGGTTAATTAAGTTAAAATCATTAGTGGATTATTGTCTTTAAGCTTGCACCGTACTACAAACACTAAAATTGTTGAAGGTGTAGTTGGACTTGATAGCTTTCCATGTCTGAAAAGTGGTTCGTAATAACTAGGTTGTGTGTGAAGGTCGAGGGATCTAACGGGGTACTTGTGCCGCCGTGAACGGCCCTCCTTGGGGTAAATGTTAACCATGCGCTTAATGTTGAACCTGCTAGTTGTTTGCAATAAACTTGTGAGTTCTTTTTGACTAATGTTAAGCTACGGTTTTGGCACTTCCACCATCCAAATTTGCTAGCCTCTTCGGTGCTGTGCATTGCCCTTTTCTCACATTGAGAGTTGTGCATACTTCGCCAGTACATCCAAAACCCGTGGGAGGACTTCCTCTTGTTCTCCTACACATAAACCCATACATCTTCCTCAAAACAGCCACCATACCTACCTACCACAGCATTTCCATAGCTGTTCCGAGATATATTGCCATGCAACTTCCATTTTACATTACATGACTTGTTGTCATTTATCATTTATATATTGCTTTGCATGATTCTATACAGCTGATGTGTGGTTTACCCATGTTACGCTAGATCATTGCACATCCTGCTACACTGGCAGAGGCATACAGTTTTATACATCATGTTTTGTTCATTATGAGTTATTTGTACCAAAAAGTTTGTAATCATATTAGAGTGTTGCCCCTGCTAGAAAAGAGCCATGGAGGCCATCGAAAAGAGAAACAGAAAAAAAAGAAAAAAAAAGAAAAAAAAGAAAAAAAAAGAAAAAGAAAAGGGGGGCAACACTACTATCCTTTATCAAAGTTGTGCTCATGTTTAGCACTTGCAGTATTCATAGTCATCATTTGTGCTCATGTTTAGCACCTATGCTCCATTTGAGAGAGTTTTCATGCTTTACTAGTATAACTATGTGGGGAATTTACGTATAGAACTTGGGTTGTATATTCCAATGATGAGCTTCCTCAAAAGTGCTCTAGGTCTTCGTGAGCAACCGAGTTGGATGCACCCCCACTAGTTCCATTGGAGAGCTTTCATACACATATAGCTCTATGTGCATCCGTTGCATGGCAATCACTACTCCTTGCATAGCTTCGATTATAAGACTTCCTCTTGTCTAATGATCACTTATAGCTTTGTGAGACTTTCTTCCATTGGCCTTCCAAACCCCCATTAACGTTCTCTTTGCCATAACATCCTGGTGCCGATACTAAATGCTTACGCTCACCGGTTGAGTAGACCTCGAAACAGTGGATTCATGACGTTCATGTTTACTTTTACTTGACTGGATCCGTTCTCTATGTTATGAAAAATTGCTTGATGCTTGGAATTGAAGGATAGAACTCCTACACTGGATACTTAAAACATCTATAATGAACCTTGTACGGTTTCATGTCTTAAAGGCCGTCATTCATGAAAACTTTTAGCTTGTTTAACTATCTTGCTTTATTATCTCTTATTTAATATCAATTATAGACATTTGCTTTGAATGATTTGATCTCAGCTCACTTACCATTACATCATTATTAGATCAAGATTATGTTGGTAGCATGTCACTTCAAAAATTATTGTTTTATCGTTTACCTACTCGAGGACGAGTAGGAACTAAGCTTGGGGATGCTGATACGTCTCAAACGTATCTATAATTTTTGATGTTCCATGCATGTTTTATATCAATTGTCACATGTTTTATATGCACTTTATATCATATTATGACATTTATTGGACTAACCTACTAATAGTTGCCAAAGTGCACAATGTTCTTGTTTTACACTTTGATGTGTAGAAATTATCAAAATTGGGCAAAGGAAACCTTGTTGGAGTCAAATTGGGACTTTCCAGAAATCTGTCTGAAAACTATTTTCAAAGATCGTCACGTTCGGGCCTGAAGACGACGTCAAATGGAAAAAGTCTAGTCGCGAAAGTTGCTGGGAATTTTCCGCCGCACGTTTTATACAAAAGGTTCATCTCCATCGAGTTCGATGCGGCCTGTGCAGGCCCGACAAGTCGGCTCGGCCAGGAAAACCCTGACCCGCGCCGAGGCCACGTGTGGCTGCCTCGGGACCTTCTGAAGCTGCCCTTTGGACCATAAATAGCCCCCGCGGAGTAAACCCTAACACAATTGACGAAACTCCCGAATACATCTCCGTGCTCCGCCGCCACGAAACTCCGTTTCGGGGGACAGAAGTCTCTGTTCGGCACCTTGCCGGGACGGGGAATTGCCCCCGGAGCCATCTCCATCGACGCCACCGCCATCTTCATCGCCGTTGCTGCCTCCCATGATGAGGAGGGAGTAGTTCTCCCTCGAGGCTGAGGGCTCTACCGGTAGCTATGTGGTTTATCTCTCTCTCCCATGGTGTGATCTTTATGTGATCATGAGCTTTGTAATCTAGTTGAATCCATAGATGTACTCTTCATTATCTTATATGCTACTCAAGTGGTTTTATTAATGTAATCTCCGGAGTCACCTTTGTCCCACGGTGCGAAGTTGACAGTGTGCGCCCCGTGTGTGGCTCTTAGGCTAAAGATAACAGGAATACTTATCATGAGTTATTATTTGCGTTGGATGTCTCTATGAAATTGCGGTGTTTGTCTAGTACCTTCTAGGGCGCTCAAGTTGACAGTGTGGGGTTAACTAGACATGGGAATGCGACTTTAAGGTGTGCTTTTATAGCCCTACGCGTGGATTGGTGTTCGTTATCCAACGAGAGAATAACTCAGAGTAGCATAGTGAAGAGGAAATATCTATGTATTCAATTATATTATTATTGTTGAGAGTGTCCACTAGTGAAAGTATGATCCCTAGGCCTTGTTTCTAAGCATTGAAACACCGTTTACAACCAGTTCTGCTACATGTTTGCTTGCTGCCATTTTTATTTCAGATTGCAATTACCACTTATAATCATCCATATCACTTGTATTTTAATATCTCTTCGCCGAACTAGTGCACCTATACATCTGACAAGTGTATTAGGTGTGTTGGGGACACAAGAGACTTCTTGTATCTTAATTGCAGGGTTGCTTGAGAGGGATATCTTTGACCTCTACCTCCCTGAGTTCGATAAACCTTGGGTGATTCACTTAAGGGAAACTTGCTGCTGTTCTACAAACCTCTGCACTTGGAGGCCCAACACTGTCTACAAGAATAGAAGCGTGCGTAGACATCATGGCTCTGCTTGGTGTGGTTCTGAGGGACCACAAGACACTTGGTAGATGCTCAATCCAGTTTTTGCCCTTGTCTTATAACTTGTCAACGGCCTTGGTCTTCAAACCCTTTAGGACCTCCGCATTGGCTCGCTCCACTTGCCCATTGCACCTTGGGTAGGACACCGAGGCAAAACACACCTTGATTCCCAGCTCTTCACAGAAGTTGAGGAAGGATCGGCTTGTGAACTGAGAGCCATTGTCCGTTATGATTCTGTTGGGTACTCCGAAGCGGTACACGATCCCTTCAATGAACTTGATGGCTGCTTGAGCTGTCTGTCTTGGTACTGGCATCACTTCCACCCACTTTGTGAACTTGTCGATGGCCACGAAAAGGTATTCATGGCCCCCGACAGACTTTGGTATCTTCCCCACGATGTCCAGCCCCCAGACCGCGAACGGCCAGGAGATTGGAATTGGCTGTAGAGCTTGCGCCGGCTGATGTATGTTCTTCGCATAGTACTGGCAGGCTTCACAGGTCTTGACTAGCTGCTCCGCATCACTGAGGACTGTTGGCCAGTAGAACCCGTGACGAAAAACTTTACCCGCCAGTGATCTTGATGCCACATGACTTGAACATGTGCCCTCGTGGATGTCCCGTAGCAGTACTTGGCCTTGTTCTTGAGGGATGCAGCGGAGCTTGACTCCGTTGTCCCGTCGCCGGTAGAGCTCGCCGTCGATCATGACGTAGAGCTTGGCTTGACGAGCCACCCGCTCGGCGTCGTGATCGTCCTCCGGGAGGGCGTGCTCCATGATGTACTTGACGATGTCCCGGGCCCAGGGTGGGTGGGCTCCTTCCACCGGTAGCACCATCCGACGGAAAGAAAGCATAGCTTCCTCCGCTGGAGGGGCTGCCGGGTCTTGAGCTTCTGGGCTGGCTACCCGTGTTGTCGAGGTAGAAGGGTCGCCAGCCCCCGGCGCAGATCTTGTCGCGAGCCTCTCGGGTGGGATCGAAGGTCGCCTGAGGACCTCGATGTAGATCCGGGAGGCACTGGTTCTTGCTTGGACGCCACCTGCGATAGCTCATCCGCGGCCGTGTTTTCTCCCCGTGGGGACGTACACAGCCCGGAAGTTGTCGAAGCGCCGCTGCAGCTTCCAGACCTCTTCAACGTATGGTGCCATCTGAGGGCACGCGTACTCCTTGTTCACTTGTTTGATGACTAACTGA
Source organism: Poa pratensis (assembly GCA_947311845.1). Lineage (NCBI taxonomy): Eukaryota > Viridiplantae > Streptophyta > Magnoliopsida > Poales > Poaceae > Poa > Poa pratensis. The sequence goes on from CAMZMU010000001.1 coordinate 268,008, forward strand.
GAGTCACCCTTGACGACGATCTTGTTGATGCCGAGGCCGACGGCAGCACGAAGTCCTGCGAGCAGGCCCTCGTACTCCGCCGTGTTGTTGGAGATGTTCCCTTGGTAGTGCATCTGGACGACGTACTTCAGCCGGTCCCCGGTTGGTGAGGTTAGGACAACCCCAGCACCTCCTTTCCCCTTGGTGTAGGAGCCGTCGAAGTGCATGGTCCAGGCGCTAGGATCTTCCTTCCCGGGGAGGCAGGTTTCCTCTTCCGGGTCGTCGAACGCCGTCTCGGTCCACTCGGCCGTGAAATCCGCCAGCGCCTGACTCTTGATGTTGTCCGTGTGCTCGAACTTGAGACCGAAACCTTGAAGCTCCATGGCCCACCATGATATGCGACCAGTGGCAAGTGGGTTCTCCAGGGGGCTTCTTAGGTTGTACTTGGACACCACCGTGATGGGATGGCTTTGGAAGTACGGCCTCATCTTGCGGGAGGCAATGAGGATTGCCAGCAGCAGCTTCTGCATCATGGGGTACCGCTCCCGGGCGTCGCGCAGCACTGCGCTGACGAAGTAGACCGGGTGCTGCACCTTGCGGGTCGCCGAGTCCTGAGAGGGCTCGGCTTCCTCCACGTCGACGTCTTGGGGTGGGGACGAGGTAGCCCCCGGCGAAGTCTCGTCGGAGGGAGATTCTCCATTCCCGACGGGCTCCGCGCCGCCTGGTGAGGTTGTGACATCGGATCGTGAGACCCCTGGTCACCCGGCAGCCTTTTCTTGCATGGTTGTCCCGGGAGAGAGTTCCCGGGTCGCTTGCCCTTGATCTTGCTTGACTTCTTCGGAGGAGCGTCACGCTCTACCACAAGCACAGCGCTGATCACCTGGTTGGTGGCAGCAATGTACAGTAGTAGGGGCTCCTTCTCTTCTGGTGCCACGAGGATTGGTGGCGAGGCGAGGTAGCGCTTAAGGGACTGCAGGGCTTCCTCGGCCTCGGAGGTCCACTCCACGGGGCCTGATTTCTTGAGCAGCCTGAAGAACGGTAAGGCCCGCTCCCCAAGCCTTGAGATGAAGCGCCCGAGTGCAGTGATGCACCCGTTGAGGCGCTGTACGTCCTTGACCCGCCGGGGCGCCTCCATGCGCTCGATTGCCTTGATTTTGTCCGGATTCGCCTCGATCCCTCGGTGAGAGACCAGGAAACCCAGCAGCTTGCCGGAGGGGACCCCGAACACGCACTTGTCGGGGTTGAGCTTGAAGTTGACCCGGCGGAGGTTCTCGAAGGTCTCGTGCAGGTCTTGGATGAGGGAGTCCTTGTACCGGGTCTTGACCACGATGTCGTCGATGTACGCTTCAACGTTGCGGCCCAGCTGTGACCCAAGGCATGCTTGCATTGCGCGCTGGAAGGTAGCGCCGGCGTTCCGGAGGCCAAAAGGCATCCGGGTGTAGCAGTAGCAGCCCTTGGGAGTGATGAAGGCCGTCTTCTCTTGGTCCTCGAGTGACATCATGATCTGGTGGTACCCGGAGAAGGCGTCCAAGAAACACAGCAGCTCGCACCCGGCCGTGGAATCCACGATCATGTCGATCCGCGGCAGGGGGAAAGGGTCCTTGGGACAGGCCTTATTCAGGTCTGTGAAGTCGATGCAGAGTCTCCACTTGAAGGTCATGGGTTTCGGTACCACCACGGGGTTGGCCACCCAGCTTGGGTGGGGAACCGACCGGATGACACCAGCTTCTATCAACTTGTCCACCTCGGCGATGATGAATTCCAGCTTTTCCTTGCTTTGGTTCCGGAGAACCTGCTTCACGGGGCGAGCCCCCGGATTGACCGCCAGTTTGTGCTCGATCACCTCCCTTGGAACGCCGGGTAAACCTGACGCCTCCCACGCGAAGACGTCAGAGTTTTCCCGAAGGAAGGCGACGAGCGCGCTTTCCTATTTGTCGGTGAGGCGGGCGCCGATGGTGATGGAGCGAACTCCGTCGCTGGTTAGCGCCACCTTCTTGGTCAGCTGCGGATCGCCATGGAATGGCGCCTTCTTGGGGGAGTAGATGTGGAGCCCCCGGGTGCCCTTCGCCCCGGGGAGAGCCCCATCATCATCCTCCTGTACACCTTGAGGGATATCCGCCGTGGTTGCCACCGTCTGGTTCAGCTGGTGAACGCAGTAGATAGCATCGTCGATGTCGGCCTTGACCTTGATCACACCCCACGGCGCCGGAATCTTCAGCATGTTGTAGGCGAAGTGGGAGACGGCCATGAACTTGGCCAGAGCAGGTCTGCCAAGTATGCCGTTGTACGGTAGCGGAGTGTCGGCGATGTCGAAGACGATTTCCTCGGTGACCGGAAGGGTGATCTTCCCGAGGGGTCGAGTAACACTTCCGTTCACGCCTTGGAACACCCCGGTGTCTTGCAGGCGAGACAGGGGATTTGAAGGATAGCCAGGACCTTCGCCGTCAGCAAGTTGAGGCTGGAGCCTCCGTCGACCAGCATCTTGGTGACCTTGTAGTTGTGGATGACGGGCGACACGATCAGCGGCAGGGTCCCGACCCCGGCAGTGTTGCAGGGTGGTCTTCTGGGTCGAAGGTGATGACTTGACTGGACCAGTCCAGGGGCTTGGACGGAGCAGAAGCAACCGCGTTCAGCTCCCGGACAAGTCTCTTGCAGGCGCCGTTGGAGGGAGGCAGAGAAGACCCTCCGTGGATGCACCCGACAACTCCCGTGACTTCTTGATACTTGCCGCCGTTGCCTCCTTGGGGAGCCGGAGCTTCCCCGTTGCCGCCGTGGGTGGCCTCCGGAGTGTGTACCCGCGACCACCTTGGCCGCCGCGTCCTCCTCCATGGCCCCCGCGGCCACCGCCTCGGTTCCATCCACGGCCGCCTCCGCCTTGGCGACCCGTGGGACAGTCACGAGCGATGTGCCCGGCAGTGCCGCAGTTGTAGCAACCGTCTTGACTGACCCCATCAGCTCGACGTTGCTCCCGGATGGCGAGGTTCTTGAGCATGCGGCAGTCCTTGAGCAAGTGGTTGCCTTCTGGATGGATGTGGCACCAGGGATCACCTTCTTCCTCGGAAGTCGGCGCGGGCTTGGTCTTCTTCGGAAGAGGCTCGGTGACGAAGATCCGCTTGTCGGGTCCAGGGTCCCGCTTCTTGTTTTTGGCTGGAGCGACCTTGTCCTCGGGTTCATCCTCCCCGGGGAACTTGGCTCCTTCTTCAGCTCGAGCGCACCGATCTGCAAGCTCCCAGAGCTTACGAGCAGATTCGACGCGATGGATGCTCAGCTTCTCGCGCATCTTGGGGTTGCGGACGTTGGCGTGGAAGGACTGGATCACCAACTCCTCCTTGATGCACGGGATGGTGTTCATCTTCTGGGTGAAGCGCTGGATGAACTTGCGGAGAGTTTCACCCGGCAGCTGCTTGAAGTCGTGGAGATCACTGGGAGCCCCCGGGCGCTCGTACCCGCCTTGGAAAGCCCCCAGAAACTGCTCCTTCAGTGCCCGCCAGGAACGGATGGAGCACTTGGGAAGGTTGAGAAGCCAAGTCTGGGCGTCTCCCTTCAGGGCCAAGGGAACCAGTTGGCCATCATGACCTCGTCGGCCCCGGCAACCATCGCAGCAAGAGAGTAGATCTGCAGAAAGTCCCGGGGGTTCGTGGTGCCGTCGTAGCGGAGAACGTCGATCTTGAATTTCTTGGGCCAGTTGAAGTGGTAGAACTTGGGAGCGAGGGCGAGGCAGCCTTCGGCGAGGTCGATGCCCCGATCTTCCCGGCGGTGACGTTCTCGGCGACGCTCGATGCGGGTGCGCATATCCTCGTTCTGACGGCTGTTGAGCTCGTCACGAAGATCTGGGTTGCGCGAGGTAGACGATCCGATGGAGATAGCCTCGCCGTGATCGCGGTTTAGCCGATCAGCCATCGGTGGCGCGGTGCGAGGAGGCGCCGTCTTGGCTTGACGTTCACCACGAGGCTGGCCTCGCGGATCACGTGTCTTGTCTTGTGCTGCTCCGGGATTGTCGACGGTGGGAGCTTGAGTGGGTTCGACCCACGGACCACCATCGGCGAAGTCGAGGAGCCTCTCTGTAACGTCCCGGGATTTTTCCCCAATTAGATTTGTTTGTTTTTCTTTTCGCATCATCATGGCATCATGCATTTTATCACCTTGCATGTTTTTGATAAATAAATCAAACTATTATTTTTGGCAAACCCTATTTTAGTTTTTGCAAATAATAAATCCTTCTCCCTCTCTTTCTATTTTAATAAACACAAAATAGTATTTGGAAATAATTGCAAAACTATTTCAAATCAAAATTAAAGTTTTGTAAATTATTTGTAAAACCTTCTCTCTCTCTTTTATTCCTCTCTTATCTAATTTCTTTTCCCTCTTTTCTATATCCTTTGTCTCCCTTTATCTTTTGCTAATTGCCAAAATTCTGGAAATTGGAAAAGGCTGGCAATTCTTAATCTGGCCACCCGGCCCATCCTTTTTCCAGCCCAAGCCCACGTCCCTGTAGCTTTCTTCCTACTTTACCAGGAGAGCAGAGGAGCACGCTGCACGCACATGGCGTGCCGGCCACCACCACCAGCGCCTCCTCCTCACCTTTTCCCCTCCATAAAACGCCCCACGGTTGCCTCCTCCCCAACCCTAGCTTTCCTTCTCCCCTCCTTGCGCCGCCACCAGCTCTCTCCCCTCCCCTTTCTTCTTCTTCCCGAGAAAAATCGACGCCATGGCCGTGACAAGCCCAAGCTCGCGGCCCCGGTGACTCCATCCACCTCGTGCTCTCCCTTCGCGCCAGGAGCCGCGCCTTGCCTTCCTCCGTCCTCGACAGCAAGTGGGAGACACGGGAAGCACGGACGACGCCACGCCAAGCTCGTCTTCTTCTTTCGGTCGGGTGCGCGCCGTCATCGTCCCCGTTGGTCCGCGCATCCCCGACCCAAGCCTCCATGTCCCGAAGATCCGTGCCGCTGTGCTCCAGCTTCGCCGCCAAGAACAGGAGCCGGAGGAGCCCCAGGACAGCCGCAGCAACCTCGTCTTCTTCGACGCCGACCGTCCGCGGGAGCGCCAAGGCCCTGATCTTCTTCCTCTACTTCCCGTCACCGTCGTCCGCGGGCTGCACAACCACGACAACCGCAGCCTCTTGGTGAGACTCCCGTCCTCCTGGACATCTTCCCCTTCCCCCTCTTGCTCTGGGTGCTCTCGCCGTCGAGCGACACCATCCATCCGTGCTCGTCCGCCATGGCTGGGAGCTGAAGCTCCTGCCTTTGGGCTCCTGATCGCTTTCCCTGCACGCCGTGCAGCACACCAGCACCCCGACGCTCTTCCAGCTGCTCCTGCACCCTCGAGCTCCCGTGCACGCGCAAGGAACCCACGGCCTGCTGCCGGTCTTCGTCTCCGTCGCTCTGAAACTGCTCGTGCAAGTCTGAAGCTTTCCTGTCAAGTTTCAGTTAACGCCTCGCTATTGGTTCTTTTCCGTCAGCTTTGCATCTTAACACAATCACCTCCGTAGCCCAGTGGCTGCGCTCCTGTTTCTGCACCAAGGCAGACCCAAGTTCGAATCCTCTCCAACGCAATTCTTTTTCCTCTCTGTCCATTCTTTTTCTTTTCTAGAAAATGTTCAAATCTTGTATAATCCATATCTTTTGCGGTATAACTCCAATAAATACAAGTTATATGTCTATTTTGATCAGAAAAATGTAATGAATATTAATATGTCATCCATGATCATGTTTGCATCTTCTATCTTGTTGCTTAGTTGTCTTTCGCATTATCACCTAAAATAATTAATATGGAATGTGTTGGGTAATTAATTAATTATTGTCCTATTCCATTTAATTTGTGTAGCTCACCCATGCCATGTCTCACATGCTAATCAACATTTAATTTGCTGGTTAGCTAAATAACTTGAACCTTCTAATTAATTGTCGGAATTTCGGTTCCGCTTAATTTGGTTTAAGTTGCATCTTGCCCTGTCATGCATCATATCCTGAACATGCTGGATCTTTTGCCGTAGTTGTAAGATGCATCTTTTGCGCTTTCCAGTGTTTGCTGCTTCTTCGCGGTTAAGACGTTGAAATGATGTGAGCCACGACAAGTCTGCTTCCCCTACCGTGTTTCCAGGCAAGCTTTGCTCACTTGCTACCATTACATTGTCTTCCATTCCTGCCGTTGATCTATTGCTATCCTTATGTTACGATGCTTGTGTCTCGATCCTATATACATGTTTACCATGCAGCCTCATACAGCCTTATCCCCACATCCTAATACCTTGTTGCTTGTTTACCTGTTGGCCTTGCGAGTCGTAGCTGCATGCTTAGGTTTGTTGTTGCGAGTCGGTCTTTCTTTTGTATCACCTGCTTAGTATGATAGCCTGGTTCACTTTACTTAAAATAATGATAATGTTTGTGGGAAATGAACTAAATGATAAGGCACCCGGTGGAAGGCCAATGCGTTGGTGTTTTGTTCTGCTGAGTGTCGCACTAGGAACTCAGTTCTTGTCCTCTTATCCAAGTACGAGCGCACTATCCACATGTGGGGTCCATGGGAACCCCCTTGACTTAGTACCAGATCTATCAGCTTGTCCAGGAGCCACAACTAGTTCGGGCTTTCCATTTTCTCATATGCATGTGCATGAGACTTGATTGATGATGAGAGGTTCGATGATATGGGGGACATATAGGTGCGGTATGACACGAAGTGGACCTTTCCTACTGTGGTCTGTTCCACCTAGTGCGTAGTCGCAAACGATTGAGTCCGCTACGGAGGTATCGGCCGGACTCTGGACGCGGGTAACAACTCAGATGGGTGGCTCCCTGGACTTGTTTGTAGTGAAGAGAAAACGTCTTGTCGCGACATCCTGCCGACACACCGACGGAAGTGTGTTACTCATGGGCATTAAGGGTTGAACGTGCGTGTGGCTTAACAGTAGTGCACCCCTGCAGGGTTAAATCTTTTCGAGAAGCCGAGTCTGCGGTTATGGACAGCTTGGATCGGATGCTGGCTAACAAGATCATAGACAACTTACACCTAATGATTCTAATTAACTTGACTAGTAAGTTAGACTTACTTTCACAATAAGATGTAACTAAAAATTTGACAACTGTGTGAGTTTCCCTCGATTGCTTCCTCATACTTGGTTGAGGGGTGAATCTGGGAAGTGTTATGCTTGGTGTTAGAATCTAGTTGGTTTGGTCGCGCTCTCTTATCTCTCTCTTTTAGACGGAAGTTGTAGAGTGTCTCTATAGGTTGTTTAGTGTTGCTGCTGCCGCCTCAGTCCACCTTCCTTATACTTTGGTAGCCTTTGTGTTGGTATCTTGTGAGCATTGCTTGCCAGGCGGTTGTGCCTGACCCATCTTTGGGCTGTACTTTTATGTGCAGTCAACAGGTTTGAAGTCCGACGACGTTAGCTTGGTAATCCCTCCGGCTCGGCCTGGGCAGGGATATGGACACCATGGTTATCTTCAGGACTCTTAGTCCAATTTGTATCTTGTCCGTAGTCGGACGCTATTTCGTTTTCGCTGTGATTTGGATCTTTGTAATGTATCAGTTGTTTCGTGACTCGTTTGAGTCGTTCTTGTATATATATCTCCTTCTGTTGTTGTTGTGGATTCTTTCATGAACTGTTGTAATGTTATCACAATTCCACCCACATAACGCGCATGTTTCGGCGTGCACGTTGTGTCTGGTGGGCGACCTAAAATCGTTATTATGCGGATTTTGGCGGGATCGCTTAAATCTGCATAGTACCGATTTTGGGGCGTCACAAAGTGGTATCAGAGCCAGGTTTCCGAAACCCAGGTTGTTTCGATACGATTGGTTATCGAAGCAGCGGGTCCGCAAAGCCTGTAGGATAACCTCGCTAACGGTCGATGTTTGTAGAGTGTTAAAAACTATTTTGCCTAAGACTATTTTTGGAAATATCTCAATAGGATTCTTGTTTACTCCTTACCTCTATTCTACTCCTCCTCTTATCTTATTTGTTTTGGAGTCTTCTCTCTTACCTATCTTTCAAAGTTATAGGATCCAACGTGGGTGGACGATCTCTTGCCTTTTAACCTAGTAGGTTCGATCTTTCCAAGTCTTCCTCGACATGAGCAACAACCCCTTGTTAGTGGTGTCGACAAGTTGAAGATGGAGTTACAATCTCTTGTTAGTGGTGTCGAGAAGATCAACATGGAGCGTGAAGACCCGATAGTTTATCCCTCTTTTCCTGTTGTCTTGGGGTGGATCGCGGGGGCGCGATCCCTTGTTAGTGGTGTCGTCTGTAACGTCCCGGGATTTTTCCCCAATTAGATTTGTTTGTTTTTCTTTTTCGCATCATCATGGCATCATGCATTTTATCACCTTGCATGTTTTTGATAAATAAATCAAACTATTATTTTTGGCAAACCCTATTTTAGTTTTTGCAAATAATAAATCCTTCTCCCTCTCTTTCTATTTTAATAAACACAAAATAGTATTTGGAAATAATTGCAAAACTATTTCAAATCAAAATTAAAGTTTTGTAAATTATTTGTAAAACCTTCTCTCTCTCTTTTATTCCTCTCTTATCTAATTTCTTTTCCCTCTTTTCAATATCCTTTGTCTCCCTTTATCTTTTGCTAATTGCCAAAATTCTGGAAATTGGAAAAGGCTGGCAATTCTTAATCTGGCCACCCGGCCCATCCTTTTTCCAGCCCAAGCCCACGTCCCCTGTAGCTTTCTTCCTACTTTACCAGGAGAGGAGAGGAGCACGCTGCACGCACATGGCGTGCCGGCCACCACCACCAGCGCCTCCTCCTCACCTTTTCCCCTCCATAAAACGCCCCACGGTTGCCTCCTCCCCAACCCTAGCTTTCCTTCTCCCCTCCTTGTGCCGCCACCAGCTCTCTCCCCTCCCCTTTCTTCTTCTTCCCGAGAAAAATCGACGCCATGGCCGTGACAAGCCCAAGCTCGCGGCCCCGGTGACTCCATCCACCTCGTGCTCTCCCTTCGCGCCAGGAGCCGCGCCTTGCCTTCCTCCGTCCTCGACAGCAAGCGGGAGACACGGGAAGCATGGACGACGCCACGCCAAGCTCATCTTCTTCTTTCGGTCGGGTGCGCGCCGTCATCGTCCCCGTTGGTCCGCGCATCCCCGACCCAAGCCTCCATGTCCCGAAGATCCGTGCCGCTGTGCTCCAGCTTCGCCGCCAAGAACAGGAGCTGGAGGAGCCCCAGGACAGCCGCAGCAACCTCGTCTTCTTCGACGCCGACCGTCCGCGGGAGCGCCAAGGCCCTTATCTTCTTCCTCTACTTCCTGTCGCCGTCGTCCGTGGGCTGCACAACCACGACAACCGCAGCCTCTTGGTGAGACTCCCGTCCTCCTGGACATCTTCCCCTTCCCCCTCTTGCTCTGGGTGCTCTCGCCAAGTATAAAGGAAGGTGGACTGGCCAACCACGACAACCTCAGTCCACCTTCCTTTATACTTGGCGAGAGCACCCAGAGCAAGAGGGGGAAGGGGAAGATGTCCAGGAGGACGGGAGTCTCACCAAGAGGCTGCGGTTGTCGTGGTTGTGCAGCCCACGGACGACGGCGACGGGAAGTAGAGGAAGAAGATCAGGGCCTTGGCACTCCCGCGGACGGTCGGCGTCGAAGAAGACGAGGTTGCTGCGGCTGTCCTGGGGCTCCTCCGGCTCCTGTTCTTGGCGGCGAAGCTGGAGCACAGCGGCACGGATCTTCGGGACATGGAGGCTTGGGTCGGGGATGCGCGGACCAACGGGGACGATGACGGCGCGCACCCGACCGAAAGAAGAAGACGAGCTTGGCGTGGCGTCGTCCGTGCTTCCCGTGTCTCCCGCTTGCTGTCGAGGACGGAGGAAGGCAAGGCGCGGCTCCTGGCGCGAAGGGAGAGCACGAGGTGGATGGAGTCACCGGGGCCGCGAGCTTGGGCTTGTCACGGCCATGGCGTCGATTTTTCTCGGGAAGAAGAAGAAAGGGGAGGGGAGAGAGCTGGTGGCGGCGCAAGGAGGGGAGAAGGAAAGCTAGGGTTGGGGAGGAGGCAACCGTGGGGCGTTTTATGGAGGGGAAAAGGTGAGGAGGAGGCGCTGGTGGTGGTGGCCGGCACGCCATGTGCGTGCAGCGTGCTCCTCTCCTCTCCTGGTAAAGTAGGAAGAATGCTACAGGGGACGTGGGCTTGGGCTGGAAAAAGGATGGGCCGGGTGGCCAGATTAAGAATTGCCAGCCTTTTCCAATTTCCAGAATTTTGGCAATTAGCAAAAGATAAAGGGAGACAAAGGATATAGAAAAGAGGGAAAAGAAATTAGATAAGAGAGGAATAAAAGAGAGAGAGAAGGTTTTACAAATAATTTACAAAACTTTAATTTTGATTTGAAATAGTTTTGCAATTATTTCCAAATACTATTTTGTGTTTATTAAAATAGAAAGAGAGGGAGAAGGATTTATTATTTGCAAAAACTAAAATAGGGTTTGCCAAAAATAATAGTTTGATTTATTTATCAAAAACATGCAAGGTGATAAAATGCATGATGCCATGATGATGCGAAAAAGAAAAACAAACAAATCTAATTGGGGAAAAATCCCGGGACGTTACACTCTCGACGCGAGTCCTCCATTCTTGGTAGACCTTGGGATCGCCGCTGCTTGGAGGGAACTGCATCAGGGCCTTGGCAGCGACTAGAGCATCAAGGTGAGCTTGCACGTCCGAAGGCGAGTGCGCGGAGGTCTTGCTCTTGGATGCTCGTGGATCCCCGCTGGGGCGACCGCCGTTGTTCCCTCCTCCAGCGGTGGGTTTCTTGCCGGTGCCGTTGCAGACGCTCTGCTCCCCCGAGTGAGGAGGAGGCATGGTGGCGCCCTTTGGAGCCGCCGCTCCGCTTGGGCCGTTGTCCTTGTCGTGACCGTCCACTTCGTCCGGCGCCACCCTCTCCATGGGCGGTGGGGACGGAGAGACGCTCCGCCTTGCGCCAGCAGCACGACGCTCAGCTGAAGCTTGAGTGCGCGAGGGAGAGACCGGCTTGGACGCCGCAGGATCTCCCTTCTTCCTCGGAGGCATGCTTGACGAAGAACTTGCCGATAAACACTATGAAGATGAATTCAGCACTTGCGCCCCCTGCCTGGTGCGCCAGATGTCGTGGCTCGTTGCACGGACACCGGGAGTATAGGATACCCCCTTTTAGGTTCGGCACGGGGCACGAAGGAGGCAGAGAATCGTCTTCTTGGGTGGAGGCTAGATCAAGCTCTCCTCTCCACGATCAAAGCATGCAACCAAAGGGACACAAGGAGCTACCCAGGTTCAGGCCGCCCGGAGGCTAAAAGCCCTACTCCTGCATGTCTGGATTGATGGGTTCTTCATAGTGTGGCTTACAATGGAACCTCCCGGACAGGGTACCCGTAAGGGTTTTGGCTGGAGGTAGAAGAAGGACAGATCCTGAACCGGAGGAGATCACCTTCCTCTCTACCTTCGCAACCCTAGTCTAGTCTTGTGTTCTTCCTTGCTTCGACCTCACCCCTCCTCCGTGCCTTGGTCCTCCTTTTATAGGCTAAGGGGTTGCCACAGGGTCACGTGAGGGGCGTGAGGGACCTTCGGGGTGAAGGACCCTCCTCATCGAGTTTAGGAGGAGACGTGGCCTCTCCTCAGCCTAGCGCCTCCTTTGGGTTAGGTGGGAGCGTCCGCCTTGGGGTGGACAGGAGCTGACACCACCATGGGACGTGCGTCCCGCCCGCGCTGCCTTCGCCTTGCTTCCCAAGTCTTCCGTGGTGAGGTAGAGTGCTTATCCACAGGGACGTGGGGAAGTACCCGAGAGTGAGCCTGGCCTCCTGCCGGGAACTCGGGCTCTCGGGTCCTTCCTGGCCTGCTTGCTTGGTTCGGGGACCCGGAAGGTCCCCAGGACCGGAGCCCTTAGTCGACGTAGGCCATGCGTGTCTTGACGGTGAACCCGCCAGCTTGACTTGAGTCTTGGTCTTGTCCATCTTCATCTTGGGCCCACATGGAGTGGACCCACTTTGGCGGTACTAGGGGAACCCCATGTTCCACTGTTGCGACAGTATTTGGTGGAGCTGGGCTTGGGAAAACCTAACTACACCAATCTACAAATCCTAGTGCTGATCGTATGACACACTGGAAACGCACACGGTGGAGATAAACGGGGCAAAGCAACTATGAACAAGGATGTCACAATGCACTGGAAAGACACTAGCAAGTAGCTCAAATTAACAGGCACACCATTGCTCAAGTACTAGCAGTGTCTCAAATAATTCTGAATTTTTTTTGCACTTCAGCCTCTTTTCTCTCTTTTTTTTGATACTCTTTATATATATATATATTTTTTTTTAATTTTCAATTTTCTAACCTCCTTAGCAACTTGAAAGACACCAAGACACACGATAATGAGCAGCCTGTGAACATAAAACGTTAGCTAGTCTTAGTGGGTAAGCTCCTAACACGGGCTGTAGAAAGGCTGTGTCTAGGTTTTTTGAAAGAAGTGGCAAAAACTTGACCTTCCCTTACTCTTTTGGGAATTCTGAGCGATCGAAAAGCCAAAAATTGATGAAGTGGGTTTGGCTGGATGCGCTTTTTCTCACGACGATTTTGAGTGGTCGAACGTCGAAAACGGAGTTCGTATGCAAAAGTTATGGCCAGTCAAAGTTACTGGCGGAAAACTATCGGAAACTGTCCCCGATACGGACTCACGGCAGGGAAAACTGACGAAAACTGTGTCGCGCATTGGCGAAAACCTGACGAAACTCGACGAAACACTGAAATCGGAACCGCGGCAGGAAAAACTGACGAAACTGTGCCACGGCCGAAACTCGGAAATGACTCGGAAAACAAGACCTAGACTTCTACGACTCGGACAAGAACAAGCTACGCAAAGGAAAAACGACCAGCAACTAAAACTTGTAAATCGTTGCAATCTAGGGCTAAGGCGAAAACTAAACCTAAATATATATTTTTGGCTTTTTTGGATAGGACGAAAACAGTAAATCTACGGGGATGGATTTGTGGATGCTCACCGAGAAAACGCTGGAAATCTGATACCAAGATGATAGGGGGTGGCCCGATCTTCTCAGTGAGCTGCGGGTAGATGGATGATGGTGGAAGATAACTTGCGAGAATCCGACGAACTCTCCGGCTGCTCCCCTGTTGCCAATGCAACAGCTCTTCAACCCAATGGATATTCGCGACGCCTCACACCGGTGCAACGTAGCCGCCGACCGCGAAGCGGTTTCTGCAATCTACTAATTCCCAGTGGAACAACAGATCACACTCAAACTTCGGTAACAATAACCTCCAGATCGCAACAAAGTGGAGGGGTGAAATCCCGATCGAAACAAAAGGGAATTCTGATAGATGAATGCTTAGCAATCCAATCTAGGGTTTAATCAAAACGTGGTCTCCCCCTCTCTAGCCACCGGCCTTGGCCTTATATGGGGGCCAACCGACCTGGGGCTTGTCCTACTCAAAACGGGGTTCGATTTGACCTAAAAACGAGTACAAACCGACAAAAAACGGTTCGGTCCAGATCTGGGCGTAGGCCCGCCAGTTGAACCGGCCTAGAAACTGGCCTGGAGGCCGGGCGCGTCTGCTGCCTAGCCGGTTTGCCAGCCGGTTTGGCCGGGCTGGCGACCGGGCGCCTCTGATGCATGCCCGGTTTTAGCCGGGCTGGAAACCGGGCTGGGAACCGGGTCCCTCTGGTGACTAGCCGGTTTTCCAGCCGGTTTGGCCGGGCTGGGAGCCGGCTTCTCTGGCTCCTCCCTTGCGTCTCCGTCTTCTTCTTCCCCTCTTGCGCATGCCTCCCGCTCCTCCCTCGCGCCATTGGGGACGTCGTGCTCCAATCCTTGCTGCTCCTCTAGCCCTCCGTCAATGTTTGTGTTATCAACAACCCTGATCATACATAAATGCATAGATTTAGGTAGTATAAAATTCTCATTATCACAAACAGCATATTCAATTAAGAGTGAGTTCACCTGTTGTCCAAGTAGCTTGGCACGAGCTCTTGTTATTGGTCCAATCGCCACTTCATCGGGCTTGTCTTGAACAGGAACATCATCAATGGAAGAAAATGATAAAGGGCTAGGGATGTCCTCATCACGTGTCGGTCGGCAGCGCCGAAATCATCATCGGTCACAGGGTTGTCGCTGCAGCCTCCGTTTCCGGATTGGTTTTGGCCCAATCCTTGCGCGAGAATGGTCATGTCAACATCCTTGCCTTGTTTCACAATATCGACACCTTCTGGTGATCCATTTGCCGTGCCGCTACCCCTATCAGCCGTCCCCCCTTCACCAAGTTCTTGGGCTGGTCCTTCTTGTGCGGTTGTGGCTGGTTCTTCGTCGGCGGCGCCCCATCCGTCTTCCTTCTCCAAGTGGAATAAGGTTAGATTTCAAGGATTCGGGTTGTAACCCCAATTTGACGTTCATGCATGCATTCTCATATTAGAGAAATTAACGTGTACTGTATGGTTCAGTTAGTGTTAGTTTTGTCAACGCGTTGTGCTGTTTTTGTCCATTTAGATGATGCATTGTGCTTTTTAGTTTATTTTGATTGATCACGCATTGTTCTGCTTCGTTAATTTAATTAGATGACACCCTTTTAGCTGCCCATGCAATTTTGATTATATACAACTGTTGAAATAATTTTGATGATGTTGTGTGCTGTTTATGTTATTTTGCTGATGCATTGGGCTGTTTAGCCATTTTACTAAGATGATGGCTTGTGCTGTTTAGGTAATATATTTTGATGACAGTGTGCTGTGTAATTGCTTTTGATGACGCATTGTGCTGTTTAGATTATTTAGACGATGCATTTACATTCTTTGGTAATTTAGATGTTACATTTCTTATCTTTATGTAATTCCAATAAATTACATATGGATGCTGCTCTGTACATTAGCATATACATGTGTGCAGAGAAAAGCCAGAAATGCTTACATTTAGGAACAGAGGTAGTAGTACATATGGGTTATGCAGTTGTAGTTGTACTGTACATTATGCAAATGGTTAGTTACATCCTGCATGCCAAGGTCTGATGCAATGACCATTTTTCATGTAGGGCGATGCGTGTCACAGGGAGGAATTCTACTTCCAATTCGATGTTCCTGTAGGCCCTGCTCCCGTGGGCTACGAAGATTGTCTTCCCATATCATGAGGGAGACGAAGGTGCCAGGCAGGAGAGAGGAGGCCTTGTCAAGGGCAATTGCTGCCAGGAAGCTAGCTAAACCGAGAGGCCGCCCTTGCAGGGTCGGGCACCACGTCGCTGGGACTCGTCCTAAGAGCTTCTACGTCCAGTTGAGCAACGATGACTTGTTTATGCTTGTCATCCCAAAGGAGTTCAGGGCTTATGTTAAAGGGCGCCCATACCCAAAGCTTGTGGTTATCCAGAGTAATTAGGAATGCGAGTGGGTTGTCCATGCCAATCCCTACAAAGAGGAGGTCGTCCTGGACAAAGGGTGGACAGATTTTGCTGAATTCCATAATTTTAGAGTGGGTGACTACGTGATGCTCAAGGTTATCCAATACGGTTTCAAGATGACAATCTTCGACCGCGTCACCTCCTGCCAGAAGGTGTTGACCTGTCGTGAGCACTATGATTTGAATAAAATTATCGTTAGTTTGTCGGTGGGTCTATTACAATTTTTTTGTGATGACCATGGACATAAAGTCTTGAAATCTTGATCTTAACTATGGAGATATGATGAACTAAGCTGAACTGAACTGTTGATTTTCCTTTTTTCCATAATGGTAGCATGATCTATATAGACGTATTTTTTGCTAACTTTCAGTCTGTTTTTGGCCACATTGAAAGGGGTAAAAAATACGTATCTTACAAGTACTAGTACTAGTATTATGGACGGAGGGAGTATGTTCTACTAGTACATCTCTACATGTTGTCTTTTTTTTTTGCGGGAAATCTCTACATTTTGTCTAGTGTTGTGTTGTGTGTGTTGAATCCACATCGTTTTGGTCCTGTACGAATGCAGGATGGACGTGCCCGTCGTCTACGGAGTACAGTACTTCTCAAGTACAGTACTCCGCATGTGGCGGGACAAGATGATTGAGTAGAACTTATAGAAGAAGCCTCCAGGTTAAATTACGTTTCGATCACGCATTTCTCGAATGGACAGGCACATGAAAAGAACTTTACTCCACTGACATTTACAGGGCCACAGATTTGACTAGACAAGACGGCTCTCTCAATTGCTTGCTGTTATGGTCTAGACATCTACTCCTTATCAACAAAGGTACTAGGCCACTCGGGACGCAAGCTATTCCTTGGGTTCCGCCCCACTCTTCGAAGAGAAGGTAACACCTCCTGGCCGTTATATGTAGCATGAACGGACTAGATTTGTTTAGATGGCTCTCTAGTGTAAAGAGTGGTCCCAGTCCTCAGGCAGACCTTTGACTTCCTTGTCCCTACACTTATCTTTCTTCCTCGGTCGCTCGCCTTCGCAGATATAGCTCGTGTGAGAGAGACATCCTTCTCTTCCAACCTCATGTTCGTTGCTGCTCCCCCCTTGCTTCAGCCATGTCTTTTAGGAGAAGCTCCCGTGCGAAGGGATCTCAGAAAGCTCCAGCCGCGGTTGTATGCCAGCCAGTGAGCGATGAAACGTCTCCCCGCCGGACACTGAAGCGCGCCCGTCTTGAGGATGAAGAGTCTAGGTAGGTTTCCATCGTTGTACCTTTGTTGCTTCCAGGGTTGGCCGTTCCAAAATTTAATCATCTTCATTCATAGTCTAGGGACAATGATTCCAAAGGCGTCATTGGTACCCTAAATTTGGCGGAACCTGAGGTAGGAGTTTTTACGCTGCCGCGCTGCGAAATGCATGCTTTGTTGCTGACAAATTTGCCATATAGGCACCAAAGGTGACCATTACGGGGAAAACCTTTTCGGTCGGCCTTGCCAGTCTTCGCCTCCGGGATGAGTTGGAAAATGAGATGGTGGTCACGATATCTTATGGGGACACTGGGGTTGGGGGGACGCCCTCAACGATAGCGGTGAGTGGGCTCACCTCCGAGCGGAGTGTGCTCGCCTCCGAGCCAGTGCAAGGATGAGATGAAGGACAAGATATCTTATCTGGAGGAGGCCGTCGACGCTCGAGCCGAGTGTGTTCGCCTCCGAGCGCAGTGCACGGACGAGATGAAGGACAAGATATCTTATATGGATGAGGCCATCGACGCTCACGATAAGCGTATTGACGTCCTAACCAAGTACGTGGATCAGTTGGCGGCCACATTATCTTTGTCGCAGGAGGCCAGCGAGCTTCATGATGAGGGCATTAAGTGATCACTCTGATTTATATGCACATAATTGAACCCTAAAACCCTAAAACCATGCTTAAATTCAGTTTATAGTGAAGGATGTTAGCTGCATTTCATAGCTTCGCATCCATTTTACAGAACAGTGCGCAAAGGCACACATTCTTCAGAAGATTCGGAAAAGAAGTCACCCCACACTACAAGAATCCCTCTACTCTGTGAGGATTTGTCGCCATGGTTCTCCTGTCCGTGGCAGATCTCAACTATTTTTGACGCCCTCGGTAATTTTCGTCACGGATCCATGGGCAGCCCGCTCGGCCCGGAAAAAGTTAGACGAAACGGTCTTAACCGTCACGGATCTCAAGGGGCCTTCCGTCACAAGCTATTTTGCGGGCTGAACAGGACCAAACCATCACAGGCCACTGGGCTTCAGCAGCCGACACACATGGACTGTCGCAACAGTGGAACACGGGGTTCCCCTAGTGCTGCCAAAGTGGGTCCACCCCATGTGGGCCCAAGATGAAGATGGACAAGACCAAGACTCAAGTCAAGCTGGCGGGTTCACCGTCAGGACAAGCAAGGCCTACATCGACAAAGGGCTCCGGTCCTGGGGGCCTGCCGGGTCCCCGAACCAAGCAAGAAGGCAAGGAAGGACCCGAGAGCCCGAGTTCCCGGCAGGAGGCCGGGCACCCTATCGGGTACTTCTCCACATCACTGTGGATAAGCTCTCCACCTCACGCTAGAAGATCTGAGAAGACTTGGGAAGCAAGGCGAAGGTAGCGCGGGCGGGAAGCACAGCCCGTGGTGGTGTCAGCCCCTGTCCACCCCAAGGCGGACGCTCCCACCTAACCCAAAGGAGACGCTAGGCTGAGGAGAGGCCACGTCTCCCCCTAAACTAAATGAGGAGGGTCCTTCACGCCGAAGGTCCCTCGTGCCCCTCACGTGACCCTGTGGCAACCCCTTAGCCTATAAAAGGAGGACCAAGGCACGGAGGAAGGGGAGGTTGAACGAAGGCAAAAACCTATAATAGGAGCAAGACTAGACTAGGGCTGCGAAGGTAGAGGGGAAGGTGATCTCCTCCGGGTCAGGATCTGTCCTTCTTCCACCTCCAGCCAAAACCCTTCCGGATACCCTATCCGGGAGGCTCCATTCTAAGCCACACTATGAAGAACTCAACAATCCAGACATGCAGGAGTAGGGCTTTTAGCCTCCGGGCGGCCTGAACCTGGGTAGCTGCTTGTGTCCCTTTGGTTGCATGCTTTGATCGTGGAGAGGAGAGCTTGATCTAGACTCCGCCCGAGAAGATGATTCTCAGCCTCCTTCGCGCCCCGTGCCGAACCTAAAAGGGGGTATCCTATACTCCCGATGTCCGTGCATCGAGACATGACATCTGGCGCGCCAGGTAGGGGGCGCAAGCACTGGTTTCCTCTTCATCAAGTTCATCGGCAAGTTCTTCGTCAAGCATGCCGCCGAAGAAGAAGGGAGACCCTGCGGCGTCCAAGCCAGTTTCTCTCTGATGCAGTCAAGCTTCAGCTGAACGCCGTGCTGCTGGCGCACGGCGGAGCGTCTCTCCGTCCCCTCCTCCCATGGAGAGGGTGGTGCCGGACGAAGTGGACGGTCGCGACAAGGACAACGGCCCTGGCGGAGCGGCGGCTCCAAAGGGCACCACCATGCCTCCTCCTCGCTCGGGGGAGAAGAGCGTCTGCAATGGCGCTGGCAAGGAGCCCACCGCTGGAAGAGGGAACCACGGCGTTCGCCCCAGCGGGGATCCACGAGCATCCAAGAGCAAGACCTCCGCGCACTAGCCTTCGGACGCGCAAGCTCGCCATGATGCTCTAGTCGCTGCCAAGGCCCTGATGCAGTTCCCTCCAAGCAGCGGCGATCCCAAGGTCTACCAAGAATGGAGGACTCGCGTCGAGAGGCTCCTCGACTTCGCCGATGGTGGTCCATGGGTCAAACCCACTCAAGCTCCCACCATCGACGATCCCGGAGCAGCACAAGACAAGACACGTGATCCGCGAGGCCAGCCTCGTGGAGAACGTCAAGCTAAGACGGCGCCTCCTCGCACCGCACCACCGATGGCTGATCGGCTAAACCACGACCACGGCGAGACCATCTCCGTCGGGTCATCTACCTCGCGCAACCCAGATCTTCTTGACGAGCTCAACAGACGTCAGAACGAGGATATGCGCACCCGCATCGAGCGTCGCCGAGAACGTCACCGCCGGGAAGATCGGGGCATCGACCTCGCCGAAGGCTGCCTCGCCCTCGCCCCCGAGTTCCGCCACTTCAACTGGCCCAAAAAATTCAAGATCGACGTTCTCCGCTACGACGGCACCACGAACCCCCGGGACTTTCTACAGATCTACTCTCTTGCTGCAATGGTTGCCGGGGCTGACGAGGTCATGATGGCCAACTGGTTCCCGTTGGCCCTGAAGGGAGATGGCCAGACTTGGCTTCTCAACCTTCCCAAGTGCTCCATCCGTTCCTGGCGTGCACTGAAGGAGCAGTTTCTGGGAGCTTTCCTAGGCGGGTACGAGCGCCCGGGGGCTCCCAGTGATCTCCACGACTTCAAGCAGCTGCCGGGTGAAACTCTCCGCAGGTTCATCCAGCGCTTCATCCAGAAAATGAACACCATCCCATGCATCAAGGAGGAGTTGGTGATCTAGTCCTTCCACGCTGAAGAAGGAGTCAAGTTCCCCGGGGAGGATGAACCCGAGGACAAGGCCACTCCAGCCAAGAACAAGAAGCGGGACCCTGGACCCGACAAGCGGATCTTCGTCACCGAGCCTCTTCCGAAGAAGGCCAAGCCCGCGCCGACTTCCGAGGAAGAAGGTGAAGGTGATCCCTGGTGCCACATCCATCCAGAAGGCAACCACCTGCTCAAGGACTGCCGCATGCTCAAGAACCTCGCCATCCGGGAGCAGCGCCGAGCTGACGGGGTCAGTCAAGACGGTTACTATAACTGCGGCACTGCCGGGCACATCGCTCGTGACTGTCCCACGGGTCGCCAAGGCGGAGGCGGCCGTGGATGGAACCGAGGCGGTTGCCGCGGGGGCCGCGGAGGAGGACGCGGCGGTCAAGGTGGTCGCGGGTACAACACTCCGGAGGCCGCCCACGGCGGCAACGGGGAAGCACCGGCTCCCCAAGGAGGGAACGGCGGGAAGCATCAAGAAGTCACTTGAGTTGTCGGGTGCATCCACGGAGGGTCTTCTCTGCCTCCCTCCAACGGCGCCGGCAAGAGACTTGACCGGGAGCTGAACGCGGTTGCTTCTGCTCCGTCCAAGCCCCTGGACTAGTCCAGTCAAGTCATCACCTTCGACCCAGAAGACCACCCTGTCAACACTGCCGGGGTTGGGACCCTGCCGCTGATCGTGTCGCCCGTCATCCACAACTACAAGGTCACCAAGATGCTGGTCGACGGCGGCTCCAGCCTCAACTTGCTACGGCGAAGGTCCTGGCTATCCTTCAAATTCCCCTGTCTCGCCTGCAAGACACCGGAGTGTTCCAAGGCGTGAACGGAAGTGTTACTCGACCCCTCGGGAAGATCACCCTTCCGGTCACCTTCGGCGACTCCAAGAACTTCCGCACCGAGGAAATCGTCTTCGACATCGCCGACACTCCGCTCCCGTACAACGGCATACTTGGCAGACCTGCTCTGGCCAAGTTCATGGCCGTCTCCCACTTCGCCTACAACATGCTGAAGATTCCAGCGCCGTGGGGCGTGATCAAAGTCAAGGCCGACATCGACGATGCTATCTATTGCGTTCACCAGCTGAACCAGATGGTGGCAATCATGGCGGATGTCCCTCAAGGTGTACAGGAGGATGATGCTGGGGCTCTCCCCGGGGGCGAAGGGCACCCTGGGGGCTCCACATCTACTCCCCCCAAGAAGGCGCCATTCCATGGCGATCCGCAGCTGACCAAGAAGGTGGCGCTAACCAGCGACGGAGTTCGCTCCATCACCATCGGCGCCCGCCTCACCGACAAATAGGAAAGCGCGCTCGTCGCCTTCCTTCGGGAAAACTCTGATGTCTTCGTGTGGAGGCGTCAGGTTTACCCGGTGTTCAAGGGAGGTGATCGAGCACAAACTGGCGGTCAATCCGGGGGCTCGCCCCGTGAAGCAGGTTCTCCGGAACCAAAGTAAGGAAAAGCTGGAATTCATCATCGCCGAGGTGGACAAGTTGATAGAAGCTGGTGTCATCCGGTCGGTTCCCCATCCAACCTGGGTGGAGACTCTGCATCGACTTCACAGACCTGAATAAGGCCTGTCCCAAGGACCCATTCCCCCTGCCGCGGATCGACATGATCGTGGACTCCACGGCCGGGTGCGAGCTGCTGTGTTTCTTGGACGCCTTCTCCGGGTACCACCAGATCATGATGTCGCTCGAGGACCAAGAAAGACGGCCTTCATCACTCCCAAGGGCTGCTACTGCTACACCCGGATGCCTTTTGGCCTCCGAACGCCGGCGCTACCTTCCAGCGCGCAATGCAAGCATGCCTTGGGCCGCAGCTGGGCCGCAACGTTGAAGCGTACATCGACGACATCGTGGTCAAGACCCGGTACAAGGACTCCCTCATCCAAGACCTGCACGAGACCTTCGAGAACCTCCGCCGGGTCAACTTCAAGCTCAACCCCGACAAGTGCGTGTTCGGGGTCCCCTCCGGCAAGCTGCTGGGTTTCCTGGTCTCTCACCGAGGGATCGAGGCGAATCCGGACAAAATCAAGGCAATCGAGCGCATGGAGGCGCCCCGGCGGGTCAAGGACGTACAGCGCCTCAACGGGTGCATCACTGCACTCGGGCGCTTCATCTCAAGGCTTGGGGAGCGGGCCTTACCGTTCTTCAGGCTGCTCAAGAAGTCAGGCCCCGTGGAGTGGACCTCCGAGGCCGAGGAAGCCCTGCAGTCCCTTAAGCGCTACCTCGCCTCGCCACCAATCCTCGTGGCACCAGAAGAAAGGAGCCCCTACTACTGTACATTGCTGCCACCAACCAGGTGATCAGCGCTGTGCTTGTGGTAGAGCGTGACGCTCCTCCGAAGAAGTCAAGCAAGATCAAGGGCAAGCGACCCGGGAACTCTCTCCCGGGACAACCATGCAAGAAAAGGCTGCCGGGTGACCAGGGGTCTCGATCCTGACGTCACTGCAACCTTACCAGACGGCGGAGCCCGTCGGGAATGGAGAATCTCCCTCCGACGAGACTTCGCCGGGGGCTACCTCGTCCCCACCCCAAGACGTCGACGTGGAGGAAGCCGAGCCCTTCAGGACTCGCGACCCGCAAGGTGCAGCACCCGGTCTACTTCGTCAGCGCAGTGCTGCGCGACGCCCGGGAGCGGTACCCCATGATGCAGAAGCTGCTGCTGGCAATCCTCATTGCCTCCCGCAAGATGAGGCCGTACTTCCAAAGCCATCCCATCACGGTGGTATCCAAGTACAACCTAAGAAGCCCCCTGGAGAACCCACTTGCCACTGGTCGCATATCATGGTGGGCCATGGAGCTTCAAGGTTTCGGTCTCAAGTTCGAGCACACGGACAACATCAAGAGTCAGGCGCTGGCGGACTTCACGGCCGAGTGGACCGAGACGGCGTTCGACGACCCGGAAGAGGAAACCTGCCTCCCCGGGAAGGAAGATCCTAGCGCCTGGACCATGCACTTCGACGGCTCCTACACCAAGGGGAAAGGAGGTGCTGGGGTTGTCCTAACCTCACCAACCGGGGACCGGCTGAAGTACGTCGTCCAGATGCACTACCAAGGGAACATCTCCAACAACACGGCGGAGTACGAGGGCCTGCTCGCAGGACTTCGTGCTGCCATCGGCCTCGGCATCAACAAGATCGTCGTCAAGGGTGACTCTCAGTTAGTCATCAAACAAGTGAACAAGGAGTACGCGTGCCCTCAGATGGCACCATACGTTGAAGAGGTCTGGAAGCTGCAGCGGCGCTTCGACAACTTCCGGGCTGTGTACGTCCCACGGGGAGAAAACACGGCCGCGGATGAGCTATCGCAGGTGGCGTCCAAGCAAGAACCAGTGCCTCCCGGGATCTACATCGAGGTCCTCAGGCGACCTTCGATCCACCCGAGAGGCTCGCGCAAGATCTGCGCCGGGGGCTGGCGACCCTTCTACCTCGACAACACGGGTAGCCAGCCCAGAAGCTCAAGACCCGGCAGCCCCTCTGGCGGAGGAAGCTATGCTTTCTTTCCGTCGGATGGTGCTACCGGTGGAAGGAACCCACCCACCCTGGGCCCGGGACATCGTCAAGTACATCATGGAGCACGCCCTCCCGGAGGATGACACGACGCCGAGCGGGTGGCTCGTCAAGCCAAGCTCTACGTCATGATCGACGGCGAGCTCTACCGGCGACGGGACAACGGAGTCAAGCTCCGCTGCATTCCTCAAGAACAAGGCCAAGTACTGCTAAGGGACATCCACGAGGGCACATGTTCAAGTCATGTGGCATCAAGATCACTGGCGGGTAAAGTTTTCGTCACGGGTTCTACTGGCCAACAGTCCTCAGTGATGCGAGCAGCTAGTCAAGACCTGTGAAGCCTGCCAGTACTATGCGAAGAACATACATCAGCCGGCGCAAGCTCTGCAGCCAATTCCAATCTCCTGGCCGTTCGCGGTCTGGGGGCTGGACATCGTGGGAAAGATACCGAAGTCTGTCGGGGGCCATGAACCTTTTCGTGGCCATCGACAAGTTCACAAAGTGGGTGGAAGTGATGCCAGTACCAAGACAGACAGCTCAAGCAGCCATCAAGTTCATTGAAGGGATCGTGTACCGCTTCGGAGTACCCAACAGAATCATAACGGACAATGGCTCTCAGTTCACAAGCCGATCCTTCCTCAACTTCTGTGAAGAGCTGGGAATCAAGGTGTGTTTTGCCTCGGTGTCCTACCCAAGGTGCAATGGGCAAGTGGAGCGAGCCAATGCGGAGGTCCTAAAGGGTTTGAAGACCAAGGCCTTTGACAAGTTAGAAGACAAGGGCAAGAACTGGATTGAGCATCTACCAAGTGTCTTGTGGTCCCTCAGAACCACACCAAGCAGAGCCACTCAAGAAACACCATTCTTCCTTGTCTATGGAGCCGAAGCCGTCTTGCCAACAGAGCTCAGGCATGGATCCCCCGGGTACTTGCCTATGATGAAGACGCACAAGCTGAGAGGAGGATTGATGACATCAACTTCCTGGAAGAGGTGCGGTGTCGAGCTTCTTACGATCTGCTCGATACCAGCAAGGGCTCCGCCGCTATCATGATCGCCATATCCGTTCACGGGTACTGGAACCCGGAGACCTGGTTCTCCGCAAGAAGCAGAAGCTTGATAACATGAACAAGTTGTCGTCCAAGTGGGAAGGACCTTATCGGGTGACGCATACCCTGAGACCCGGAGCTGTTTATCTGGAGGACGAGAAAGGCAGGCCGGAGGGCAACGCCTGGAACATCGAGAATCTCCGGAAATTCTACCCCTGAATACGAACATGAATCGCAGATAGTTCGAGTCAACTAAGCACGCCCAAGGGGCTAGTGTTCTGTATAAGGGTGTAAGAATCGTCGCCAAGGAATAAAAGATAAGTTTTTCAATTCCGTGAGCCTCTCTTGTTGTCGTGAAGTGTGTTATCCGTAACAACCCCCAAGCAGGGGGCTGACATGGTGCCGGTGGCTGACAGGTCGAGCGCGAGCAGCCTATCAGTAGGCGCTGCCACCTGATCGTGCCGTACTGCCGCGGTAAGAAGTGGAACGGGCAGTGCTGTGTTTTAAAGAACATAAACACAGAAATGCACATTCAACTTTGCTTGCGGGTTGCTCGGATGAAACACTTTCACGACATGTAAGGGAGGGTCCATTCTTTTCCTACTGAAAGTTGTTATGTGTAGCGCCTCTCCCGGGACAGGAATGGATGCTGAAGAGCGGCTCAGGAGCTGGATACCCGGGAAGGACAGAGCAGATCAAGAGCACGGCAAAAATCAGCTAAGTCTTTGCATGTGCATCTTGCATTCTAGGCATAATATCTCGCTCGGAGTCAATATACCACCAACCTGCGCATGCTTGACAGTTGATGAGAACCTTTGCGGGGGTAATGCGTCCTCCCCGGCGAACGGTCAGATTTCCCTTCTGGCCTAGTACCCGTGGCTGTGGAGTGGACTCCCGGAAGGCATAGTGCTCTTAGGGGTACTGCTACCGGTACAGGCGGTTAGAGTACTTGTCACCTAAGAGATCTCCTCTGAAAACTTGACGGCGCGTTAGTGCAAGGGGAGGTTTGGGAAATGACCCCGGGAGTTGAGCCCTAGGGTTGCATTCATCTGAACTTACATTCTGAATTTACAATTCTGAGTTACATTCAGTCGAAGCTTTCCCTGGATACATATCTAGCCTATGCTACTAAGGCCAGCTCAGTGCTCCTGGCTGCGCAGATCTGTCTTCTGTTTTATTGCCTGCGGGTGCACTCTTTCTTCCGGGGACGCCTGGATGAAAGGATAACACGCGTGCAGGATCTTGTCAGGCGCGTCGAAGAGCTCGACCCCCTTCTGCCGACCAGGGCGCTCCAGGGCCAAAGAGACGGAAGATTCCGTCCGCCAGTTCGCCTACGGACTGACTCTCGGCCTACGAAAAGCAGTCTAGGTCAAGATCGAATCATCCAAAGAAAAAAGGCGGAAAAACAGAGAAGAGCAAACAGTGAACCTGATCGATGGCCTCGAGCTCAGCCACAACCAAGGACAGCTCCGGAATACCGGCAGTCCTTTCATTCAGATGGACCACAGGTGCGCCCTCTTCACTGCCCTAATCCTTGACTCTTCTTGGGCAACAGGACCGGACAGTCGCCAGGCGAGCGACATTCTGGGCAGCAGAAGAACGGGACGCAACCTCGCCATCAGCGGCTCGGGCTCCAGTTTCGCTGGGTGCCTCCGCCGCGCCTCGGAAGACAGACTCCGCCGTCGACACGTCGGACAAGGCCATCTCTGCTTCGCCAGACATTGTTCTGCGGGGCTTGGAGAGGCAAAGGAAGAAGAGGAGCGGAGCAAGGCGAGAAGATGTGTCAAGGGAGTTGGAGTCTGGAGGGTCTTTTATAGGCCTCCCACGCTCCACCTACCCCTTGGCGCTACGGCTGCTGCAGTAATGGGAGCGCGTTTTGCAAAAAACTCGTTCTCATTCACACGAGCGCGACACGGAGGCAAGGAGGAAACAAGATCTTCTTCATTTACAAGGACTACAAGGGGACGATCTTTTTTACAACAAAAAGGTTGGCTCCCATCGAGCAAGGAGCACCGATGTATAATGGAAGACGCTACTTCTAGAAATACGTCGTCAAGGCCATCGGGGAGAAGGTCAACGAGATCTCCATGGCGCCCGTCCGAAGCTCCTCGCCTTCAAGAAGGCGAGCTCGCCTCGCCCTTGATGTCAGATGAGTTTTCCTCATCTTCATCCTCGTCGTAGGAGCTCGAGCTGCCGCTGCTGCTCTCCATGCAGCACTCCACGCGTCCGCCATCGACACCGAAGATCTTCACCGGCAGCTGGAGCAAGAGCCGCCGGGACCATGCCCGGGGGCTACTGACGCAGCAGTGGAACACGGGGTTCCCCTAGTGCTGCCAAAGTGGGTCCACCCCATGTGGGCCCAAGATGAAGATGGACAAGACCAAGACTCAAGTCAAGCTAGCGGGTTCACCGTCAGGACAAGCAAGGCCTACGTCGACAAAGGGCTCCGGTCCTGGGGGGCTACCGGGTCCGCGAACCAAGCAAGAAGGCAAGGAAGGACCCGAGAGCCCGAATTCCCGGCAGGAGGCCAGGCACCCTCTCGGGTACTTCTCCACATCACTGTGGATAAGCTCTCCACCTCACGCTAGAAGATCTGAGAAGACTTGGGAAGCAAGGCGAAGGTAGGGTGGGCGGGAAGCACAGCCCGTGGTGGTGTCAGCCCCTGTCCACCCCAAGGCGGACGCTCAACCCAAAGGAGACGCTAGGCTGAGGAGAGGCCACGTCTCCCTCTAAACTAGATGAGGAGGGTCCTTCACGCCGAATGTCCCTCGTGCCCCTCACGTGACCCTGTGGCAACCCCTTAGCCTATAAAAGGAGGACTAAGGCACGGAGGAAGGGGAGGTCGAACGAAGGCACAAGTCCAACCAGAGCAAGACTAGACTAGGGATGCGAAGGTAGAGGGGAAGGTGATCTCCTCTGGGTCAGGATCTGTCCTTCTTCTACCTCCAGCCAAAACCCTTCTGGGTACCCTATCCGGGAGGCTCCATTGTAAGCCACACTATGAAGAACTCATCAATCCAGACATGCAGGAGTAGGGCTTTTAGCCTCTGGGCGGCCTGAACCTGGTAGCTCCTTGTGTCCCTTTGGTTACATGCTTTGATCGTGGAGAGGAGAGCTTGATCTAGACTCCGCCCGAGAAGATGATTCTCAGCCTCCTTCGCGCCCTGTGCCGAACCTAAAAGAGGGTATCCTATACTCCCAGTGTCCGTGCATCGAGACACGACATGGACCTCACCCACTGCGCACCCACATCTCTGTCCGACGCCTCGCTGTCAGACCTGGACCCACACTTTTCCGATGCCAGTCAAAGAGATGTTGCAGATGTACCCACATGTCAGGCCGACACAACCTCTGTGCCGCACGTGTAGTGGAACAGTACCAGTGGGAACCACCTGTCAGCAGGGAAACCAATATTTTGCGCACGTGCTCTTACACGTGTCTAGCGGCCATCACATCGCGTAGCAGGGGGACCCGCATGTCAGTATGGGACCCACATATTAATTTATTCAATATATATATTTAAATAACGGAAAAATAATCTATTATATTATTAAAACAACAAACAATCAGCGGTGGAGATTTACCACGGTAAAACTAAGATGTATAAACGGTGCAGATTTATCACGCACGACACATCCAATTTTAAAAAGGAGACTGATCCAATCTACAATCTTCCGTGCCCGGCAATGTTGCAGATGTATCACGCACGCGCATCCAATTTAAAAAGGAGTGGACTCTTTTATTATTCATGTACGACTGCTTGCCTTGCCAAAAGAAAGTCTTTCTAGGTTTTCGTATTGATGTACGACTGCTAGCCTTGCCAAAATAAAGTACTACCGCTAGCAATCAATCAATTTATGACGGACTAGCGTTTCATCGCTCGCCTACACAGTAGGCGCGACGGCCGGCTGGGCGGCCCGACGAGACGAAGCGCGACGATCGCTGGCGTCTCGGCTCACAGCACACATCGGATAGGAGGCCATCGACAAGCAGCACTGGATCAGCGACGTCGCTCTGCAAAATCTGTATGCCACGCCGACGAGATGGAGAGCTGCGATCTCCCGTCATTGTCGGCCGGGCAGCCCGACAAGACGAAGTGTGACGATGTGCCGCCACGGCCCGCAGCACATATCGGATAGGAGGCCATCGACGAGGAGCACTCGACCAGCAACGTCGCTCCGCAAAAGCTGTATGCTACACCGACGAGATGGAGAGCTGCGATCTCCCATCATATACTCACAGGAGGCATGGGAGAGGAGGCTATTGGCCTGGAGGATCGAAGAATAGGTGCATAACCCAGTACTGACGTTACAAAGGCATGGGCCTATTCCCAGATGGGGGTGAACTGCAACAGGTTTGGATTCGTTGTTTCACTGATGTGTCGAAACTATACATATTTGTCTTGCACCTTCTAGGCTGAGTTGTTAAAATATTTTGCATCGTCTGAGATGAATTTGACAAATATGCACAGATTGATTCATCACGTGTGCTGTCTCTCACTGATATGGTTGATGCTCTGATCATTATTCCAGTAATTGGAGGAGTGGTTACGAGAGATTGGATATTGAAGAAAAGGATAGCAGTACATGTTTTTTTTAATATGCGTCTCATCCTTTGAACTGAACATAAAACATGAAAGGATCTGCCCTGGAAATTCCACCTTTTTTCCTCCAATTATATATCGGTTTAAGATTTTTGTAAAACAGCTTACCAAGTACTTTTACTCAGTGGAGTAATTAAAAAAATCATGTGTTAGTGATGCTAATGACCAGTGCTAACTGAATTTTGTTTTCTCTCGAAAGTGTTTAAACAAAAGAATACATCTGTATTTGATTTCAATACTTTGATAGGAAGTCCATGAGTAATTCGATGTGAAGGATGAGGCGGACAGCAGGGTGCCATGTGAGGAGCGAGGAGAGCGATTCCATATTAGATTCAAGGTAAACTCTATGTAGTTTTTTTACAGGGAGCAGAACCAGCGACTCTGGCTATTTGGACTGGACATTCGGCGGACCTTTTTCAAGTGAGACTATAGAAACCTTATTTTTCCGGTAATTTTTGAGTGGTTGATCAATTATTCAAAAGAATTCATTATTATCATAGTTGCTACAAATCAGTGTACATATCGAGTTTCGTTCTCCTCACAACATAAATCTTTGTGGACGGCAGTACATTTTTATTCAAGAACATCTAATTAACCTTTGGTAGTTTCAGTTCCATCCTAAGTAAAATAAAGTAATTTATAATTGGTCGCTGAAACACTTATTACAGTTGTGCATACGCACTAGATATGTAAACAGAATGTACTGTTAATTTTTTGGCAAGTTTAAATTTGAACGATCATTAGTGTACAGTAAGACAGTTCTTAGTGTACATATAACATGTTCTGTTAACGGTGCCACTGAATTTCCTAAATATATATGCTATATTTGCTAGGTATGCTGCTGCGAAAAATTACTTGGTATATTTGCTAGGTATGGCTCAGTGACATCTACTACCGATTTTTTTGGCCCGAGAGCATAAAATCAGTGATACTACCTCTTGCAACCGCAAGACCGTATCTAAAGCTTACTGCTTGAGCTTCCAAAAAATAATTTAATGCTTCAGTCAAGAAAATCACTAAACTCACTGTTTGCTTTTTATATGGTCTTCATTTTCGCTGTAGTCAGATCCATTTGGAAAAGGGTTTGCATAATACATGACGATAGAATTAATCTTATGGCCGGATGTCAGGTACATTTTACTCCTTGGTTTTCATTTATGTTTGTCAACAATAGGTCTCTGTTTCTGGATCTTTGGTTACACATAAATATATATATTTATTGGTACTGAGCTCTCCCAAAAGCACGCGGGAGGGAGGAAGAGTATTGAGACCTTCTGTAATAAATTGATCAGACAAAGTTTATTATTATACAGAAAAAGGTAACATTCTACAATGTTTATATTTGAAAAAAAAAAGATGTCCAGGGCATACTACAGTAGGGTACAATATCTCCTAAGGTGTGTACATACTCATTTCAAATATTTGAAGAAAACAAACTTTTGTCCTTTGGGGATGCACAGATTTTAGGGATGATGAAATTATATTTAAATAGGGGAGGTAAACATTTTCGTAAATAGTTATCAGAGAGAAAAATATTGTGGACAACACTTTCAGACTTATGATGTTAGGTAATGTGTCGGACTAATAAAGCAAAATATGTGGTATGATTTGTTTTCTATTTATCGTGGTAGAACTTGATTAATGCAAAAGACACGATAAAATAGGAGTTTCAGGGACAAAAAAGCTTAATTGACCGTTTTGTGAAGTTATTCATCCATTATTGAAAAAATGGTTTTTTAACCTTGGATAATTTACCCATTTTGTATGAATGGAACTTTATATATCTTGGTTTGCGTCTTTGTATCATAATAGTAAATGAAATCGGACGATTCTACCAGAGATATTATAATTCAGATGATTGATCTTTTAGACTAATCTCTAAAGTCTAACCAGAGAAATAGGATTTGAGACTCTCCCATGTGCATAAGTGGTAAACAATGTCATTTATTTCGTAGTGAATAAACTGGCTTTTTTTATACAAAAAAACAATAGGAAAAAACCTATTGTGTCATTTTCTATATCTTATAAACGGGGAAAACCTACCATATCAGTAAAACCTGGTTTAATTTAATTAGCTTGAACGAGCATGATCCGCCTAATATATCCAGTTGGTACATGCATATATTTAATGTTAGATGACATGAAAAAAGAATCCACGAGTGCTGAAATACAATTGATTGCTGGAGTTAGAAACAATAAGAACATTAATGGTATAGTCCACTACTTCATAAAATAACTTTTGGAAGCCTAAACAACGAAGGTGTAAAGGTTTGCATTTTTAACACGTACATATGCTTTATCACGTAGATTCAAGCGTGGAAGCATTTGTAAGCTCAATAAACTTACTATAAATAATTCTTTATATATTCTTATTTATTTAAAAAGTTCTTTAATATCCTATCTATATGAAAATGATGTATTATAAATATCAATAGTTTTGGTAAATCAATACTAGCCGCGCAAATGCGCGGGCCACCCAGCTAGTTTTACTTATTACAAATGTAACAGAAATAATAATTATTTCAGACGGGACCTAACATTTTTTCAATATTTATTAGAAATTCAAAAAATAAAAAATTATAACAAATTTATAAAAATATAATTATTTCACCATATCTGGGATCCGCATGTCAGCTTTGGGCCCATCATATTTCCGCACGTCCGCTTCCACATGTCCAACATAGGCAGAGATTGGGCTAAATCATTGGGGATATGTGGGCTGAAGCTGTAAAATAAGCAGATTTGGCCCGGATTCTGCACATGTTTGTTAAGATCACATGACTCACGTGCGGTCGGGCGAGTTTGGGCCAGATTGTGAGCGCACGTGCAAGCTTCCACGTGTCTATCCTAAGGTAGCTTAGCCCATATCATTGTGGGTAAGTGGGCTACAGATTTGGAATACGGTAGTTTAGACCAAATTCTTAGCCCAACTGCTCTTCCACGTCCATCGGAATCAAGCCTGGCCCATATCATTGAGAATACAAGGGATGAAGCTGCAAAGCAGAAATTGGGCAAGATCATTGAGGTTAAATGGGCTGAAACTACAAAATAAGCAATCTCGGGCGAGCTGCACATGGCTCTGCCTCTGTAGCTAGGCCTCTTTGGCAGGCTTATGTGGAGCGGATTCATCATGATAATTGTTGAATCTACATCATGGGTAAAATTATTTTGGAATTATTCCAATGATAATTAATTTGGCAATAACATGAAACTGATTAAAATACAGTTGTAACTAATCGAAATAGGCTTTATAAATAAAAAATTAAATGGATTATTCCAACCGAGGCAGTTTTGGCACCACGCTTTATGTAAAGCAACAAACACTGTTCGACGTTCTATTCACCGAGGCATTTGCAATCAGAAAGTAAGTTGCACCTCTCAGAGTGCAGTAGCTCACTGATACAAATAAGCGAGGCAGGAGATTCCTCCCAAGGTTAACAATTCAGACTCCTAGGAGCCATGGCGCTCAAAGATGGAGGACCTAGCTAGGAGTATGCTAAAAAAGATGACAGTACGCAACTGAAGCCATGGAGAGAAGCAGTAGAGCTGAGATGTCAAACCATATAACCACATTGAATCTAAAGAGGAAAAGCAAGCCTCATTCAATCAGATTTCCTCCCGATTTCATTAATATGAAACCTATTAAAATATGAAACACGTTTCAGTCTGAAAAAACATGCCACGAAAATACATCCAGACCACAGAAGCCATGTTAACATCATGCTCAATCAGAACTTCAAACTTATTACAGACCATAGAAGACATGCTAACATCATACTCCAAAGGTTCTTGCACCAAATCGAACATCACAGAAAACTTCTCGCAACACAACACCTACAGGAATACAACTAAGCCAACAACAATATTTTTCTTGCAGTCGTCCAACCGTAATTCTTGTCAGACACCACCTACCAAACGTTTGCTTCAGGTAACCAAATAATCCAGCAGCACCATGCCCTGCACAAAATGATAATCAATGTAAAGGAAGAAAAACACTAAACTGTGCCAAGATTGCAGGGTTATGAAGTGGGTTTTTATTCTGAGCTTTTATTTTACATATTTGGAAATATAACTCAATAAAAAAATAAGTCTCTTTCTTAGATCTAACATCTTTATATTCTATTACTAAATTACTAAATCATCTGATAACTAAGATTACACAATGCATCACAAGCACCACACGGTGCCACGGAGAATAAACAACCAATCACTTCTCTGATAGTAGTACCTTCAAGACATGGACGTACCTAGATACACCAGCATCTCTGGAGTTATCGATGAGCTCTGATTGCTCCAAATATCCATGGTTGTTCGGAAACATGTTACCATATTTCTTGGATCTTTCCATCCTTTCACAAGATATTGCTTACCGAATTAGACTAGATTATGATAACCGTGACCCTCAGCTTTTCAAATAGAGGATGGTGACCTCTATTTTATGACTTGGGATGACAAACTGATCCCAGAGAAGGTTGATACACCTATGGAATTCAGTGCAGCAAGGCCACGTATAATGAACATCCTGCAACAATTATGGTATATTTCTGAGCTGTGACTGCTTATTTCCTTTTCTTTGCTAAGTTGTTGTAAATTACTAAGAACTATGTGGTACTAGAATGTGGTATAACAGGGTGACATACTTCGGCTTACCTTTTAGGCAACAGAAACCCTACCAAGAGTTAATTTTTTTTAATTGAGGAAACTAAGAAAAGCTACAACATATCACCACCTCCCTCACCGTATTAATTTATTATTCAAACCATGTCTGAATCATGCTCTGGACAGATTTTTAACAAATCTGAGAATACAAACAGAGTAGAAGCTACCTACATTAAATAAGTTTATCTTCCCACCAAAGATATCCACAGAGCCGGGTCACTATGGGTGGGAAATCTAAGCACATCAACCAAGAGGACAGATCGTGTGCACACTTCAGCTGTGATGTGTGATGTAGCTCTTGAAACAATGCATCGATGTGAAAATATGAACACAAAATAGGATAACTAGATAAAAATAAATGTAGCTACCAAATAGGCTACATTTAATAAATCTAGCTTCCCACCAAGATTGAGCTCCGCAACACAGTTGGGAGCACTAAGGCAGCCGAGAAAAAAGGGAGAGGAAGAGGTAAATCAAATTCTATGGCTCAAACACAAGATCTGGACCTCTCAGGGACACCCAAAGATATCCACAGAACTGGGTCACTGTGGGTGTGAGATCTATAAGCACATCATCCGAGAGGAGAGAATCTGAGAAGACTCCTGCAATTGACCTGCAATTAGCATGCAAGTCAAAATATGAATACAAAATAAGATAACTAGAAAAAACTTCCAAATATGATTTGAACTTACCAGCATCAGAAGTTTGGGGCTAAACTGGGCTATATTGGAGTCAACATCAGACATAAGGAGGCAGGAATCCATCTAATCTTCCAGCCATTTTGTGCGGTGTTATCGAAATATGGTACGGTTTGCTGTTTGACTTCCGACTTAGCTACGCAAAAATAAGGAAGATAAGCACAACCAAGAGAAATAAATTGCAGAGCTAACTACAATTAATAAACACACTACGAATCAAAACAAAAGCACATAAACCTTAAGCTTGTTACAAAAATAGCCAACAGGAAATGAATTTGCACACATTTTTTTGTACATAATCAAACAAATCTAGTAAAGTCTTAAACAGAAGCACCACAACCACTCATACCACTGCACGTCACATAAATCCCCATGAGAGCCACTGCGGCCATGCAACATCGTCGTTAATAATATCTTAATCATATAGAGGTCCCAGATAGAACTACGCTACTGATCAAATGACAGGATGTAGCACCAAATCAAACAGCATGTTTTCGTAATGCAGGACTCGGGGGTTCTACTATCAGATCTACGCACAGTAGAATGTTTCCAAATTCCAAGCAACCGGATCTAGAACAGTACTCAACCTGAGATAGGGTTTCCCATTACTTACACCCATTTATTCAGTTCCCGAGGTGGCGGAAGCTCGGCGACGATGGGTCGAGCTAACGCGACTGTAGCCGGCCGGCGTGCGGTTGTGGATTTGGCCGGATCTAGTACGTTCCGGGTTAGTAGAAATGGGGAAAACTGGGTGTGACCGTGTGAGACACTTGGGTGGGGAACTTGGGGATTCCTGGATTGTACTGTCTACAATTACCAGAATACCCTTCCCCTCACACTGGGACGGGGCACATGCATTACGTCATTACGTGTAGTGGTGTAGAAGCGGCATTTGAATGGTTGATAATTCTCTATTTTTTCTTTTCTGTTTTGAACCATCGTCATTGCCGCCCTCCAGCAACAAGAGAGAGGTTAACTCAACACGCTTACCCTTTCTTTTACCGAGGATAATAATCGGATTTGTTCATAGGAATATAAACATTTCCTTTTTCAGGCAGACTTAAATATGAGGATTATGTACCTGGAGATGGTGATTGGGCAATATAAGTACCTGTTACGGCGGAGTGTCGATCGGAACAACCTGCTCGTGACTATCTTGGATAATGCAAGGGCAAGAGCTGGCTACATGATGAACGATGTTGCAGACCTGCAGGCTCGACTTATGGAGGCAAATCTTGAAAGTAACACCGTCGGGTGACGGCCAAGGATGATCTTCTACTCGTAGCAATTTAACCAAGTGCAATTAGTAGTGATGACTTTTGAGTAAATTCGCTTAAGTAGGTGTTTCGAAATGAACGGCCTCCGGCTACCATTCGGAAGACTATGGGGTCCTATGGAGTTGTGGTTTGATGCACTATTAAGCTGTGTAACAGTCAGTTTATGCAGCACTGCAAGAGCTCCTGCAAGCTGGTGTTTGATACACTATTAAGCTGTAGTATTCAGTTTAAAAAAAAGCTGTGTAGTATTCAGTTTATGCAGCTCTGTCATAGCTCCTGCCTTTTGTATGTACAATGTAGACACTTTGAGCTTGATAATTGACAGAGTTGATCATGTAATAAGAAATGGACCAAAGGAGTATTTCTTCCACTCGCAACCCAAACTGAATGTTTTATTCACATAGTTTCGCTTTTCACTTAGATCAAGTGTAGCTAAGGCGCTCATATAGGAGGCCAGGTAATAAAAACAAATGTTCAAAAATCAAATCAACAGATAAGCGAGGTATTTCATCGTTTGGAATTATTTGACGGTGGATTTAGGTCTACTTGGAACGATGGGCACTTATGACAGGCACCAAAAGACTTGGCCGCAAAGCGTCAGCCGCATATGTTGCATCAACACCGGGCTCGACGCCAGGGCAAGTTGCATGTGGTTTCTGAATTCTGATGCTCACTGCACATCCTCTAATGGGCGCATTTTTCAACCGATAATTCCTGGGCGCTTCGCCATCCAGATATGTTGCATCTACACCGGGCTAGACGCCAGGGCAAGTTGCTTGTGGTTTCTGATGCTCATATGGGTGTATAAGCGCCGCACTGCACATCCTCTAATGGGCGCATTACAGGACCTCTATAAACCCTGATTGATATATTGGTAACTTGAGATTAGAGATGAGGCCTTTAGAATCTACAAATAAGACAACACACTAATGCCCGTAATTCCTTCACTAGTACACAACAAATCTGATTACATAACACAAGATTCTCAATGAAATAATATCGAAGTCTAAACGCTAATAAGCACCTTGGACTAGATCACCAGCACAATAGTTATAGGCTACCGATCAGAAATTGTTAGTGCTGATGACTACCTATCTCGCAGAAGATAGGTAATATAAGGCCCTCCTTAGACATTTTTCTCAGAGGCACGGGGTGTCATCGGCATCAGGTGCAGTGTATCACATCTTTTTGTACATAGTGTCACCAAAATGGATTCCTGTTATTCAGAAACGCTTAACTAAGGGAGAAAACAATAGAAACATAAAATAAGTATACATGAGATATAATCTAAACCTCACCATGATGTGGGGAAGCGTGGCCAAGGAAGAACAAGTGCTAACTGGCGAGGGGCATTGTGGCTCATGGCCAACACCTCTACCAACATGAGTAATACGACAGCAAGCAGAAGCTTTTAACGCAATATCAGCCCCTTCTTAGACGATGCTCTTGAGGCAAGTGGCGTCAATGGCTTAAGCTGTAGCTCATCACATATATTTTGTACAGTGTCACCGAAATAGATTCCTGTTATTTAGAAATGATTGACTTAGCACAAAAACCAACAATCGCAACATAAAATAAGTACATTTGATATATAATCTATACCTAACTCTGATGTAGAGAAACGTGTCTACGAGGAACACGTGCTAAATGCTAAGGGGCCCTTTTGCTCATAGCCAAGTCCTCCACCACCATGAGTAATATAATAGTAAGCAGAAGCTGCTAACGCATATAATGGATCTTTTGTACAGTGTCACCGAAAGAGATTCCTATTAAAGAGAAGACATTTAACTTACCATAAAAATAGAATCATAATCTGTAGTTCTAGTATAAGCAACATATAAAGTCACCAATAAGAAGTGAAGCGTAACCAGGAATAGCAAATGCTAAATATAATCAGCACCTTGTACTTAACGACATGCTTGACGATGCAGTGGATAGTGGATTGTCATGTTCGAACTCAGGGAATAGATTACAAAAAGATGGTGCTTGATTCACAGCTAGATCAAGTAAAAGTGTTGGATTTATCTAGAACAACTAAGAAACAGAAATAAAGGTGGCTCTTTTTAGGATTTTTCAGGGTTTAAGTGACAGAAATGACAACAACATGAAAGTGAACAGTAGCAGAGAGAGTTTAGATGCAGATCACACAACAAAACATGGAGGGATCAACAAACAAACATCACAGGGTACTTCACCAACAAATGAGCACAAGTACTGGACAACATCAACACACAACAAGCATAAATACATCACAATTTGACAGACAGGTTTCAACACAGAGTTCTAAACTAACAGATGAATGCTTAACAGGGTTCAGAGTGAGTAAACAAGCAACGGAGCAGAGGAGTGAGGTGTTCTTCCTTGACTTGGATGGTGTTCTTGAGTGTTGGTGCAGATCACAGCAGCAGGAGATGTAGAGGAAGTCTTGGAGCAGCAGATGATGCAGGAGAGGTCTTGATCAGCAGGGGATGCAGAAGATGATCTTGAGCAGCAGAGGAAGTAGAGGAGTAGGAGTTCTTGTTCTTCAGTCGATCAAATCACCAATCTTCAGGGTGATCCAGTTCTTGAGCCATGTTCTTGCTGTGGGTCTTGTTCTTGGTTGTTGGTGAGGTGCGGAGGAAAAGGGCGGAAGTGATGGATGGTGTGTGGTGGATGGATCAGCTCAAGGCAGGGTCCTCTGCTCCTTTATGCCGGCATCACACGGCAGGGGGCCAGTGTGGTGGTGGTTGGTGATAAGGAGGGAACCTCCCCCCCCCCCCCACATGGGGTGTCTTCACCTTTATCAACTTTTTGCCTTTTTTGCTTTCCTTGCATTCCAAGCTGATCCTTCTCTTGCTCATTCAAACATTTTCCTTCTTATCTCATCCTTGGTGACTTCTACCTTTTTGCCACCTTTTTGCTTGGGTCCTTCTCAGCTGCAGCAGAGGAGATGATGGTGCATTGCCACTGCACTTTTTGCCTTTGGTCCCTCCGCTTCCTTTCTTCTCCCACAAGATGGTCCTCTCTACTTTATGACTTCATCTCCTCTTAGTCCTTGCTGGTGGCCAATTGTAGAGTTTATAGTGCCTTTTCGCACTTTTCTGCATAAAGACAGTAAAAGAAGGTGAACTGCTCATTTTGGCCATTTTAAGCACTGTGATCATGGTTTTGCAATGCAAATTGGTGTAAATGAAGATGTAAATGATGTAAACAGGGGGCATAAACCATTTAAATATCATCCATATCAAACCCCCAGACTTGAATCTTTGCTGGTCCTCAAGTAAAGGTATGCTGACAAAAGTTGACAAAATCTGAAAGTGAACAGTAACAGTTCTAGAGGATATAAAGATTCATGTGTATATAAGTCATTGCTAGATTTCTAGTTCATGGATGATACTAAGTAGTTTCAGAAAAAGATTTCAGTAAGACTTTCAAGTGTTTTTGAATTCAAAAACATAGAATCAAAAGGATACTCAGTTCAGGTTCAGAGTTAAAGCTAGAAGATCCAAAAATAGCCCAAATGCAGAAATGTATGCAAGTTACTGCTTCACATGCCACAGATCCCTGGATCATGACATGCTAATGCTTATGTAATAGTTAGTATGCAAATGCTTTGGTTAATTGAATTAGTGCTTCACATACTACAGATCCCAAGATCATAGTATGCTAATGCTCAAAATTTTGGTGCTTCATCCTTTTAAAAGTGATGAGGACATACCTAGCTCTTCTACTACTTCTCCAATTAATAATGCTGCTGTCCAAGATAATGAAGTGAGACTTGGTCCAATGACAAGATCAAGAACCAAGTTAATAGAACAGCAGGTGAATTCTCTCTTATTAGATTATGATGTTTCTGATTGTGAGAACTTTATACTACCTAAATCTATGCATGTATGTATTCTCAGGTTTATTGATAACACAAACACTAATGGAGGAGAGGAGCAGCACGGCATGGAGAACATGGAGGAACACATGATGGACAAGAGGGAATGCATGGAGGATACAATTCAGAACAACTGCTACAAGTGCTCGAGGGAGGAGAGGGAGGCAGGAGCACATGGAGAGAGGCAAGAGGGTGGCGCACAACACCATGTTGGTGCACCGAAGAAGGGGTCCTAGTCGTACAAGGACCAGGACCTGCGTGTCCTTTAGGGCCGAGCCCATTGGGTCGGTTTGTATCTCGTTTTATAAGTCCAATTAGGAGTCCAGTCCGAGTTGGGATAGAGGTGCTTGCGCAAGGGACTTGTGGCCGCACCCCTCTCCTTTAAATAGATACCACCTGAGTGTGGATTAGGGTTAGACCAAGTTAAAACTAAAACCCTAGCCTCTAGATCGAATTGCTGCTAAGCTTTCATCTTGAAGTAATACCATTGCAAATCTTACGTGCTATCTTGTTGTTCCATTGGGAATAAGGGGATACAGGACCACCCGCGATCTTTGATTGCGTGTGCAAGAGTGTGTAGTTGAGAATATCCGAAGGAATCAATTGTTGTTGCATTGGCAGCAGGGATTGTTCGAGGAGAGTTGTCAGTGAGGCACTAGTTATCAATCATCCACCATATATCCACCATAAATTCGTGTTGCTCACAAGAGAAGATCGGGCCACCCCTTATCATCTTGGTATCAGATTCTCGGGTTTACTCGGTGAGCTATTTCCATCCCGTAGTTTAGTTGTTTTCTTACCTATCCAGAAAAAGCCAAAAAAAAATTTAGGTTTAGAATTTGCCATAGCCTAGATCACACCGAAATTGCTTAGTTTACTTTGCTGTTTTGGGTTGATTTTGCGTCCCTGTTTTTCTTTTTCTAGTCGTCGAGTTGTTAGGTTTAGGGTTTAGGTTGTTTCCAAGTCGAGTCCTTGTTCTAGTTCTGTTTCGAGTCCATAAATCAAAATACCAAAAAGAGTTCGTGTTCCGAGTTGTGTTTCCTTCTCCAATCCGAGTTGTGATCAGGTAGCTGCCACGGCACAATTACTGTTTGTTTTCTCTGCCGCGCCCTTAGTCTACTTCTAATCGGAATCGATTTCCTGCCACGGCACAGAATCGCGTGAATCGCTGCCGCGTGCTTTTCTCGAGTTCTACTCGGAATCGGTTTTAGTGTGTTTCTTTTGATTTTTCTTTGCACCTTTCATTAGGATTTCAGTCTACACGTTGTGAGACCTAGACACAGCCTATCTACACATATATTTAGGAGCTTACCCACAAGACTAGCTATTTATTTGCTCACAGGCTGCTCAATAGGTTTGTTGCCGGTTTTGTGTTTCTGTGAAAAATTTTGCTCCGCGGTGCGACATATTGTGGCCGAGAGAGAAGTGCTACAGTGAAAAGGTCAATTTTACTGTTACAAAAAGTATATCTAGAAGAGAAGTTACTGTAGCAGTACGTGAAAAAGTATAAAAACAGAAAAAGAGTTATAAAAAAAAATATATCTAGAAGAGAAAGAAGAGGCCTGAACGTTGATCATACATACTGCAGTTTTTGGAGCTGTTTTACCTTGCTGTGTGCACTAGTAAATTGAGCAATCTTGTGCCTGTTTTATTGAGCTATTGCTAGTGTCTTTCGAGTGCATTGCAAAATTTCCATCCATATATTTGCATTGCCACATTTGTCTCCATCTTTTGTGAGTTCTATAGGTGTTTTTACATCATCACAAACAGCAAATTAGGCTTTGTTATTTTGGTGTGTTAGGATTTCCTAAGCCAAGCTCCACCAAATAGCCTGTTTGCCGTGTGACACTTGATATCCTGGTTATTCTCTTCTCACACTTGGTACATCTATCATTGGTCCGTGTTGGTAAGTAAATCCTTTTCACTTTGGAACAAGTAAAGATACACTATTATTTGCTGGTTTTGAGTGAGTTGTGAGAGAACACCACATCCCATTATTATTTTGTTTTCACTAACATCTTAATCAATGGATGCTGCTAGTGATCTTATTGTGCAGGCTAAGAAGAACCCTGAGGATCCAGTCAAGTGGAATGAATACGAAGCTTTGAGAGAAACTGTGTACAAACGCATAGCTGCTGCCATAGAGGCGAGTGATGATAGTTTGAGGGAGGAGTTGAACACTTTGGACCTCAAAATTGATGCTGCTGCTACTCAAGAATCTGTGGATATTTTACAAGAGTCCGTGACTAATTTGACACGGCAGGTTGCAAATTTAGCAACCCTTTTGGAAAACCAACGGCAATTTCCGCCCAATGCTCCCAATGCTGCTGAGTTACATGGCCGTGGTAATATGCAAGCTGGCCGTGGAGGAGTTGCTGCAAGGGGGATCCAATTGGAACACAATCGAGAGGACGATGGTTTGGGCAAACCGAAATTTTCTATACCTACTCTCACTTGTGATACTGAAGATGTCGAAGAGTATTTGATGTGGCAGCTGAAAATTGAGAAGTTGTGGAGATTGCATGATTATAATGAGGAAAGGAAAATAAAGCTGCATCGTCTGGTTTTGATGGTTATGCTCTTTTGTGGTGGGATAGTGTTACAAGTTTGCGAGCAGAAAAGAACCAGAAGTTGCTACTTGGGGCGAGATGAAACAATTGCTGCGAGACAGATTTGTGCCCAAAAATTATATTCGAACCCTATATGATAAGTTGCAACAATTGAAACAAGGAACAAAATCTGTGGATGCTTATTTCAAAGAGATGGAGTTGATCCTTCAGCGAGCTCGAGTTCGGGAGGCTCCTGAACAAACAATGCAACGTTTCCTGTCTGGTTTGCAATTTAAAATCAAGAGCATTGTGAGGCATGTACATTACACTGATATGACAGACTTGCTGCATCAAGCAAGAGAAGCTGAGAAAAGGTTGGCCGAAGAAGCACAAATC
The DNA here is from genome assembly GCA_947311845.1 of Poa pratensis. Lineage (NCBI taxonomy): Eukaryota > Viridiplantae > Streptophyta > Magnoliopsida > Poales > Poaceae > Poa > Poa pratensis. The sequence goes on from CAMZMU010000001.1 coordinate 310,485, forward strand.
AGTACACGGAGGAGTTTTCCGCAGAAGACTTCTGTTTTCTCACCACCAACACCTCAAGTTGCTCCCAACCGTAGTGGTACTGCCAAACCAGAGGCTAGCACTTCGGGTGTCAAGAAATCCGTTCCACCAATTGCCAAGTCAAGTGGACCTACCAATGTCACCCGCAATAGAGATATGGTCTGTCATACATGTGGAGGAAAAGGGCACTTTAAAAGAGATTGTCCTAATAAAAAGGTCATGATTATTAATGCTGATGATGAGTATGAGACTGGAGATGATGCTGATCCTAATGAGGAGGATATTTCTGATGAGGAAGATGGTCCTATAGATGCATATGCTACAAATTATCCTACTATTGTTTGCACACAAGCTTTGAGTGTTCAGCCAAGTGATGAGGGTCAACGATGCAATTTGTTCCAAACAAAAGCAATTGTAGGTCCTAAAATGGCTTGCAAGGTGATCATTGATGGAGGAAGTTGCAGAAATTTAGCAAGCAAGGAATTATGTGCAAAGCTCAAGTTGAAATATATTCCACACCCACACCCTTATTATATTCAGTGGTTGAGTGACAAAGAAGAAATCAAGGTGTGCCATATGGTGAGAGTGGAATTTCAGATTGGACCATACCAAGACACAATTGAGTGTGATGTGGTTCCTATGTCAGTTTGCCACATGCTATTGGGTCGGCCATGGCAATTTGACCGAAGAGTTATCCATGATGGCAGGGCAAACATATCAATTGAATTGGCATAAAAGGATATTATTTTGCGGCCTATGTCACCACAAGAAATTGTAAATGAGTCTCGACAAAAAACTGAAGTAAATTTAGAGCAAGCTAGTGTGAGACAGAAAAGAGTGATAAGAAAAATTCTGTAGGTGATAATCAGCCTAGGCCGAGTGGTAAAAGTAAGGGAGTGAACCTTTTAACAATGTTAGCCACCAAAGATGATTTGAGAGAGTTTAGTGAGGATCCTAGCTTAGTACCTATAGTGCTTATGCATAAGGGGAAATTTTAGTTTCTAACGACATGACTCCTATTTCTCTTGGTGTTTCTAATGTTTTGCAGGAATTTGGTGATGTTTTTCCAGCTGAGATACCTTCGGGTTTGCCACCATTGAGAGGCATTGAGCATCAAATTGATCTTATTCCTGGTTCATCATTGCCAAACCGAGCTCCCTATAGGACAAATCCCCAAGAGACGAAGGAAATTCAGAAACAAGTACAAGAGTTGTTGGATAAAGGGTATATTCGAATCAGCCTTTCTCCTTGTGCTGTTCCTGTTATTTTGGTTCCTAAGAAAGATGGTACTTGGCGCATGTGTGTAGATTGTAGAGCCATTAACAACATCACTATTCGTTATAGACATCCTATACCTCGCTTGGAGGATATGTTAGATGAATTAAGTGGTGCTGCTATTTTCTCTAAAATTGATTTGCGTAGTGGTTATCATCAAATTAGGATGAAAGAGGGGGATGAGTGGAAAACAGCCTTTAAAACAAAATTTGGTTTATATGAGTGGTTAGTAATGCCTTTTGGTTTGACTAATGCACCTAGTACTTTCATGAGATTAATGAACCATGTTTTGCGAGATTTTATTGGCAAGTTTGTGGTAGTTTATTTTGATGATATTCTCATATATAGCCACAATGAAACTGAACACATTGATCATATTCGACAAGTTTTGCAAGTGCTACGAGCAAATAAATTATTTGGTAATCTTGAGAAGTGCACTTTTGGCAAAGATAAGGTCATATTTCTGGGATATGTTGTTTCTAAGCATGGAATTGAAGTAGATGAAACTAAAATTGAAGCTATTAAAAATTGGCCAATTCCAATGACTATTAGTCAATTACGAAGTTTTCTTGGCCTTGCTGGTTTTTATAGAAGATTTGTGAAGGATTTTAGTACCCTTGCTGCCCCTTTGAATGATTTGACTAAGAAAGGTGTTGATTTCGAATGGGGGGTGGCGCAAGACATTGCTTTTGATACTCTGAAAAATAAGTTGATTTCGGCTCCTTTATTAATGCTTCCTAATTTTCATAAACAATTTGAAATTGAATGTGATGCTAGTGGCATAGGTATTGGAGGTGTGTTGATGCAAGATAAAAAACCAATTGCTTATTTTTCTGAGAAGTTGCATGGTGCTCAATTGAATTATTCTGTTTATGATAAAGAATTGTATGCACTTGTTAGAGTTCTTGAAGTTTGGAAACATTATTTGTGGCCAAAAGAATTTATCATACATTCTGATCATGAGGCATTAAAATTTTTGAAGAGTCAATCCAATCTTAATAAGAGACATGCTAAATGGGTAGAATTCATTGAATCTTTCCCATATATTATTAAACATAAGAAAGGATTAGATAATGTGGTTGCTGATGCTTTGTCACGAAAAAACATGTTACTCACCAAATTGGATGTTCAAGTTTCGGGTTTAGAGAGTTTGAAATCTTTATATGCTGAAGATAATGAATTTTCTATGCCATATGCTAAATGTTCTGATGTAAAAGCTTGGGATAAGTATCACATCCATGATGGTTTTCTGTTTAGAGCTAACAAACTATGTGTTCCCGAGTGCTCTTTGCGTTTGATGTTAGTGCAGGAATCACATAGTGGTGGATTGATGGGCCACTTTGGGCGTGAGAAAACATTGTTGATGTTGGCCGACAATTTTTATTGGGCACATATGAGGCGGGATGTTTACAGGTTTGTACAACGTTGCATCACTTGCAACAAGGCTAAATCAAAGCTGAAGCCTCACGGTTTGTATACTCCTCTTCCTGCACCTACTACACCATGGGAAGACATTAGTATGGATTTTGTGTTAGGTTTGCCAAGGACAAAAAGAGGGCATGATTCTATATTTGTGGTAGTGGATAGATTTTCTAAGATGTCACATTTTATTGCATGCCACAAAAGCGACGATGCGTCGCATATTGCTAATCTGTTTTTCAGGGAAATCGTACGGCTTCATGGAGTACCAAGAACAATTGTTTCGGATAGAGATGTCAAATTCATGAGCTATTTTTGGAAAACGCTATGGGGGAAGCTCGGAACAAAGCTGCTGTTTTCAACTACATGTCACCCCCAAACTGATGGACAAACTGAAGTGGTGAATCGCACACTATCAACATTATTGCGCGCCATGATCAAGAAAAATCTGAGGGAGTGGGAAGAGTGTTTGCCACATGTTGAATTTGCATACAACAGGGCTGTTCATTCAACTACTCAGCTGTGTCCTTTTGAGGTGGTCTATGGTTTTAAGCCCATTACACCACTTGATTTATTGCCACTTCCCATACAAGAGAGAACAAATATGGAGGCATCCAAACGAGCTGATTTTGTAAGAAAGATTCATGAGAAGACAAAGGAGGCTATAGAAAAGAAAGGGAAGTACGTGGCTGATAGAGTGAACAAGAAGAGGAAGGAGGTGCTGTTTCAACCTGGAGATATGGTATGGGTGCACTTTCGGAAAGATAGATTCCCTACATTGAGAAAATCCAAATTGATGCCTCGAGGTGCTGGTCCTTACAAAGTGCTTGCAAAGATAAATGACAATGCATACAAGATAGACCTTCCAATTGATGAATTCGGTGTAAGCAATTCTTTCAATGTTGCTGATTTGTCACCATACATTGGAGATGATCTTGCATCGAGGACGATGCCTTTTCAAGGGGGGGAGGATGATGAGGACATACCTAGCTCTTCTACTACTTCTCCAATTAATAATGCTGCTGTCCAAGATAATGAAGTGAGACTTGGTCCAATGACAAGATCAAGAACCAAGTTAATAGAACAGCAGGTGAATTCTCTCTTATTAGATTATGATGTTTCTGATTGTGAGAACTTTATACTACCTAAATCTATGCATGTATGTATTCTCAGGTTTATTGATAACACAAACACTAATGGAGGAGAGGAGCAGCACGGCATGGAGAACATGGAGGAACACATGATGGACAAGAGGGAATGCATGGAGGATACAATTCAGAACAACTGCTACAAGTGCTCGAGGGAGGAGAGGGAGGCAGGAGCACATGGAGAGAGGCAAGAGGGTGGCGCACAACACCATGTTGGTGCACCGAAGAAGGGGTCCTAGTCGTACAAGGACCAGGACCTGCGTGTCCTTTAGGGCCGAGCCCATTGGGTCGGTTTGTATCTCGTTTTATAAGTCCAATTAGGAGTCCAGTCCGAGTTGGGATAGAGGTGCTTGCGCAAGGGACTTGTGGCCGCACCCCTCTCCTTTAAATAGATACCACCTGCGTGTGGATTAGGGTTAGACCAAGTTAAAACTAAAACCCTAGCCTCTAGATCGAATTGCTGCTAAGCTTTCATCTTGAAGTAATACCATTGCAAATCTTACGTGCTATCTTGTTGTTCCATTGGGAATAAGGGGATACAGGACCACCCGCGATCTTTGATTGCGTGTGCAAGAGTGTGTAGTTGAGAATATCCGAAGGAATCAATTGTTGTTGCATTGGCAGCAGGGATTGTTCGAGGAGAGTTGTCAGTGAGGCACTAGTTATCAATCATCCACCATATATCCACCATAAATTCGTGTTGCTCACAAGAGAAGATCGGGCCACCCCTTATCAAAAAGGGATTTCTGTAAAACTTGCTTCAGTTAGTGCTTCACATACCACCGATCCCAGGATCATGGTATGCTAATGCAAACAGGGTTAGTGCATGGTAATTACAAATTGGATGCAATTTTGAATGGTTAGTGCTTCACCTGTCACAGATCCCAAGATCATGACAGGCTAATGCTAAATGTCAGTAAAGGCTATAAAATGGATAATAAAGCTTCAGCTACTGGACTAAACTAGAGCATCTTAAGAATTCAAATATTTTAAATGGAGAAACAAAAGAAATTCCATACTGAAGTTTAATTCTAAAAGCTTAATTAGTATTACTCATAAACAAAACCTGAGCAAGATTTGTAGTCACATGTAAATTTATATAGAGTAGATCATGCACTGTTCAAATTCCAGAAAATGTATAGCAATTATTTCATAGCATCATGCAAATCAAATGATGATGGAACATGTATAATAGCATGACTGTTCAGCAAATAAACAGGAATTTTGCTCTAGTTGAAACATTTTCACATGAGGGATTTTGCAGTGTTCTCTGAATATACTCCGCTTTCATGCTTCTCTGCTCAAGTTGCCACCTGAGCAGCGCTTGTTTATGGTCTTTAGCTTGACCTCAGTCTCCATCAGGCTGAAGGAGGAGCTTGCTCAGCCTCTCCTTCCTCTGTCCAATTCTGCTTCATCAGTGATCATAGAGTCTCCTGGCAAATACTTCTTGAGCCTCTGTCCATTGACTGTAAATCTGCCTTGAGACTGGCTTAGTACTTCAACAGCTCCACTATTCAACACTTTCTTCACAATGCAAGGGCCATACCATCTTGACTTGAATTTTCCTAGAAAGAGGTGCAACCTGGAGTCATAAACAAGCACCCTCTCACCAGGCTGAAATTCTCTCCTGAGAATATATCTGTCATGGATCTTCTTGGTCTTCTCCTTGTAAATTCTAGAGCTTTCATATGCATCTTGCCTCAACTCATCAAGCTCACATAGCTGCAATTTTTTGTGCTTACCAGCTAGGTTCAAGTCAAGGTTCAGTTTTCTGATAGCCCAATATGCCTTATGTTCCAACTCAACTAGCAGATGGCAAGCTTTACCATACACAAGCCTGAAGGGAGACATTCCAATTGGAGTTTTGAAAGTTGTTCTATAAGCCCACAAGGCTTCTGGCAATTTAGCTGACCAATCTGCTCTTGTGCTTGATACAACCTTTTCAAGAATCTGCTTAACTTCTCTGTTTGACAGCTCCACTTGTCCATTTGCTTGTGGATGGTAGGGTGTTGTTACTCTGTGACTGTGAACTCCATACTTGGCAAAGAGTTTCTCCAGCTGATCATTATTGAAATGCTTTCCTCCATCACTGATCACTACTCTTGGAATACCAAACCTTGGGAAAATTACCTGCTTGAAGAGTTTACAGACTGATTTTGCATCTGCATTGACTGTTGGGACTGCTTCAACCCATTTTGAGACATAATCAACTGCTACAAGGATGTGTTTGTATCCATTTGAGGAAGGAAGAGGTCCAACATAGTCCACTCCCCAGACATCAAACATCTAAACTTCCAAAATCCCTTTTTGAGGCATCTCATGTCTCTTGCCAATGTTTCCACTTCTCCGACAAGGATCACAGCTTTTAACATAATTGTATATGTCTTTGAACATGGTTGGCCAGTAAAACCCAGCCTGTAAGACTTTTGCTTGAGTTTTGGTGCTTCCAGCATGGCCACCATAGGGAGATGAATGACAGTGATGAATGACTTTAGGGACTTCAGATTCAGCAACACACTTTCTCATGATACCATCCATGCAATGCTTGTATAGGTGTGGTTCATCCCAGTAGAAGTGTTTGACATCACTTCTGAATTTCTTCTTTTGCTGGTAAGTCATGTCAGGGGGATCAATGCCACATACAAAGTAATTCACCATATCTGCATACCAGGGGCATTTCTTCTCTGATTGAGTTATCTGCATCAGCTGTTCTCCAGGCAAACCATCATTTATCTTGTTGCTGTCTGAATTATTTTCTGTGATTCTTGACAGATGATCAGCTACTGCATTTTCTGCTCCTAACTTGTCCTTGATCTGGACATCAAATTCTTGAAGCAAAAAAATCCATCTGATCAACCTTGGCTTAGCATCCTTCTTATTCATCAGGTGTCGAATTGCTGCATGATCTGTGTATACAATGCACTTATTTCCCACCAGGTATGGTCTAAATTTGTCAAAGGCATAAACTACAGCTAGTAGTTCTTTTTCAGTTGTTGTGTAGTTGATCTGAGTTTCATCAAGTGTCTTGCTTGCATAGTGAATCACATGAAGAGCTGTGCCTTTTTCTGTCCAAGGACTGCTCCTACTGCAAAATCACTAGCATCACACATCAGTTCAAATGGTAATTTCCAATCTGGTGGCTGTACCACAAGAGATGTTATCAGAGCTTCTTTCAACTTTGCAAATGCCTTTCTGCAATCTTCATCAAATATGAATGGAACATCATGATTCAGTAAATGTGTCAGGGGTTTTGCAATTTTTGAGAAGTCCTTGATAAATCTTCTATAGAATCCAGCATGTCCAAGAAAGCTCTTTTGCAAAATAGCACTGCATTGCCTAGTCATGGTAACCACCTCTGGTTCCTCAAAACTTCTTTTCTTGGTGAGAAGCTCTTCGAATTTTTTTGCATACATAGGCACATGCAAAACAGCATCCAGAATAGGTATTGTCACTTGAACTTCCTTCATTTTCTCTAGGAACTTGGCATACTGCTTTTCCTCCTTACTCTTCTCTAACCTTTCAGGAAATGGCACTCTGGTTTCAGGTGCATGCTTCTCCACTGCTGGCACTGCAGTTACAGGAGTACTTACTGGTTCAGGCTGAAGTGTTGCAGGTTTTGCTATAGTGATTTCTGGCTTGTCAATTGCTTCAGTAGGTCTTCTAGCTCGTGTAACATATGTAGGAGCAGCTGGCTTTGGTAGAATGGCTTCAGTTGATTTTCCAGTTCTAGTGGTCACTGCACCAACAACTGTAATAGCACCACATTGACCTTTAGGATTTTCTTCAGTCTGAGAAGGTAGCTTTGCTTCTTTGGCACTTGGAGAATTACTTATACCAGCTGTTATCTATTGAATTGCACTCAAGAATACATCAGACTGCTGCTTGAGTGTTTCTTGCGTACCACTGAACATCAGTTGTTGTTGTTTCATCAATTCTCTTATTTCTGAGCTTGGGTTCACTTGACTGCTCTGATTGCTTGGTGCATAGGACACTGAACTTCCCTGATAATTACTCTGACCAAAACCTTGGTTCTGCCTAAACCCTGCATTTGATGGCTGAGAATTTCGAAACTGGTTCCCACTTCTGTAAGATAGATTTGGGTGGTTTCTCCAACTTGGGTTATAGCTCTGTGAAAATTGTCCTTGGTTCTGGGCATAGTTCACCTCTGATACTGAAGATTCCACATTCATGAAATTTGTACGTTCATGTGTTAGGTGTCCAGAATTGTCACAAGCTTGGCATCCTCCAGTGGTAATAGCAGATACCACAGAAGTATTATCAGACATCATGCTGGACAATTGCTTAGTGATTGCTTCCAACTAAGCTAAAACTGTGTCATTGTTGTTAGATCTGAGAATCGCTGGCTGTGGGCTGTGAGTAGGCCTTTCATTGGTCCATGAGAAGTCATGTGAGGCCATTCTCTTAGTCAGCTAAGTGGCTTCATCTAGTGTTTTACTCATTATGCCTCCTCCAGCTGCAGAATCAACATGGGCTCATGTTTGATGAGTTAATCCCTTATAGAATGTCTGCAGAATGAGCCAAGGCTCCTGACCATGATTTGGGCACATCTTGATCAAACCCGAAATCTCTGCCAGGCATCATAAAAACTTTCACCGTCAAACTAAGAAAACCTTGTGATCTTGTCTCTGAATTCTGTTGCCTTTGCTGGAGGAAAGTATCTACCATAGAATGCTTGCAGGAGATGTGGCCATGACCCTTTTGTGTTTCTGGCATGTCATGAAACCAATGTTTTGCTCCATCCCTCAGTGAGAAAGGGAATAACTGCATCTTGATGAAATCATGAGGCACTCCATTGAACTTCAGAGTGTTGCAATACTCCAAGAAGTTCCTGATATGTGTGTGAGGGCTTTCTAGAGCTATGCCTTGATCATCATCATTTTTATGCATTATTCATAGCCCTAAAACCCCAAAAACCTCACTGCATCAACATCCAGTGAAGCATTTATCTGCATTTTACAGTGCTTTTCATCCATTTTGCAGTTTAGTGCGCAAAGGCACACAATTCTTCAGAAGATGCAATTTCAGATGTTCAGAAGTGATTCAGGCCAATACACTGAAGTTACCCCTCTGTTGCTGAAGGAGTCACCCACCTTATCTGACAGAAGTTACCCACCAGTGTAATTCTGTCAGTGCATCTGTGGAAGCTCAAGTACAAATGCAAGCAAGTGCTATCTGTTGGAAGTACCATGGAGCATAGTTGAGCAAGATTGGATCATCAGAAGAAGAAGAAATCAAGCTAGAAGCAGAAGATAATCTCTGTGACAGAAAGTGAACAGTAACTGACAGAAGTGCATTTTCTGTTAGTTAACTCAAGTTCTCCAATTTCCAAAGATGCAATGCACAAGTGTGGCAGCACAATGTCCCATGAGAAGATAAGAAGCAATTCAAATGTGTTTGAACCAGAAGAGAGGGAAAGAATCAACTTGGAGGTCAAGAAACCGAAAAAGGCAAAAAGTGCAAAAGTGTGGAGACACCCCATATGCAGGAAAGTAGAGGAAGCTTCACCACCTCTCCACCTCGGGTCACACCTCCACCACAGTTGGAAAAGGTCCATAAAAGGCACCACACCACCACAGCATCCAAAACACATCTCCCATTCCATTCCCATCCATCCACCTCACTCCCATCCATCGACAGCCATCACCACACTACCCTCTCTGCCATTTTTCCACCAAACCCCAAGAACACCAAGAACTCCTCAAGAATAGCAAGAAGAAGAACAAGAAGAGCAAGATCAAGATGAACATGGAGATCAGGAGAAGAAGCACAAGGCCTTGGTGATCTGAAGCACAAGAACTGCAACTCTTCATCCACCCTTGTCTACTCCTCTGCTTCCTCTGCTTCGACAAGTGCTTCAGTGAGCTTAGCCAAGGATTTCTCCCCATTCCTCTGTGTAATCTTGTGTTCAACTGAGTAGATCATCCATCCGTAAGTAGGGCTTGTGATATTTGGCAATTACAGTGATTTGAGTGACACAATTCTCTGTCTTTGCATGATCTGCTTGTTGTGTGTCTTGATCTGTGTGTGCAAGGCAAGTCCCTGCATACTTTGTGTTGTGATTCCATCCCTAGCCTCCCTTTTCTTGTTAACTCACTTTGATCTGGCCTGACAAACCAGAAAGGAGTGATCTTTGTGTTCAATTGTACTTCTCTGCCTAAACCTGCTAAAACCCTGTGCTGGCAAGACAAGTCTGCCAGTGTTGAAGTAATTCTTGTTCCCTGTTTACAAATTGCTTGGATCCTTGTTAGGCTCTGGATTGACAACCCAGAGGCTACAAGTGAAATTCTGAATTTTTAGTTCTTAAACCCTTTTCCCAAAAACTTTACTTTTCTGTTTAAAACCTGAAACCCTGAAAATTGATTTAGTCTAGCTTCTGCCAAAACTTGGAACCAGCATAGCTTTGTTGATCCCTGTGGAGACGATTAAAACACCCCCCTATAATCACAGCTTGATCAAAATTGGCGCCGTTGCCGGGGATTAACTTATGTTTGGAACTTTGCAGTGCAGTAGACTAGGCTGTGTGTGAAATTGATGAACTTTATGCATGATCTGCATGTTTGAGATGCTTTATGTCCTTTGATCTGTGACTAGAATTGTTATTAGGGGATTTAGTTCACTAACCCTTGATAAAAGTTCTTTTTGTGACTGTGTGTAGAGGAAACATGATCTCCTTTATGCAGTGTCTGAAATTGGTGAATGCAGTCTGAAGATTCACCTCTAGCTCCTTTTGATCTAGAACCAGAAAGAACTTTTCTTGCAAGAAGGAGAGCAGCATCAGTGATGTAGCCCTAGACCACGGCCATCACAATTCTTGCACTCCAATACATAACGTGTCATCATCGAACTCAAAGGTGAACTCCTTCCTCTATGTGACCCTCGATATGACACTTTGGAATGGTATACTACTTGACCATCGTCACTTTGTATTGCTAGTCATGTCGAGTACATGTACACGGGAGGATGGCCAAGGCGCAAGAGGAATGAAGGCCGACAAGACGATAGTTTGGAAGAGACGAAGGAAGAGGAGAAAAGACCCAGGCGGCGTAGTACCGCTGGGTTAGGCGGTACTACCGCCCGAGAGCTGCCGCCACCATTACCACCGCCGCTACCGCCAGAATCGGCGTCTGAAGCGTCGCCCGGTACCAACTGGTACCGCTGCCGGTACCGCCGCCGGTACCGCCGAGGTGGGAAGATGCGAACCCAGCTCGCACCGGCGGTACTACTGCTTAACCCAGCGGTACTACCGCCGCTGCGGGATTCAGAACGGGCAGATGCCCTTGTAACCTTTCCCACCTACCCCCTTTTGGCCAACACTATAAATAGGACTCCTTGGTTTTGATCTAGGGTTAGACTATGTTTTGGGATTAGAGTAGAGCTGTGCTCCTTCATCTCAAAGTGGTCCTTTCCTCCTATGGAGATGAATCATGGCCTCCCCTTGTGGAGATGAATCAAGGCCTCCCCTTGTGGAGAAGATCCCTCTAGTGGATACCAAGGCTTCCTCTTGTAGTTTGCTACTTGCTAATCTTTCCTCTTGAAGTGGCTAGATTGGGTTGGTTTGGATTGAACAATTGGACAAACAATCATAAGAGTAAGGTGTGCTTTGGAGAGGTGAATTGGGGGCAACCCTTGGGCTTGTTACCAATTGAATCTTGCTGAGTTGCTTCTTGCTAGTTATCCTTGATTTGGTGTTTTCCGCTTTGTGTTCTTGTTGTGTTCTTCATGTTCATCGCCCCTTCGTCTCAAATCCGTGAAGATCGGGACCTAACCCGCACCATATGGTATCAGAGCAAAGGTTGCCATGGATTTGATCTTGTTTCCCCCACAAATCGACCAAATTTTTCTTTGTTTTTGAGAAATTCGAAATTTTCCACCAAAAATAGCCATTTTGGGATTCGAGCGATTTGGTCGATTTGATGAGTTTTTGGTAGTTTTGATCCATGGATCTGTTGCTTTAGGACCCCCTCCACCTTGGTTTGCGTTCCCTAGCCTCAATTTTGCCATTTCCCCACGGATTCGAGGAAGTTTTGGAGCCCTTTTCGCCCAAAATCGCATAAATATCGAGCAGAATCGTGACCAGCGGTACTACCGCCGTTTCACAGCGGTACTACCGGCGGAGCGGTACTACCGCCAGGGCCAATTTTTCAGAATTTTTCTTTTTCCTCGGTTCGTTTTGGCATTTCTTCTTTGTTGTTTGAGTCCTTTGCTGGTGTGTACTCTATGTCTACGACATCGACAAGCTTCCGCAGCGACTTCTTCAACGCCAAGCGACGACGCCGCCAAGGACTCGACTCTTCCCCATCATTGTAATCCATTGTTAGTCCTTCTTCCTTTCGCGTACCTTGACCTACCGGACTAGCGCTTTGATAGTGCGAGGCATTGCACTTGTGTTGATTTGAGGGATTGTCTTAATGTATTGGCGAGTGTGTATCGTGTAGAGATCTTGGCACTAGCAAAAGTTGAAGGAATCATCGTCAAAAAGCAAAAAAAAAAAAGAGAAAAGAAAAAGAATCAAGTGGTGCCAAGTATCATTTCATGTAGGTTGCGACAAAGCTTGAACCGCCAAGGTGAGTGTGAGGGTTCGACACTTGTGCAAATCCGTTGCCCACTCAAAGCAATTCAGCTAGCGTCCTTCGTGTGTTGTGGTGACACTTGAGCACGTAGTCTTCGCTAGGTTGCTTATCTTCGAGTGCTCGCCCTTTGGTCGCACAACCTCATCATTCGCTTTTGTGTGTGTTTCTTGATACTTTGTGTTTGGAGTTTCTTTGGTAATTTGATCATTGTGGATTTTCTCTACCTTTGACAATATGCTTTTCGCCGAGTTTGCTTGATTTCCGTTGCCACTTCATACCTTCCTATCCTCATAAGTGTATGTGTTGGGTGTTAGAACCGGATTCTCTCCTCTCAAGCCACATTATACTTGGGATATAGTTTGTCTTGGTTCTTTCTTTGCCACATATCTCACTTGCTCTTGCAAAAATGTTTAGGGGAAGTACAAACGGAAGCTCAAGCTCGGATGATGATATGCATGGAGGATTCCAAGGTGATCATGACTATGTCACACATGAAGAATTCGTTGGTGTTGGACATCTTCTTCGTGATGGCTTGCGCCACTATGAGCATCATTGTCAAGCTCTAGAAGCCAACTTCAATGACCGCATGCATGCGCACGAAGCAAGTACCAATAAACACATAACGAGAGTGATCGACGCTCTTCGTGACTTCAAGCAACATTACTCTTCTTCGAGCTCATGCCGCACAAGGCGCACTTCAAGGTCGTCACAATCAAGGCATGCGCGTCATGGTCCTCGTCAAGGTGAACCACAACAAGATCATCAAGATAACCCAAGGCGCGACGGTCATGAATGACATCGTCATCACGTAGAACACCCACTTTCTCCTCGCGTGAACAATGCCAACGCGCATCAAGAGCTTCAACGCCCAAATGGGAAACGTCATGAACGCATACCTTCACCACCACCGCAACAACGCGATCGTCATGACACATTGGCTAATAACAATGGCGTATCGGGTGCGACTGACTTTGATGAACATGGACGTCGTCATCGTCATCCTCCAAGACCACGCCATCATAATTATGAGCATGCAAACCATATCGAACAATCTACTCCTCAACAAGAGCATCATCATCGCCTTGAGCACCAAAACCGCCAAAATCTTCCGAATGATCGTCACCACCATCGCATCGCATCAAGTGAGAACGAGTCGAGCCAACATAATGGTGACACCCTCAATAGAAGGAGACGTGGATGTGCTTTCACACCTACAAACCATCACGGCGCTCATGATCGACATCACCAAAACGTGCACCATCCACACTCACCTCGAGTGTACCAAAACAATGAACATCAAGAGCATCATCGCTCAAATGGTGGACGCCATGAACGCACTCCTTCGCCACCGCCTCACCCTAGAGATCGTCGAGCCACTTTGGAACCCATATGGCACGAGGAAGAACGCATATGCGACAATTGCCAAGGCCAAGACCATGATCCACGAGAATGTCCCAATCTCTCGTGTCCAATATGAAATGGCAAAGGTCACATGATGTGGGAGTGCCCAAATGGAGATAAGGACGACGAGAGGATGGTCGAGTATGGGATTTTCCCTTCGACCACGGAGGCAAGCATGTGCAATGCTATCACATTAGTGGATGCGTTGAATGAGGATGCCCAAACTATGGCATACACTTTTCGAGGCGATGAGGTCGAGAAGGTTGAGAATGGAAGTTTACCTTCAACCTTGGAGGCGTATGGAGATGAGGAAACCGAGACTACCCTCATGTGCTTGAGTGATGAAATGGTACCAATCCCATGTGAGAATGAGTGCCACTTAGCCCACTTGAGTGAGAGTGAGAGTGAGTTGAGTGCCTCCACCATATGTGAATTTGAGTGCTTTCACTTTGAGGGAATGAGTGATACACCACTTGAGTTGAGAGAGGTAGTTGATAGGTCTTGTGAGGCCATTTCGATTTCTAACAACTTAACCTCTACCTCTAGTGTGTTCTCTCATTGTGTGCTAGGTTCCATGGATGATGAGACGCCACTCCTTGACATGATGGTGCCTCACATGGAGAAGATGTACATGGAGAATGATGATGAGGCCACCACATGTCTACATAATGATGATCAAGTCGGTCACATGGAAACGACTACTACTTCAACACCTACCTCAAATGAGCGAGACTACAAAGGTATGGGTGTTGATGTGACCATGATCCCACTAGTGGACATGATGAACAATGATTGTTTGCATGCTATGGATGATTTTCTTGCCCCATCATATGATTCTTTCTTATTCCCATGTGATACTTTGTTTGAAACCAATGTTGATCATGTGGAATTACCTATTTGTGATGATTTTTCCATGGACATGCCTAGCTATGAGTGTTTCCAATTCTTTCCCATTGTCAACTCAAACATGATGAACAATTGCTCTTTTCCAATGTTTGTTGACAACCATGATCACGCTTTCTGCATGCTTTGTAACAAATGCTTGCAATGTTGTTCCATTGATGCATGCAACATGTTGAATAATTTCTCTTTCACATGTGTTGTTTGCAATAATGATAAAATTCTTGATAATGAGATTGCACCCATAGCTTTCTCACATTTGGAAGATCTTTTGTTTACTCTTATGGACCTTGTTCCATCCTTCAGTTTGCATCTAGTTGGTGATGTGCAAATGAAGAGACACTTCATGATGGATGATGTGTTCATATACCATGCACACAATTTCTTTCTTTTGGTTTTGGTGTGCATTGAGCCTCATGCTATGATGTCAACCTCAATGGAACTTGCGTTGGCAACAAGAGCTCTTGCGAGCATACATTTGGGTTGTGGACTGAATCCAACTCTCAAATCTTTCTCATGTTTTGCAACAAACAAGTTGAAAATTTTCTCTTGCTTATGGTTTGTTTGCAATCATGATGGTTCTTTTGGTTTCCCCTATGACAAGCGTGTTTCCTTAATCTTTCACATGGATGGTTTATGGGTGGCCACAAATATGATGAACACTTGTTCTTTCCAATGGCTTGTTGGCAACCATAATGACATTTTGTGCATGTCTTGTCATGAGTTTAATGGTTTCTACCAATTTGGTGTGGCAATAAATATGTTGAAAACTTGCTCTTTCATGTGCTTTGTTTGCCACCATGATGATATTTTGGACATTCTTCATTGTGTGTTTTTCCCGAGTACTCCTCTTATTGTCTCAAGGATGATGACAAATTGTTCTTTCCAATGCCTTGTGTGCAATAATGCTCATACGTTTCAAAATGAGATACCTACATGGCATTCTCATATTCTTATGGAGTTTTGGCATTCCCACATTTTGAAGGTGTTCCATTGGATTGCTTACACATTGACCATGCACTTGCACTACCTTTTCCTATTCATGTGTTGTGCTAACGGTGCTATGACAAAGAAGGGACATGTCATTGTTGATATGCTCCTCTTTCTTGCACACACATGGTTTGCTTGGTCTTTGGTGTTTGTAGGCATGGTGAATTCCACTTCTTCGACAACACATCTACCTCCTTTGCATGGTGTGTGTAGGTCGAAATGTGACCAAGGGCGACGTGGTGCATTCCATTTCAATGACAAAACATCTATCTCCGCCAAATGGTGATGAAGAGCAAGAGTTAAGACGACTCTTTTTGAAGCGGGGGAGATGATGTAGCCCTAGACCACGGCCATCACAATTCTTGCACTCCAATACATAACGTGTCGTCATCGAACTCAAAGGTGAACTCCTTCCTCTATGTGAACCTTGATATGACACTTTGGAATGGTATACTACTTGACCATCCTCACTTTGTATTGCTAGTCATGACGAGTACATGTACACGGGAGGATGGCCAAGGCGCAAGAGGAACGAAGGCCGACAAGATGATAGTTTGGAAGAGACGAAGGAAGAGGAGAAAAGTCCCACGCGGCGGTAGTACCGCTGGGCTAGGCGGTACAACCGCGAAAGCTGCCGCCACCGCTATCGCCGCCGCTACCGCCAGAATCTGCGTCTGAAGCGTCGCCCGGTACCAACTGGCACCGCTGCCGGTACCGCCGCCGGTACCGCCGAGGTGGGACGATGTGAAGCCAGCCCGCACCGGCGGTAATACTGCTTAACCCAGCGGTACTACCTCCGCTGCGGGATCCAGAACGGACAGATGCCCTTATAACCTTCCCCACCTACCCCCTTTTGGTCAACACTATAAATAGGACTCCTTGGTTTAGATCTAGGGTTAGACTATGTTTTGGGATTAGAGTAGAGCTGTGCTCCTTCATCTCAAAGTGGTCCTTTCCTCCTATGGAGATGAATCATGGCCTCCCCTTGTGGAGATGAATCAAGGCCTCCCCTTGTGGAGAAGATCCCTCTAGTGGATACCAAGGCTTCCTCTTGTAGTTTGCTACTTTCTAATCTTTCCTCTTGGGCTAGATTGGGTTGGTTTGGATTGACCAATTGGACAAACAATGCTAAGAGTAAGGTGTGCTTGGGAGAGGAGAATTGGGGCTACCCTTGGGGCTTGTTACCAATTGAATCTTGCTGAGTTGCTTCTTGCTAGTTATCCTTGATTTGGTGTTTTCTCCTTTGTGTTCTTGTTGTGTTTTTCGTGTTCATCGCCCCTTCGTCTCAAATCCGTGAAGATCGGGACCTAACCCGCACCAGTCAGTGTCCTCAGTAGAAGATCAGGAGGATAGGCAGTAAGTAATCAACATGGGTGACCAAAAGTTGAGAGATTTATGGATTCCCATGGATCAGTTGGCCAATACAGACGTTGTGATGCCTGCCATCCAGGCAAACAACTGGGAGATCAAGCCTGCATTAATCAACCTGGTGCAGCATAATCCATTCAAGGGCAGTGCCCTTAGAGAGCCCCCATGAGCATATCAGGAACTTTCTTGAGTATTGCAACACCCTGAAGCACAATGGAGTACCCTCAGAGGCAATAAGGATGCAGTTGTTTCCATTTTCTCTGTCTGGCCTTGCAAAGATGTGGTTCCATGCATTGCCAACCCACTGCAGAGACACTTGGGTGCATTTGTTACAAGCATTATTTGAAAGGTACTTTCCTCCCACCAAGGCAGCTGAGTGCAGAGACAAGATTATAAGATTTGTGCAATATGAAGGTGAATGCTTGTATGATGCTTGGCAGAGATATCAAGGATTGATCAGAATGTGTCCTAACCATGGACAAGAGCAGTGGCTGATTTTGCAAACCTTTACAAGGGCCTGACAGAGCAGACAAGATCCTTTGTTGATTCAGCAGCTGGTGGTGGTATTATGAACAAGACCCTTGATGAAACCACAACATTGATAGAGAGTATGGCATCCCATAATTTTTCCTGGATCAATGAAAGGACAGTGCATCCAAATCAGCAGTCAGCAATTCAGCCAAGTGGCCAGAATGCCTTAGAAGCAAAGCTTGATAGCCTGATCAACCAGTTGTCACAGCTCATGTAAGAGAAGAATAGCAAGACAATTGTGCCTGTGAATCAAGTATCATCTGCTTGTTTGATCTGTGGAAATGAAGGTCACTCAACCCAGGAGTGTTCCTTGTTTGTAAACCCTGGAAACCAAGTAGCTGAAGTGAAGTATGCTCAGAATCAAGGTGCATTTTCTCAGAGCTACAACCCTGCTTGGAGGAATCATCCCAACCTATCCTAAAAAAATACAAATCAGCAGAGCTATCCTCAAGGAGCACAGCAGAATTTTGCTCTAGCAAATCAGCAAAATTTCAGACCTCAAGGAAATATGCAGTATCAGCAGTATCAACAGCAACAACAACAGCAGCCACAGCAGCAACAGCAGCAAGCAAATCAGCCAAATGCATCTAGCAGTCAGTCAGAAATCAGTGAAATGATGAGACTACAGAAGGAAATGTTCAGTGGTATGCAGGAAACTATGAAGATGCAGTCAGAATTGTTCTTCAAAACAATGCACACACTTACAGCTGGTATTTCTAATGCTCAAGTAGCTCAGCCAGTAAACAAGTTGCCTGCACAAGCTGAGCAAAATCCTAAGCAGTGTGGAGCAATTGAGACAGTAGAGGCAGTGACAACTAGAAGTGGAGTAAACACAGCCCTAGTGCTGAAAACACCAACAAAAATGACATGTTGCTCCACCAAGAAGAACAACAGTTCAGCAACCTATTACCACAGAGAGTACTTTAGCAGATCCTGAAAAGGCAGTGGAACCAACAACTGAAGCTGAAAATGCAAAGAAATCAGGAGAAAGGGCAATGGAAAATGCTCCAGCAGCTGAAAGGCCAGATGCTAATGTAGCAAATCCATCTCCTGCCATTCAGAAGCCTATTGCTCAAAAGGTCCCATTTCCTGAAAGACTAGAGAAAACTAAGGAAGAAAAGCAATATGCCAAGTTCTTGGAGACCATGAAGGAAGTTCAGATTACTATCCCATTCATGATACAGTGCTACATCCCTCTCTATGCAAAATTCTTCAAGGACCTGATTACCAAGAAAAGAAGTCTAGAAGATCCAGAAATTGTTGCTCTGGCAGAGGAGTGCAGTGCTGTTATTCTGAATTATATGCCCAAGAAGCTTGGTGATCCAGGGAGTTTTAGTATCCCTTGTGTAGTTGGAAAAAGAACATTTACAACATTATTTGATTTAGGATCATCAGTCAGTGTGCTACCTTTAGCTGTCTGCCAAATTTTGCAGTTAGGAGCTCTGAAGCCTACCTCCATGACACTGCAATTAGCTGACAGAACTCTGAGGAAACCAGCTGGGATTCTTGAAGATGTGCCAGTCCAAGTTGGAAACTTTGCTTATCCAGTAGATTTTGTGGTGCTGGAGATGGAAGACAATTCAGAATCCATGATACTAGGCAGGCCATTTTTGGCAACAGCTGGGGCAATAATTGATGTAAAAGGTGGAACACTAAAATTGCAATTTTGTTCTGAGGAAGCTGAGTTCAGCATGAAGCATGCTTCTCACATGCCAAACATACTTGAGCAGTGCCATTCCATAGATGTAGTTGAACAGAGTGTGTTGGACACTTTTCAGGAAATGCAGTCAGATGAGCCTGAAGCACAAGTGTTTGTGACAGCTGATAGTGTTAATCCACAGGAGCTATGTGGACTAAATCTTTATGAAGAAGATTCAGGGGAAGAAGAAAGTGAAATTACTCAGCCAGCCCACCACTCCATTGTGGAGCTAAAAGAATTACCATCTTATCTGAAATATTCTTTCTTGGAGGAGGAAAAAATTCATCCAGTGATAATCAGCTCAGCTCTGGATGATGCACAGGAAGAAAGTCCATTGTCAGTGCTAAGATTATACAAGAATGTTATTGGTTATTCCATTGATGATATCAGAGGCATAGATGAGAAAATTTGCTCTCACAGAATTCATTTGGAAGAAGGCAGTAAACCAACAAGAGAAGGTTAGAGAAGCCTAAACCTGCTATGCAAGATGTAGTTAAGAAGGAAGTTCTGAAATTGCTCAAGGCAGGCATGATTTATCCCATCTCTGACAGTGAATGGGTGAGTCCAATTCATATAGTGCCCAAGAAAGGAGGCCATACAATGGTAGAAAATGAAGAAGGTAGATTGATGACCACAAGACCTGTCACTGGTTGGAGAATGGTCAATAATTTTAGGAAATTGAACAGGGCAACTAGGAAAGATCATTTTCCTTTGCCATTTGTGGATCAGATGCTGGAAAGGCTTGCTGGACAGAAATTCTATTGTTACCTAGATGGTTACTCAGAATTCTTGCAAATTCCCATTCATCCAGCTGATCAAGGCAAAACCACATTCACCTGTCCCTATGGAACATTTGCATACAAAAGATTACGATTTGGCCTATGCAATGTACCTGGCACATTTCAGAGGTGTATGATGTCCATTTTTTCTGATCACATTGAGAAGATCAAGGAAGTGTTCATGGATGACTTCACAGTCTATGGAAAGGATTTCATCACTTGTCTGAAAAATTTGACAGCAGTGATACACAGATGTTCTGAGCAGAACCTGATCCTGAATTGGGAGAAATGCCATTTTCTGGTCACTGAAGGAATTGTGCTTGTACACCTAGTGTCAGCCAGAGGGATAGAAGTGGACAGAGCAAAAGTAGATGTGATTGCTAAATTACCACCTCCTGAAAATGTGAAAGGAATTCAGAGTTTCCTAGACCATGCTGGTTTTTACAGAAGGTTTATCAAGGTTTCTCTCTAATTGCAAATCCTCTCACAAAACTGCTAAATCAAGAGGTCAAGTTTGTGTTTGATGAAGCATGTATGCAAGCATTCAATAAGTTGAAAGAAGCTCTCATTACAGCCCCAATTATGCAGCCACCTGACTGGACTCTGCCATTTGAGCTGATGTGTGATGCTTGTGATTATGCAGTAGGAGCAGTGCTTGGACAGAGGAAGGAGAAAGCTCTTCATGTTATCCATTATGCCAGCAAGACACTAGATGATGCTCAGATCAATTATACGACCACAGAGAAGGAATTACTTGCAGTTGTGTTCGCATTTGATAAGTTTAGGCCATACCTTGTTGGACACAAGTGCATTGTCTATACTGACCATGCAGCAATAAGGTACTTGATCAAGAAGAAAGATGCAAAGCCAAGGCTCATAAGATGGATACTTTTGCTGCAAGAATTTGATACTGAGATAAAGGACAAGAAAGGGTCTGAGAATTCAGTGGCAGACCACTTGTCAATAATTAATTGTCCTGAAAACAGAGAGATACAAGATGGAATACCAGGTGAACAGCTGATGAAAGTGAGTACAAGTTCTCCATGGTATGCTGACATTGTGAATTACCTTGCTTGTGAAATTATGCCAGCTGAGATGACTGTAACACCCCAAAAATTCGTCCCTAATTTTAGTGGCGTTTCCTCACACCTGAAAAACTTTTTCGGGTTTCTAAATGTTTTCTTCGAACCCGTTGGTCTTTGATTTGACTTTGGTTTCGCTCTCTTAGAAAATTCCAAGTAATCCTCTATCTTTGTCGACCTCCACCATAATTCCATGACCCTGTTTTATCTGTCAAACATTGGTTCCATCTGGAGATTCCAAAATCCTCTCGGTCTATCCTACTAAAACCTCCACCGCAAATTTTGCTGGAAATAAATTCTACCCAGCTACCATATGCTTCCCTCATACATGTAGATCACTCCCATGGAAAAATATTTCATAGTCCCATGCAACATTCCAAAGTTAAACCATATTCTCTAATATGCCATTTGCGATCCAGAAATTATCTAGACACCTTCCACTCATCCAGAAATTATGCAATTTTGGTGGGGTGCATGATTCCACCTCCTGAACATTTCACTCCATTGGCCCAACCTCATTTGAGCAATATTTGCGGTACTTCCTTTGTAATGCCTTTTCCATGCCTAATAGCAAATTCCAAAGCAACCCTAGCTACAAAAATCATTTGGCATTGTAACCTTGCCAAATTGACAACCTTCCATATATAACCCCATATCCAGAAGATCAGCTCAAAATAATTTGAGGAAGCACACTAGGCATACCCATGCCATTAGGGCATTTTCGGACATCCAATTTTTTTGACCAACCTCCAAATGTCCAATAGAGCTCATACTCCACAGACATTCTATTTACATCATTCCAAACCTACTGTGAATTTTGGGGATTTTTCTGAGATGCGGAAGACCCTGGTCATTTCATCGAGCACCTTCGCTATTTTTGGTTTTCTGAAAATCTTACGCTGCAAAGTTTCGAATCCTTGGGTGATTCTTGTTGTGTTGTGTTGTTCTCGACGTTACGAACGCAGTGGTGGAAACCATTCCCCTTTTGGACCTCCGAGTCACCGGGAACGCGACGATGTCGCTCGCGTCGCGCTCTGGACGTTCTGGACGCGCGCTTGGCAGGAACTAATCGCGATTAACAGCGTGGTCGGTGCCTAATCCTTGTTACAGCACAATCCCTGTGCACTACTGTATATCCAGCTCGGCCTCCTCATCTACTTATCTCCTCCACCGACAGAACAGTGTCATGGAGGAGAGCTTCCCCGTGTTTCCTCTCCCCTGCCTCTAAAAAGGACCCCGAGCCCTCCTCGCAGGCACACCCAGCTCCCCCTCTGCCCCCTGCCCGAGCATCTCTCCCTCCTTCCCCTGAGCCTCCCCACGTTTTCTTTTCAGCGGAGGAAAACGAGCTGAGTTCGAGCTTCGGCCATGGTTGCGTGACCATGTCGAGGATGCACCCGAGCAACGCCTGCCTCCCCCGCACCCCTAGCCTCTCCCCTGGCCGCGGTTCGCCGCCGCCATCCCATCCCCACCCTCGGTTCGTCCTAGAAGCAGCAGAGGTGGGAGATCGAAGCGTGGCCGACATGGCCGGAACTTGGAGGTCGACACGATGCCTCCCGTGCTCCTCCGTGTCCTAGGACCCCAGCCTTGGTCGTGGTGTAGCGCGGCGGCCTCGTCTCGGTCACCAGCAAGCGGCGCCGGAGGGAGAACGGCGACAGAGGCGGCGTCCCGAGGCCTCGCGTCCGTCCAGGAGTCGCCGGCGGCGCGCTTGCGGAGCACGCTCCGGTGGCGGTGCTCCGGAGCTTCCTCTCACCCGTGCTCGCCCTCGTCGGAGGCGGCGCAACGGGGCGGCCCTCCCCGCGTCCCGGTGGCCGGCGGCACGCACCAGGGCAGCGGCGGCAGGCGGCGGCCGAGCCGGCCGTGCTGCGCAGGGCTCTCCCGAGTCCTTCATCGGGAGGAAGAAGAAAAGAAGAAAAGAAAAAAGAAAAGAAAAAGGGAGAAGAGAGAGAGAGGCCGACAGGTGGGTCCCGGCCCCACCTGTCAGGTTAAGTGGAGGCGTGTTTCGTGCGGATGCGCTTCCCTGAGGCGAAGGCGTATTCCGCCGAAGTGCGCGACCAGCCCAGCCCATTCCGGAATTCAGCCCGTGCTGTTTTTTTTCCCAGTGAGCAGCGGATAGCTATCCTTCGCTCGCTCGTTTCTCTCAAACCGTAACTCCGATTAAGGTGATTCAAATTTGTAAATTCCTAGTTTGAAAGGATCTGTCCAGTGGTGCAGGTTTTACATTTCTGTAAAATACTTGTATGCTCAGTACCCTTGTATGCCTGCTTAGGTGAATACCGCGGTACCGGCAAACCGAGACCCTGACCCGTGACGCGTCTGTGATTTCCCGAGCCAAATGGTGTCGATCTTCGGAGGCAAGCTAACCCCTTGCTATGAGCAGTCCCGCAACGTTGTTTGTTATTTGCTTATTGCCATGCCAAGTGTTTATACCTGTCTGCGTTCGGTATATATTATGTCGGTCTGTTATAGTTGTGTTCAGTATGTTACTTGGAATATTGCTCCTGCCATGTTCCATTCTTCATCCATGTGTGCATTAGAATGATGTGTGAATTATTTGTGTGCCCCGCACTTGCGTGGCTTTGTCGAACCCTCTAAATAAACAACTATAAAACCTGCGTTCCTATGAGTGTTTGCTTCTTCTCCTTCGCCGACGTGAGGAGCGGACGAATGTCGTCTTATGATCCTCGGAGTTGGGGGCATTTGCCAAAATAGTTATTTGCTTCTTCTCCCTCCGTCAAACGTGGTTGGCGTAAGCCCACCTGGACTGCGACGCTTGGGACATTTGCTTTCCATTTGGTTCTTTTGCCAAGATTGCTGACACCACGTCGGGTTAATCCTTGAGTGGAATGGATGCTTTCTTTCTTATGAGTGCTTTTCGGTTCATTTTTTTGGAGACTACATGCCCAACTAAAATTGGTAGTTGATCTGTGATGGCGCTGGTCGGTGGTATCACCGCCGTAGTCACCCGATCGACGCCAACAACTTGTGCTACCTTTTGTATTGATCTGTGATGGCGCTGGTCGGTGGTATCGCCGCCGTAGTCACCCGGTCAATACAAACAAACGATGGCTTGAAATATCATGTTGCTATTGTCTTATTGTTTGATGATATATTATTATGATATTGTGATTATTGTGTTGGACTAATCCTCTTTGTTTGGACTTGTGAATGATGGAACTTGATTAAATGAAACACCCCTCCAAACAACGATAGGGTCAGTCCACGGTGCCACTAATCTGAACATCGAAAGCACTGCCACTGTCGCTCATATGGGCGGGCCTTGACCTACGTAACCTATTGAGCCTCCTTTGATGCTACCATTTTGGCAAGTCTAGTCGGTACCATAGTTGGTCGGGGCTAGTCTTGCGAAGGTTCCGGAGCTAGGCGTCGCTCATGGGTTGGGGACGTGCCGGATTCACTTCTGCATAAGGCATAGAGTTATGTCGGTGGCTATACAGGGAGTGTCTTGGTAGCGTGAACGGTCAGGTGAGTGTATCTTGCTTAGTTCGCCTTAAGGATGATATCCTAAAGTACCGGCTGGGCGTGGTGCACTTAGATGGGTGGTATCTGCAACCTCTCGAGAGTGTCAAATCTGGATGTCTAGCCTCGTTCCAAGGTTATGGAACAACAGTTCAGTGTCGGTCACACTGTGTGTCCGTGTCGTGTCAGGAGGTTAAACCTAAGGCTTGTTTGAAAGAAAGATGAACAACCTGATTTCACTAAATGAACAATAAGATGATGCAGGGAATGTTACTTGTGAGGTGAATGGGATGGCGGTGTGATGCGTTGGAAGCCTATAGTTAGGCCAGAGCCAACATCAACCGTGCATGCCCCGGGAGATAGCCAGAGTTGGCGTGAGTAAAAGCCATAGTTGGCAAGAAATTAAGCCAGAGTTGGCTAGAGGCTTGACAGCCTAGATGTTGTGGAATGAGAAATGTGATCTCATTCTAGCAACAACGAAACTCCCTGAAAGATGTGGTACCAACTGGTACAGTCATCTACTCGTCACAGGTAACCTCTTTGTTTGATTGCCGGTATACGATCCAACCCCACCTGGCTTGGACTCTGTACTGGTGATACTCTTGTTGTTTGCTTATGCCATGTTTTGCTTGTGATGCCAGGCTACCTTTATGTTATCATATTGGTCTATCTTGAGTAGACTCTTGCCATGTTGTAGATTTTATTTCCAATGTATACCTTGATGCATGATTGCTAGACTGCTCGTGTCGAGTGGTTGTTAGTCTTGCGAGTACATCATTGTACTCACGTTGGCTATTCCAATGGCTAGTTTCAGCGAAGATCCACCTTCTTCCTTAGCAAGGATTTGAAGCAAGAGCGTGCTAGGATCAGTAGCCCAGCCAGAACCTGTGGAGTGGAGCCGCTCCAAGCCGTTGCCTCATTTATGTCTTCCGCTGCCAGTTAAAACTCTGAGTTGGGCCATGCTTGGCTTGATATTTTGTAAAGCCTCGACGGCCTTGTAAACCCCTTTATAGCACTTTGTGCCTGATTGTGTAATGATATTCATTATGTTACACTGTTGTGACGTGCGGCCAGTTATCCTGGGCTGGCGCACGGGGCGACTGCCTCTCTGGTGATATGTGCCAGGGAGGGGTGTCACAGACATGGTATCAGAGCCCCAGGCTGGCTGTAGACTACCCTAGCATGGAAAGCCCAGCCTTACTTTTGCCCGACAAAGAGCCCGATGGATTTGACCCATCTCCGCCGAACCGGCATGGCTATTGTTGGTCAACAGTATGGTGCAGTAGGACTTGTCCCAATCCCCGAGTGAGGCTCGCCGGTTTCTTCCATGAGAAGGAATCGACACTACCCATTATTATGAGACCCAAGTCCTGGCTACCTATAAAATCCCACCCTCGCTTGCTATCCTTTGCAACCCAACTCTCTTGAAGCAGATCCCGCTCAGGAATCTTGCGCTCTCCTCTCTCCCAAGTACCTTAGCTTGAGGTTGTAGATGGAACCTACCCTTGTTTTCGAGACCACAGCTGAGTTTCGCCCCGGTTTTCCACCTCTGCTGTGGGAAGCTTCTCGCGACATTCTTGGTTGTGTTTCTCGGCCGGTGTACCATGTATATCGGTCTAACCTCTCCTCCTGCGTGAGCGAGTATCATGCCGATGTGTATGTCGCCACAAGTGCCTTAGGAAGCGCGGCGCCATATGTGATTCAAAGCCACTTCGTGGATTCCCCTGAGATGGCTCTCCAAGTTGCAGCTTGGAAATGTCTCGCTCGTCTGCGGTACTTTGAAGCCGCGACAAAACCTCCCGCGTCTCGCTTCTTCCCGCCAAGATTCCTTGCAAGCCCTAGCAATCCCATGGTAAGCATCGAAGTGATGCTCAACTCAACCTTGTCCCACCTCGAAGCCTACACCACCGCCTTGGAGAGCATTCTTGCCTACCACTTGGAGGAATGCCATACCAATAGGCAAGCCCTTGCCCGAGCCCCGCGGCCACTGACAAGAGCCCAGTGGATACCAAGCTCTGCTTAGGACCAAAACCGCAAGATCCAGAAGGCAACAAAGTGGATGCCCAGACCAAGTCCCCACCAAGTGAGGAGTCCTAAGTTGGTAGGTGAGAGTTTGTGAGGTTGTTTGTAACCCCTGGTGTTTTCTTGTGCTGCATGTTGTTCTGTCCGCGGTTAAGTTGTGGTTAGGTTAGCCCTGTGTAAAACTTGATGTTCTGATTTCCTTGTTAACCACTTGGTTGACATGTGACGGAATACCATGTCCTTTTCTTCTGTTGAAAAGTTTTTAAGAAATGACAGTTCACATAAAAGCAGAAGTGGTATATGTGAACCCAGACACATATGCACGCCTGCAAAATTAATGCAAACTTTGAATGATATTATTTTCTAGTATGAAAATTATTTTGTGTGTGTTGCACAAGTTTAACTATTAAGTTGAAGTATTTAATGAGACACTGTAACCACGGTGTCCCGCTCACTTAATATTGGCTCGTGCATAGGTTTGAAAAACTCATACATGTATCGACGCAAGGTTCCTCACCCAATATGAACCTTGTGAGGACTCATGTTAAAGAAAGGGCCCAAGCCCTCCACGATGACCCCCATCACAAGCTTTAGTATGCTTGTTGAGTGCCCCATCATCGTTGGAGCACAAAAGGATTTTTGTGGAGTGTTTTGTTAGCTGTTGTGTGTTTGCTTATACGGTATGGTTGAAATGATTATGCCATACTGCTGCACCGATTTGTTTGGGGCCATAAAAATGCAGGACTATTTTTCTAAAATGATGTTTTTCTCAGAATAGAAATTCTGCTGTCTATATGCTTGTATTCCAGCCATGTTATCTTTGCTGCAAGACAAGGAGTATGGCCGGTGAAAAAAAAAATTCAGAAATGAAGGATGTAAGTTCTACTCCAGCTAGAACTCTACAATTACTTCAGTGCAAGCAGATACCCCGAAAGTTCTTCCCTCGTATCTATGTCATTCCATAGGGAAAAATCTTTGCAAAAACAAATTTTGGGGTGTGGCCCTACCCCTCAAAATCTAGGTGCTTGTGAGCCCATTTTGGGTGGCACAAACATCCTTCTCCTAAAAGGAACCTTAAATTTTTCAAAACCTATGTATGCATGAAAGTGTATATATAGCTTTTCCAAAATAAAACCCTAGATGAGAGGATATGATAACATATCCCAATCCTTTTGTTTTATAAAATTTTGGGTAACTTCTTACCCAAGTTCAAACTTTGTTTTGTTGAATGTTAGCTTGTTTGTAGACGTGCTTGGTTGCTTTTGCCATGGTTGTGTATGTGGGTATTTAAGTAAAAACCCTAGCTTATACTTATATAACCATGGTGGTAGATCCTATATTGTGTGATTCTATGAGCCCCTGCCATGTCATTTCTCTTGGGTGCATCTTGTGTGATGGTAACGCTATGCTTGCAAAGTGTCTGGTTTTGAGAAATACCCTGTTATGCGTGGATCCCTCCGAGTGTTTTAAAACTCTAGCATCATGAAGAAAAAGTTTTGAAAAAGTTTTAAGATATAGGGGTATAATAAAACCGTACAAAAATATCTTGTTATGACTCCGAGAATCTTTACAAGTCTCCGAATCTCGGGACGAGATTCTTTTTAAGGAGG
Organism: Poa pratensis; assembly: GCA_947311845.1. NCBI lineage: Eukaryota > Viridiplantae > Streptophyta > Magnoliopsida > Poales > Poaceae > Poa > Poa pratensis. The sequence continues at coordinate 338,795 of CAMZMU010000001.1, forward strand.
GAAGGTTTGTAACACCCCAAAAATCCGTCCCTAATTTTAGTGGCGTTTCCTCACACCTGAAAAACTTTTTTGGGTTTCTAAATGTTTTCTTCGAACCCGTTGGTCTTTGATTTGACTTTGGTTTCGCTCTCTTAGAAAATTCCCAGTAATCCTTGATCTTTGTCGACCTCCACCATAATTCCATGACCCTGTTTTATCTGTCAAACATTGGTTCCTCTTGGAGATTCCAAAATCCTCTCGGTCTATCCTACTAAAACCTCCACCGCAAATTTTGCTGGAAATAAATTATACCCAGCTACCATATGCTTCCCTCATACATGTAGATCACTCCCATGGAAAAATATTTCATAATCCCATGCAACATTCCAAAGTTAAACCATATTCTCTAATATGCCATTTGCGATCCAGAAATTATCTAGACACCTTCCACTCATCCAGAAATTATGCAATTTTGGTGGGGTGCATGATTCCACCTCCTGAACATTTCACTCCATTGGCCCAACCTCATTTGAGCAATATTTGAGGTACTTCCTTCGTAATGCATTTTCCATGCCTAATAGCAAATTCCAAAGCAACCCTAGCTACAAAAATCATTTGGCATTGTCACCTTGCCAAATTGACAACCTTCCTTATATAACCCCATATCCAGAAGATCAGCTCAAAATAATTTGAGGAAGCACACTAGGCATACCCATGCCATTAGGTCATTTTCGGACATCCAATTTTTTTGACCAACCTCCAAATGTCCAATAGAGCTCATACTCCACAGACATTCTATTTACATCATTCCAAACCTACTGTGAATTTTGGGGATTTTTCTGAGATGCGGAAGACCCTGGTCATTTCATCGAGCACCTTCGCTATTTTTGGTTTTCTGAAAATCTTACACTGCAAAGTTTCGAATCCTTGGGTGATTCTTGTATTGTTGTGTTGTTCTCGACGTTACGAACGCAGTGGTGGAAACCATTCCCCTTTTGGACCTCCGAGTCACCGGGAACGCGACGATGTCGCTCGCGTCGCGCTCTGGACGTTCTGGACGCGCGCTTGGCAGGAACTAATCGCGATTAACAGCGTGGTCGGTGCCTAATCCTTGTTACAGTACAATCCCTGTGCACTACTGTGTATCCAGCTCGGCCTCCTCATCTACTTATCTCCTCCACCGACAGAACAGTGCCATGGAGGAGAGCTTCCCCGTGTTTCCTCTCCCCTGCCTCTAAAAAGGACCCCGAGCCCTCCTCGCAGGCACACCAAGCTCCCCCTCTGCCCCCTGCCCGAGCATCTCTCCCCCTTCCCCTGAGCCTCCCCATGTTTTCTTTTCAGCGGAGGAAAACGAGCTGAGTTCGAGCTTCGGCCATGGTCGCGTGACCATGTCGAGGATGCACCCGAGCAACGCCTGCCTCCCCCGCACCCCTAGCCCCTCCCCTGGCCGCGGTTCGCCGGCGCCATCCCATCCCCACCCTCGGTTCGTCCTAGAAGCAGCAGAGGCGGGAGATCGAAGCGTGGCCGCCATGGCTGGAACTTGGAGGTCGACACGATGCCTCCCGTGCTCCTCCGTGTCCTGGGACCCCAGCCTTGGTCGTGGTGTAGCACGGCGGCCTCGTCTCTCTCACCAGCAAGCGGTGCCGGAGGGAGAACGGCGACAGAGGCGGCATCCCGAGGCCTCGCGTCCGTCCAGGAGTCGCCGGCGGCTCGCTTGTGGAGCACGCTCCCGTGGCGGCGCTCCGGAGCTTCCTCTCACCCGTGCTCGCCCTCGTCCGAGGCGGCGCAACGGGGCGGCCCTCCCCGCGTCTCGGCGGCCAGCGGCACGCACCAGGGCAGCGGCGGCAGGCGGCGGCCGAGCCGGCCGTGCTACGCAGGGCTCTCCCGAGTCCTTCATCGGGAGGAAGAAGAAAAGAAGAAAAGAAAAAAGAAAAGAAAAAGGGAGAAGAGAGAGAGAGAGGCCGACAGGTGGGTCCCGGCCCCACCTGCCAGGTTAAGTGGAGGCGTGTTTCGCGCGGATGCGCTTCCCTGAGGCGAAGGCGTATTCTGCCGAAGTGCGCGACCAGCCCAGCCCATTCCGGAATTCAGCCCGTGCTGTTTTTTTTCCCAGTGAGCATAGCTATCCTTCGCTCGCTCGTTTCTCTCAAACTGTAACTCCGATTGAGGTGATTCAAATTTGTAAATTCCTAGTTTGAAAGGATCTGTCCAGTGGTGCAGGTTTTACATTTCTGTAAAATACTTGTATGCTCAGTACCCTTGTATGCCTGCTTAGGTGAATACCGCGGTACCGGCAAACCGAGACGCGTCCGTGATTTCCCGAGCCAAATGGTGTCGATCTTCGGAGGCAAGCTAACCCCTTGCTATGAGCAGTCCCGCAACGTTGTTTGTTATTTGCTTATTGCCATGCCAAGTATTTATACCTGTCTGCGTTCGGTATATATTATGTCGGTCTGTTATAGTTGTGTTCAGTATGTTACTTGGAATATTGCTCCTGCCATGTTCCATTCTTCATCCATGTGTGCATTAGAATGACGTGTGAATTATTTCTGCGCCCCGCACTTGCGTGGCTTTGTCGAACCCTCTAAATAAACAACTATAAAACCTGCGTTCCTATGAGTGTTTGCTTCTTCTCCTTCGCCGAGGTGAGGAGCGGACGAATGTCGTCTTATGATCCTTCGAGTTGGGGGCATTTGCCAAAAGAGTTATTTGCTTCTTCTCCCTCCGTCAAACGTGGTTGGCGTAAGCCCACCTGGACTGCGACGCTTGGGACATTTGCTTTCCATTTGGTTCTTTTGCCAAGATTGCTGACACCACGTCGGGTTAATCCTTGAGTGGAATGGATGCTTTCTTTCTTATGAGTGCTTTTCGGTTCATTTTTTTGGAGACTACATGCCCAACTAAAATTGGTAGTTGATCTGTGATGGCGCTGGTCGGTGGTATCGCCGCCGTAGTCACCCGATCGACGCCAACAACTTGTGCTACCTTTTGTATTGATCTGTGATGGCGCTGGTCGGTGGTATCGCCGCCGTAGTCACCCGGTCAATACAAACAAACGATGGCTTGAAATATCATGTTGCTATTGTCTTATTGTTTGATGATATATTATTATGATATTGTGATTGTTGTGTTGGACTAATCCTCTTTGTTTGGACTTGTGAATGATGGAACTTGATTAAATGAAACGCCCCTCCAAACAACGATAGGGTCAGTCCACGGTGCCACTAATCTGAACATCGAAAGCACTGCCACTGTCGCTCATATGGGCGGGCCTTGACCTACGTAACCTATTGAGCCTCCTTTGATGCTACCATTTTGGCAAGTCTAGTCGGTACCATAGTTGGTCGGGGCTAGTCTTGCGAAGGTTCCGGAGCTAGGCGTCGCTCATGGGTTGGGGACGTGCCGGATTCACTTCTGCATAAGGCATAGAGTTATGTCGGTGGCTATACAGGGAGTGTCTTGGTAGCGTGAACGGTCAGGTGAGTGTATCTTGCTGAGTTCGCCTTAAGGATGATATCCTAAAGTACCGGCTGGGCGTGGTGCACTTAGATGGGTGGTATCTGCAACCTCTCGAGAGTGTCAAATCTGGATGTCTAGCCTCGTTCCAAGGTTATGGAATAACAGTTCAGTGTCGGTCACACTGTGTGTCCGTGTCGTGTCAGGAGGTTAAACCTAAGGCTTGTTTGAAAGAAAGATGAACAACCTGATTTCACTAAATGAACAATAAGATGATGCAGGGAATGTTACTTGTGAGGTGAATGGGATGGCGGTGTGATGCGTTGGAAGCCTATAGTTAGGCCAGAGCCAACATCAACCTGCATGCCCCGGGAGATAGCCAGAGTTGGCGTGAGTAAAAGCCATAGTTGGCAAGAAATTAAGCCAGAGTTGGCTAGAGGCTTGACAGCCTAGATGTTGTGGAATGAGAAATGTGATCTCATTCTAGCAACAACGAAACTCCCTGAGAGATGTGGTACCAACTGGTACAGTCGTCTACTCGTCACAGGTAACCTCTTTGTTTGATTGCCGGTATACGATCCAACCCCACCTGGCTTGGACTCTGTACTGGTGATACTCTTGTTGTTTGCTTATGCCATGTTTTGCTTGTGATGCTATGCTACCTTTATGTTATCATATTGGTCTATCTTGAGTAGACCCTTGCCATGTTGTAGATTCTATTTCCAATGTATACCTTGATGCATGATTGTTAGACTGCTCGTGTCGAGTGGTTGTTAGTCTTGCGAGTACATCATTGTACTCACGTTGGCTATTCCAATGGCTAGTTTCAGCGAAGATCCACCTTCTTCCTTAGCAAGGATTTGAAGCAAGAGCGTGCTAGGATTAGTAGCCCAGCCAGAACCTGTGGAGTGGAGCCGCTCCAAGCCGTTGCCTCATTTATGTCTTCCGCTGCCAGTTAAAACTCTGAGTTGGGCCATGCTTGGCTTGATATTTTGTAAAGGCTCGACGACCTTGTAAACCCCTTTATAGCACTTTGTGCCTGATTGTGTAATAATATTCATTATGTTACACTATTGTGACGTGCGGCCAGTTATCCTGGGCTGGCGCACGGGGCGACTGCCTCTCTGGTGATATGTGCCAGGGAGGGGTGTCACAATGACCTACCAGCAGAGAAAGAAATTTGTGCATGATGCAAAGAGCTACTACTGGGATGAGCCATTCTTGTACAAGCATTGTGCAGATGGAATTGTCTGAAGATGTGTGCCAGCAAAAGAAATAAATGATGTCATGTTCCAATGCCATGCAGGCATGTATGGAGGTCATGCAGGAGTGATGAAGGCTCAAGCAAAAATTCTCCAGGCTGGATTCTACTGGCCAAATCTGTTCAAAGATGTGCATGAGTATATCAAGCAGTGTGATCCTTGTCAGAAAGCAGGAAAAATATCAAGAAGATATAAAATGCCATAGAAGGGAATTCTAGAAGTAGAATTGTTTAATGTGTGGGGAGTAGATTTTGTTGGACCCTTGCCATCATCAAAAGGATACAAGCATATACTGGTAGCAGTGGACTATGTGTCCAAATGGATTGAAGCAATACCCACTGTCAGTGCTGATTCCAAGTCTGTCTGCAAATTATTCAAAACAGTCATATTTCCCAGATTTGGAGTGCCAAGGGTAGTGATCATTGATGGTGGAGCTCATTTCAATAATGAACAGCTAGAGAAGCTCCTGAGCAAATATGGTGTGAAAAACCACAGAGTGACAACACCTTATCACCCTCAAGCCAATGGACAAGTGGAATTGTCCAACAGAGAAGTAAAACAGATTCTTGAGAAAGTTGTGTTCAAGTCCAAAGGAGATTGGTCAATGAAGTTACCAGATGCCTTGTGGGCATACAGGACAGGCTACAAAACACCAATTGGAATGTCACCATTCAGAATTGCGTATGGAAAAGCATGTCACTTACTAGTTGAGTTGGAGCAAAGAGCTCAGTGGGCAATAAGGAAGCTGAACATGGATTTAGGAAAGGCTGGAGAAGCAAGAAAGTTTCAGATGTGTGAATTAGAAGAGCTGAGAAATGATGCTTATGAGAGTGCTAAGATATACAAGGAAAAGGCCAAGAAGTGGCATGACAAGCACATACTCAGAAAAGATTTCAGTGTTGGACAGACAGTCTTGGTGTATGATTCCAAGTTGCATTTGTTCTCTGGAAAATTCAAGTCAAGATGGTTTGGTCCTTGTGTTATCAATAGAGACCTAGGACATGGTGCATTTGAGGTGCAGAGCTCAATAGAGGGTACTTTCAAGGTAAATGGTCAGAGGCTGAAGCATTACAGAGCAGGAGAACAGTTGAACACTGAGGACAATGAAGAAACAGATGATGATAAAGATGACGAGACAGAGGTTGTGCCTAATGCATCCTCTACAGCTGATAACCAGTGAAGAAGCTACAGTCAGGCTCATCAGAAGGCAGCCTGATACCTTTTATGTTATTTACATTTTTTTCCTTTATTTGCTTTGTTTTGTGTGTTTTGCTTTGTGTCTTTGTTTTTCAGATTTTGAATAAAGGAGAATGGAGAAGTCTTGGCTATGATCTCATGAAGCAAGAGGCAGCAGTGAACACCAGGTGGAAACATTCCAATCTTTAATCATTTTACAGCATGAACATTATTGCTATGCCATGTCTATGAACTATGATCAATTTGGCAAATTATAGTTGTTTCAGTAAAAGTTTCATTGTGTTGCTCTGTTCTGATCAAGTAGCATTTCATTTTATTGTGAATCTTGCATTTTATCTGGTTATTAATCTTGCAAAAGCTTATGTTCAGAAGCATTTATTAAAACATAATTTATTCATTTCTCTGTTCAAAACTATTGGAATACTAGATAATGCAAATGACACAGAAACTGAATGTGATGATCCATTTTAGAGCCATGTACTAACTGTATTTCTGCATTTTTGCATTTTTTTGCATTAGCAATCATGATCTCTGGATTGTGATTTGTGAAGCACTAACCATGAAACTAACTGAAAATTTGGTAACAACAAGCAATTTTTGCATGAGCTACTATGATCCCTGGATTGCAGTATGTGAAGCACTAACTGAAATTCTATAACTGAAACTGAAGCAATTTTGGCATTAGCAGTTATAATCTTTGGATTGTAACCTATGAAGCACTAACTATGTTAACCTGACAAGAAAATGACTAACTAACTCATTTTATGCATTTGCACTAGCCTACTATGTTCCTGGGAACTGTAGCAGGTGAAGCACTGACTATGCATGCATATGACATCCCTCTCTGCATTATGGCTATTTTTAGGATCATTTCAATTTCCATGTCAACTGTCTTATCTTGTTAATCCAGAGTATTTGAACTTAGAAATGATTAAATCTTGCTATTTGAAACTTGTTTCCAAACTAGCATTTGCTCTAATAGTGAACAGAACTGCAAGGAATCCAATTTGAATGAACTGCTAAATTTTCAGAACTGAGTACTACTGTATGAGACAACTTTTGCTGTTGGATCTAAAACAGAGGGTACACGAAGTCACCCAAATCTAAAGTCCCTTGACCGCGGCTATATATATAGCATTGCCCTCTCTTTCTCTTCCACTCCTCTCCATAGTATGCTCCTCTCCCTCTCTCATGGTCATGGGTGGCAGTATGGCACAGTGCCCGGCTATCTCCTCCTCCTACCTCCTCTCACCTTCACCCCAACTCCAACCCGTCGCTACTGTGACACTTTGGGACACTGCCCAAAATACTTTTTTGATTAAGAGTGTTTTGAGCAGTGTAACCGAAATATCACATCAGCGACGATTTCGGCGACACCGAACCAAAGCCAATCCTTGCGGGAGTTAATAACCTCGTGAGTTCAAACTCTATTAATCCCTTCTCATTCTGCAGCAACACCTTGGAGGCGGCGCAAGCGGACGGCAACATCGTAGTCAGGATTCTGGACGTTGGCTAAGAAAAAAATCGTCCCTGATAAATTCGCGGAATTTGTACTTGTGTAGAATTTTTATTGTGCGATTTTGTTTGCACTGTTATGTTGTGTATTGGAGACATTAATTGATGTATTTTTTTTCTATTTGGCGTGGCATATATATCTTTTCACGGAAACTATGTATTGGAGGCTCAAATGAGTATCATATTGGAGACACTAATTGACGTAATTGGTACTTTGTCAAACATTTGTCTCTGTGCTACTCTTGGAAAATCACGATAGTTAGGAATCGTTCCCAAATATTAATATTATAGTATTACTACTTATACTCATTGGGCCCACCTATTAGTAAAGGCATCTTCTTCCTAGATGATAATAAAAAATAAATACACACGCCGAAATGGAGAACAACCAGACGGAATCCCCCTCTCTATCTCTCTCTCTCTCACACACACACACACACACACACACACAACTCACTCTCTCCCCCCCACTATACTCCCTACATTGGGCCCTACATAAAATCCTTGGCACCACCGCACGTGCCGTGCCAGCGGTGTGTGGCGTGCATGCATGCACATGTCCCCCAATTACTCCACCAAATTTGAGACAACCCCATTTACTCCACCTGAGAGTTTGGCTCTAGTATAAGGTGGCTGGCTTCGGTGGTTCCGCCATGCAGATACAACACTTGCTTCCTTATCTTTTCCCTCCTCCCGTAGAGTGTTTACTTCCTTGTGTGTGTGTGCATGGCTGTGATGGCGGCGACAGCGCTGCATCGTGTTGTCTTCCTCGCACCGGAGCCGGCGACGTCGGGGGGGCGTCATTCGGTTTTGGTCCTACGGCGGCCATGTCCCTTTGTTCCATGCTGCATGTGCACTCTTCGACGCGCTGTTCCCGGACCGCAGCAGGTTTGGCGTGCGTCTAGGCGGGATGTCTGCTGTTTTCGGCCTTCTCCGGAAAGAGTCGGATGCTGCAGCTCTCCATGGGCATGTCTATTGGGTTGCCGACACGCTGCTAGTGTGCGTAAGGGTGAAGAGCACTTCACTGTATGACCCCAACCCACCGGCGATTGGGCCGATCGTGCAGCTTGTGTAGTGTTCTTGCGATGCGTGGTTTGTGTGTTGCGTGCGTTATATCACCGTGAAGTTTTATCTCCCTGCAATCTAGTTATCAGTATGGCAAAAATGTTCTACTTGGGTTAATTAGAGTAGAAGATCTCTTTTGTACATGCATGCAGGGGCTTCCCGACGTGTGATTTGTGATTATTCTAGCCAACCCGATCTGTCATTTGTAATCTTTATGCTAATCATATAAAATATATGGCAAATAAAATGCCGTTACAACTTTGGATAATTTTATACTCTTTCTTTTAAGGGTTTAATTATTTACTAACACTCTCGGGCCGAACAGACGGACGCGATGCGACCATGCATGCATGCATGCGCGGCCACAATCAGTGCAACAAGGGAGAGCCCGTAGTTCAACATATAACGAGGATGCTAGGATCAAAACAACACACGCGTAAATCTCAAGTCTCAAAAAAACAACACACGCGTACGTCCTTGCTAGGGCGCAAATCCAAGACCAAGTCTAACCATGACTTTATTGTCCCAAAGATCCACCATCAAATCAACATCCGTCGTACAAGATTGATCTACATTTCAAACTGTTCAGGAAATTATTGAAATTTGACGTACCAGATTGATATAAATATCTTGTACAAAAGTCCAGTACATTGCATCAATAACTAAAATAAAAATCATAAAAATCCTAGACTAACTAGGTAGCTAGGGTGGCTGCCGCCGAATCAGCCGCATGGGCTCATGTAGTTGACGAGGTCCAAGGTTGAAGGCAACACGGGCCAACCTGCTTCCGCCGGTGGTGACGCAGACGGCCTCTCCTGCTGCAACTGCTCTTTCACCTCCTTTTCTGGCTCTGGTATCGCCTGAAACGTGGAATTCCAAGGCCACAGCGGCTGCTGCTCGAGCGGCCTGTACTTCTCCGACTCTGGTGTCACCAGAAACGTGGCTTTCCACATGCCCATCTGCTCCTCGATTGGCCAGTACGTCACCGACTCCGCTGAGGAGACGTACAGCGCCACGGGCAGGTCCAGCCTATCCTTGAGCTCATTCGTGAGCTTGCGGGCCTGGTGGAACTTCTCGGGATCCTCCTTTGCCACTGGAAGACTCGGCGGCTCTGGAAGTGGCGCTGGTGCACAAGCACTCTCACGCGACAGCTCTGGCAGTGGCGGTGGTGAACACGCACGTGCACACGCCGGCTCTGGCGGTGGTGCTGGTGCGCACACACGCGCCGGCTCTAGTGCACGCGCACAAGCCGGCTCTGGAGGTGGCGTTGGTGCGCACGCAGGCGGCGGCTCTGGTGCGCGCGCATGGGCCGGCTCTGGTGGTGGCGCTGGTGCAGGTGCACTCTCCAGCCCGGGAGTATGCGCCATCGTCCGCGGCGGCACGAGATAGCGCGAACGCACCGGCGTCCCCGCGATCCACGAGCGGCAGAGCTCCTTGTGCTCAAGGTCGAACCAACCTTTCCAACTGGCGGACAGCTCCGCGATGGCCGGGTCGTTGAGCAGATTCTTGGGGAGCAGGGACCAGCGGTGGCGGATCTCCTCCGTCAGTGCATGACCAGTTGCCGGAACGAACGGCACCGGAACCCTTTCCTTGCTCAGATTCCAGCCTTTGGGCAGGTTCACGGAGGACCAGGGCACCGGGATGCCATTCACCCAGTACTTTCACGCCAACTTCACCGGAATGTACCTGGGGTGCTTGCGTGGCGGCGGCGACATGGACATGGTAAAGAGAGTGTGGTGATTATTCGGCGTCGAACTAGAGTGGAGCACTGGAGCGGGCGTTTTGAGTTTTGTTATGCATACACGATGCGCGCGGCTCACAACTTGTACATGCGTTCGCTACTCTAGGTATAGTATAGGGTGGGCAGATTATATAGTACAGTACTGCTAGAACAACACCCGCGCGTTGCAGCGGGTAGCTTTTAAGAAATTTAATAAAACATTGAAACCTGATTTTGACTAAGGAAATATGAAAGATTTAATTAACCATGGCAGTGAAGATTATATCAACGGGTTGAAAACGGATGTTGTTGATAGTGTTAAATAATATTTCTATTTTTTTGAGTGGATACATATAGAATAACCTATAATTTCGAATAATAGCCATATAATTTCCACATTAAAAATTATTAGCAAAAAGTTTACTGGCGAAACTAATTCCAGTGTTCTACTTGCACATGATGATTTACTTGAGTAACTAGATAACGACATGCATGGTGTGTATCTTATCATTCGTACGGCCAAAGAAATAATGATGTGAAAAATTTGATGGGCTAAAAAAGATGATGTAGATGCATGCATGTAGAGATGGAAATTCAGTAATTAATATTAGTGGATGACATGGACAAATGATTGGATAAAATATTCTAAGATGTGGATAGCTTGCATGTGAAGATAGAAAAATATTAATTGTACTTAGTGGGGTTTGCTTTATAAGAAGTATAGATTAGAGCACTGAACGAAGACGTGACCCATCGTATTAACGCAGTGAACAAGGACATGACTCATCCTAGAGTAACGCGCGTCACAATAGAGTACTGAACAAGTGTGGTTGGATCGAACATTGAAAAAGAGGGCCAACTATCGCAACCGTTGAATTTGCATCCAATGAAGGATATCATCCTATTAATCGAGGTACTCAAAAAATCATGTTAATGCGTCATCTTTTTTATTAATGTATGTCTGGAAGAAAGGCCCTATTGTGGTCAATCAACCCCTAGGACTTGCACTCGGTCCTTTGTGAAATTTACCTTGGCTCCCAAGTTGGCTTGTTATATAAAGTGCCACTTCGACGCCGAAAGACAAAGTCGTTTGATAACTAGGATCATATTTGAGTTGCATGTTCCTATCACCGACCTACACACGCATAATGAAAAAAAGTCATCTGGTCAACCCCTTTGGAAGGCGCGGGCCCGAGACAAGGGTTTGTCCTGAGCGATTATTCGGCTGCGGATCACACTAAACTTGATCTGACTCGGAAATACATAAATGTGTATACCTGTGTCGTGAATATGTAAATAGGTAGTAAAATAGAAGTATACAGACAAGTAAAAATTTAGTGTTTGACCCCCTTAACACAGAGCGCTCACGCTTCAAGATTATTAAGTATTCACTTCTGTCGACAATAATTAAACTCCCACATCTTCGACGCTCGAGGAGAATTAATATTGTAAAAATTTGGCTCAAATTTGGTTGGCCATGGATCAAACAAGGATAAAAGCTACCCCTCGAAGTCCGTTAATTAGAGTGGTAGTGACTCCTTCCTGGTCCCCATGGAACAGGGTTAACCCGAATCCGGGCATCAAAGCATTTGATCCAATGATATAGCTATGTGTTGTGGATTATGGAAATATCCAACAGTGTGCGCACTCCTGTGTAGGTAGTGTGTGTGTGACCCGCTTCACATAGAATACTTACCTCGACAAAGATGATTGTGTGCGTGTAAAAGGCTAAAGTCCGATCGCCTTCCATGTCGCCGAAGGGAAATCATGCGTTAACCAGAGATGAAAATTGAATTTCCATGCCCGCTACAACCTATCCTAATACACAAAGGATAACATGCATCCCATCAATCAATACCCTTTCGACACGGGCGGATTAGAAACATCTTCCTACCAATGAGGATTTCGCTCGTGCTGCGGCACACAGCAGTGTCGTCACCTTTTGTAATGGGTCCTAAATTAATTTGTATGTAAGTGTGTTGGGACATGCAAAAATGCAGTAGCAAGCTACCAAAGTGCGTAAGGGCTTCGAACACCCACAATACTCCAGAACAAATATTATGCATATACTAACTCCGTTCCACAATGTAATTAAGATGTTTTAGCCTTTTCCACATTCACATGCACACACATGTATATATATATATCTAGCTAGTCATGTTTTATTGTATGCGTCCATTCTTTTTAGTATCAATCTAGACATGCATGTGTAACACCTTAAAAACATTGTGGAATGGAGGTAGTATATATATGAGATTAACACCCGATTTTCTACCCCATGTAACTTGTGCCTAATGTTAGTTTCCCATATCCTCTGACCAACGCTAACACATAGAAGGAGAAAACCCATTGACAAACCCCTTTATACGCGCAGACATATAAGAACTTTGATTTATAGTTTATCCGTATCTCGGCCATCTGTTTCCGTGATTGAAAGGCAAAGATTTACTGCTGAACAAGTTGAATGTTCAACGCGTTATGTAGCGAATCTGAGCCGTTCAATCGCAGCAAAGGACGCCCGTGATAAATAAGCTACTTAAACACAGGAACCTTTTGTCCTTGGAAGTTGGAAGTCAGAAGCTTTCCTTTCCATGTCCAGTGCGAGTTCCTTGTGGCGGAGCTCAGCACCCTGCCCTCACCAGATCTGGAACCCAGTGTGGCGGCGGCAAGCTTGGAATGAGCGGGCTGGGCATAAAAGAGCTCCTCCCATGGTCGTCGTCGCCTCGGACCGGGCGAGAACGAGTCTGCTCGTGCGCGCTGGCGGAGCTGGCTTGGCGAATACAAGTCCTGTTACGCGCGCGGCCCGGGTCGGCCGGGATAGACGAGTTCCGCCGTGCGCCGGCAGAGCGAGCCTGGCGAATAGGAGTGCGGCGGTTCGCACGGGCGGAGCGGCTACGGGATCCACATCTGTCCTCCGGCCCATCACCCTTCGATCTGCAATCTGTTTGCATCGTTGCCGTTTCGGACTAAGGTATAAATCTTAAGGTTACCATCCGCCGTGTAGATGAACTCTGTGTGCTCTGTTTTAAGTAGTAGCTGTTAGCCGTGTTGTGTTTTACTTGCTGTTTAACCACAAATTAGTAAATTTAAATGGGGGTTCTCCCATAATTTTAATTTTGAGCCGTAATGCCAAGGCAACGCGCAGGAATGCAGCCATTGAAGTGATCAACCAACATCCGCAATAGTGCACCCGTACTTAGCCAACCATGAGAAATATACAAAATTGATCTGGCCAGTCAAGGTCCATACTTAGTCACACAGAGAAATGTAATCTTCCGACATAACAATTGACGTTCTTATCTGTCTATTACACTATATTATTTGAGCAAAATGAATTGGATGTCCCAAAAGTATTTTGGATGTGTCAAGTTAGTCCTAACTATATATAGCAAAATGCATTTCTGAGTCCTATAAATCTGTTAAATGTGTTACCTGAAGTACTACCCTGTTCGGATCTGTCGGCGTGGCGTAGTGACTGCTGCCACATAGACATTACATTACATTACATAAAGCCCCCTTAAATAAGCTCTCTTCTAATCTGATGGTCCTCTCCCACAGTTTTTTTTCGAGGATTCCAATTCATAGGGTTTTTTCCTATGGAATGCCTTTGGCTCATAGGATTGAGCCCACCAAATTCCAGCAATCGAAAGCCCTAGCCATCATCATCCAGATAGCCACTAACCGAATATGTCTATGGCTCTATTTTCTGTACGCTGTTTCCGTAGCTATTATTTTGTATGCTCTGTTTACAACCATACAATTTTTTCTCCCCGTGTTGTTAGCTCTCTAATATGTCTTATTCTTATTTCTCAAATATACTCCGAAGCTTATTTTTTGTACGCTGTTTCCACTCATGCCGTGTTGTTATTTGCAGTTATCTCTGCAATTTGTCCAGAACTTAATTTGTTTATTATAACTCCAAGCGAACTAACCTGGGATGTTGTATGGCTAGTATAATCTCTATGTAGAATCATCTGAGTTTAGTTAGTTACTCCTGGCAGTTGTTCATTTTTTGCGCCTTAGCCGGAGCCATTCGAAAGCAGCACTCTACACCGCTCACACCATAAAAAATAAAGTACCAGAGACTGCCGTAAATAATGTTTCAGTCGTCTTGTGTCCGAGTTCCCTGTCATTAAACAAAATACTCAACTAGCGGTGGTTCATCTGAGTTGATGTGAATTCTGCTCGTATGCCATATGAGCATTGGCACGGCCAAGTTATTTGTTGTGGTTTTAACCAAGAATTCTCTTAATACATGTTTCAGTCGTCGTGTTACCACTACCAGTCAATTTCTCACAAGCTTTCCTTATTCTATTGAATGACTATTTTCTCTTCTTATGTACCTTCTGTTACTAAGTCGGAACTAATTTCAAAACAGGTGTTTATTTCGGTGACACTGCACAAGAGGAGCCTGCCATTGCGCAGTTCCATAGAGCGAATAGATTTCCTGTGGGTACTCAACAAGCGTACCCATGATTTGTGAATGGCTGATCCCTCCGACATACCCTCCAGAGGATGCTTCAAGTGGAGCTAATATTGAAGATTGCACTGTCTCCTGCTGATGACCATTTTGAAGATTACATTGTCTTCTCTCCAAACCCTATGTCGCTGCTTTTGTTTCTGGCCTAACTAATGTTGTCCCTGCCTTTTGAGTTCTGGTGCTCAAGGAAGGATTTACTTCATGCAGTGATGGGATGTGTTTCTGGCCTACTCATGATTATAGTTGGACTGAGGAGGTACTGTCTAAGGTCAAGCTTCAAATCCAAACAAGAATGAACAAAACATGACCGGTGAACAGTGGAATGAGGTGTTCCCTCCATTTTGCCAAGGCAATGGATGAAACATTTCATTTGCATGACTGACTGAAAGTACACTATTGTGGAGCTGATCACATTGTGATGGATATTGTGCAAGCGAACATGAGATGTCTCTATGTTTAATGTAATTTATTACCGGTTCATTTCGTGTGTTTAGAGACCGTCATACCCGGGAGCTTGAAAAATACTCTGTACCCTGTGTTCTATGTAATTGATCGAATTCCCTATTCCTCTATTGTATGCCGTATTTTCTTTCTTCCATGACACCCTCATTTTAAGTTCCACTAGATAGGCTTCAAGTGAAGGTCTTCAGGTTCAGAGTACCAGTCTCCGGACCATGATTTTGCACATCTGCCTATAATAAGTTGGTAGCCCAGCCCACTATTTTTTGCAGTATTCATTCCTTTGGTCTACCCAGCCATATAATTTTTAACTCTGTCACTGGTTCTGTTGTATCAGGGGCTTTGGCATGATCGCTGATTTCTTGTAATGAATTGGCGGTATGTTGTGAAGTGTACCCGCATAGTTTGTGTCGGGTGTGTATAAATGACGTATTTGTTCGTGATTGTCACCGAAAGTTGGTTGGCTTCCAAACCGCGATTCCTTGTGTGCAGCCTGTCGGTTGATTCTCGTGGAGAAACTCTCCCTAGCCCGAGTCTCGTTACTATTTTAGCGTAATTGCAGAAACTTTGGTAATCATCAGAAAGTTGTGTACCGGAACAAAGAACTTCTTTTTTGAAACCGTAAAAGAACCCCGAAGTTGTTGGGCTATGTCTCTCAACATTGGAGTTGTGTTTGTAGCCCAACGTCAGCCCATGAATTTTGACAGGAGATAGGAGCGTAGGCCCTTCTGACCCACGAAGAACCACGAAATTGTTGGGCTATGTCGGATATTCTCGGCAACCCGAATTGGCGCCAGAGCAATTTGAAATGCCAAATGTCCATTCTACCCGTAAGGTATAGCAGATTTTAACACCTGCACCCGGTTTGAGGGCAAGGGTATGCAAGTAGTTTGAACCCAATGTCGCCATAACAAGCCCTCCCACCTAGCGAGGGTCCGAGGCACACACCCAGTTTTCCCCAATGCGACGAACCCTAGATCTGCCTCCGCTCACACACCCACTTTTCCCCAATTTGACGAACCCTAGATCTCCTGCCGGCTACTTCTCCCTCCAGTTCTCTGGACACATCGTCGCCCCTCTCCGGCCAGGACATGACCGGCGATACTCCCGGGCCACATCTTAACTGTTTCGGCCAAATCGCCTCCCACACCCCGAGGCGAAGAGTGGGTAATACCCTTGTTTTCTGTGAATCAGTTGTTTTGATTCTAGCTGTGCGCGAATGTAGACACACATCATAATCTACCTTTTTCTGCCTATTACTAGGATACTATCGTCTAGTGACCCTTCTTCACTCCCGAACACCTTCAATGAAAAGTAACAGGAAAAGAGGAGGCTCAACAACCGGTGGTAACAAGCGAATCTCGACACCTCAGCAAACTGAAGTAGATTCCAATCTTGAACCCTTATTTCAGAAGAAGCTTCAGATCTCCCCTGTCCTCTCGACAGCTAAGGTGCTAGATCTTCCATGCCGCCCTGCCTTATTATGTGTTCTTTGTTTGAATGCCAAATAAATTCTCCCTCCGATCCTGTATAAGTGACGCCAGAAACGAACGGATTAGGACTAGAGGGAGTGTGATTTCACGCTAGCTCGATTAATTCATGTTGCACTTCTTTCTGTGAGATGAAGAGTACTACTGCCCATAACAACCAGGCTAACCAGCAGCCTCCAGTTGTAGCCATGTCCCAGGCAGGCATGAAAAGATCATCGCTAGACTCGCCACCTGTTAGAAGGAAAACAAAGACGAGGTCAGTGTTTCATAGATCCCTGGCACATAAAAGTCCCGTGTGGTCGATGAATGAATTTGAGTGGAATAAACCTGTTGTCATGCACATGCTTATGTATACCGTTACTAATCCTTACATTTATTTGCAGAAAATTGGCGCTTTCAACAAACTTCAATTTTCTAGGGTCGATGATATCACAGTACACCCTGTTAGTGAATTCAGTCCCAACCCTTGGTAAGTCCAACAGAAAACTGGGATGGTTGTTTTCAAGCCCGATGACTATTTATGTAAGGTGTTGGTCAATGTATGTGCTACATGTTCTGTTGAATATCTGTTTGATCATAGTAAATACGTCCATATGTATTTTACAATAATGTGTTTGTGCATCCAGTTTTTGGCATCATTTTTTGTGCTTACTTTGCCATGTACGGACAACCTTTCTTTATTCCTGTTTCTTTTTTCAGATTCTTGCCACTTATAATCCATGGTATCCTTGTGCAAATACTTTTTATTGGATCCCTACACTACCATTAAGCTGGTTTCCTGTGTGTGTTTGTTTTTATGTGGACAAGTACACGGATAAAGAACCCAGTGCTTTGGATATGTTCAAGGAGACACACTTCAGCAATAAGAAGGGCTTCTCCCTACAACTACAAGTGCAGTATGCGACTGTAAGTAAAGCTTTAAAGTAGTCCCCACTAACTTGAACTTATACATTGTTGCATCTGATTAACATGTTTCTTCCCTACGGAATAGGCCGAAATGGAAAAACCGCTCTTTGAACCTTCAGCTGATGGA
The DNA here is from genome assembly GCA_947311845.1 of Poa pratensis. Lineage (NCBI taxonomy): Eukaryota > Viridiplantae > Streptophyta > Magnoliopsida > Poales > Poaceae > Poa > Poa pratensis. Next base: position 356,448 of record CAMZMU010000001.1, read on the forward strand.
GGACAATCTAATGAGGCACAAGTTGCATACGAGATCCTGTCGAATTGTACTTCAGAGTGTCAACCCTAGGTTTTTTTAGAATGCGGGGATCGAGCTCCAAACCTTACCACCAGAAGCCAGTGTCGCAGCAGTGGAACACGGGGTTCCCCTAGTGCTGCCAAAGTGGGTCCACCCCATGTGGGCCCAAGATGAAGACGGACAAGGCCAAGACCCAAGTCAAGTTGGCGGGTTCACCGTCAACCCCACGAAGGCCAAGCAAGACCTACATCGACAAAGGGCTCCGGTCCTGGGGGCCTGCCGGGTCCCCGAACCAAGCAGGAAGACAAGGAAGTCTCCGAGAGCCCGAGTTCCCGGCAGCAGGCCAGGCTCCCTCTCGGGTACCTCTTTGCACCACTCTGGATAAGCTCTCCACCTCATGCTAGAAGACCTCAGAAGACTTGGGAAGCAAGGCGATGGTGGCGCGGGCCGGAGACATAGCCCGTGGTGGTGTCAGCCACTATTAACCCCAAGGCGGATGCTCCCACCTAATCCAGAGGAGACGCTAGGCTGAGAAAGGCCACGTCTCCCATAAGCCAACCATGGAGGGTCCTTCCCGCCGAAGGTCCCTCGTGCTCCTCACGTGACCCTGTGGCAACCCCTTAGCCTATAAAAGGAGGACCAAGGCACGGAGGAGAGGGGAGGAACAAGTCGAACCAGAGCAAGACTAGACTAGGGCTGCAAGGGTAGAGGGGAAGGTGATCTCCTCCGGGTCAGGATCTGTCCTTCTTCTACCTCCAGCCAACACCCTTCCGGGTACCCCGTCCGGAAGGCTCCATTGTAAGCCACACTATGAAGAACCCATCAATCCAGACATGCAGGAGTAGGGCTTTTAGCCTCCGGGCGGCCTGAACCTGGGTAGCTCCTTGTGTTCCTTTGGTTGCATGCTTTGATCATGGAGAGGAGAGCTCGATCTAGACCTCGCTCAAGAAGACGATTCTCAGCCTCCTTCGCGCCACGTGCCGAACCTAAAAGGGGGTATCCTCTACTCCCGGTGTCCGTGCATCGAGACACGACAGCCAGCAAACTAGCTGCAAAATTCGAGAAAGAGAAGAGAGCAGATACAGAGCTTCTCGATGTTCTCAACATCTAGTGCCACCAAATGGATCAGATGGTCATCAAGGCATGACAAACAGAAGAGATGGATGTTGTAATAATTTCTAAGATGAGGGCGTTAACTCCATTCTAGAACCAATAAAGGTAGTCTTCCTAACCTAGATAACATGGTGAAGTAGCGGTGCGATGGTTCATGATGGACCGTTATTTTGTCGGTGTTATTGTGCAAATGAAACTCGACCATATGTTATTGAATATTGTGCTTATGGTACCTGTGGGACCGTAATGTAATGTATGCCTGTAATTATTTCTGTATTGTTTGCCAGCTGTGCTCTTTTGGTTGTAGGACGTATTGGGCCATGTTCGATTAATGGGCTAAATCACTATTACAATGTTCTGGGCCTTTAAGCTCGCTCAATAACGGGTCGTCGCCTCTATTGTTCCCTCCCTAATATGGGCTCAAATCCGCGTGGGACTAGGCCATAACGAAAGCTACGTAATCAGGCCTACCGGGCCATATTGCTAACAGGCCTCATTTAGGAACTGCCACGTGTCGCCGTATAATAGGTACACGCTGTACCTTACGATAACGCCACATGTCGTCCTTGGATTGGATTACTTGTCATGCCACTATTGGTCCACGTCGCGGCCTCCGGTTTGACCACGTGTCGTTGTATGAATGGACCACGTGGGCACAACTCGTCGCGTACATGGTAGGCCCAGTGGGCCGCCTCGTCCGGCTATATGGGCCAGCCTGTTTGATTTTCTGGACCGGGCTGTGTGTTTAGGTGGGCCCTGCAATGCATAGTGAAATGGGCCAAGCCTGCACAGCTAACAGGCCGACCTGATTCAGAGTAACGGGCTTAGCCTGTTATGGTTAATGGGTCGGCCGGCCCGTCAGAGCATTATGGCCCAGCCTTTTATGGATGACGTCACGCTAGACGACAAAGTTGACTTTACCCGACAGGCTCTGACAGGTCAATCATTGGTCTGACACAAAGTGTCGGTACTTTTCGGCATAGCGGTGACGATTTTTTCCGTCACGGTCAAAAGGGCCGGGCGGGCCTCGGTTGGGTCTGTCCGTCACGGATCCAAGACGGTTCGGGAAATCCGTCTCGGAGTTCATCTATGACGCACTTTTGACCACGATCGACAGATCCGTCGTAGATGATCATCTACGACGAATTTTTGACGTTCCGCCACGAACTCATTCCGTGGTAGAAGACCGGGATTCTTGTAGTGCCAGCAGCAGCACACAAGTTACCCCTGCCCCTGTGAAGAAATGAACCAGGCAAAATGCAGAGAATTACCCATGCAGAAGAAAAGAAGCTCAAGTCTCTGTCAGTAAATGTCTCCAAGGACCAAGCTGAAGAATTGCATTAGTGCTTTCAGAAGATGACCCTAGTGGAGATAAGAGCAAATTTGAACAAGTTTGAATGAGCTAAGAGGGAAGAGATCAACTTGGGGATGAAGAAAGCCTAAAAAGGCAAAAAGGCAAAAAAGGGGGAACACCCCATGTGCACAGAGAAGAGGGGAAGCTTCCCTCTCCACCAACTCGTGCCACCTCTCCACCACAAAAGGAAAAAGGTGTATAAAGCCACCACCTGCACCACAGAACACATCCATCCATCTGCCATTCCATCCACCACTCCACTTTCGGCCACCACACCTCTCCATCTTTCCACCAACCACCAAGAACAAGACCAAGAACAAGAACAGCAAGAACAAGATGAGCATGGAGACCAGGAGAAGAAGCCCAAGGCCATGGTGATCCGAAGCACATGATCTGCATCCACCCCTGTCTACTCCTCTGCTTCCTCTTCATGTGCATCTGACCCTGTCTTCCTCTCTGCTCCCTCTGCTTCGACAAGCTTCAGTGAGCAACAGCCAAGGATCCTTTCTCCAATTCTCTGTGTAAACTGAGTAGAAACTAGTAGATCATCCATCAGTGTGTAGAGCTTGTATGATTTGGCTTTGATAGTGAATTGAGTGACACAGTTCTCTGTTATAACTGAATTTTGCTTGATCTGTGCATGATTTGCTTGATCTGTGACATGTATGATTAATCTCTGCATGTTTGTGTGTTGCAATAATCTTCCCTAGCCTCCCTTTGCTTGGATCCTTGCAGTGTTCTTGCTTGACAACCAAGAACCTGTAAGTTACTTTCTCTGAAACTTTGTGCTGCTTAAACCATGTTAAAACCCTTCCTTTCTTCAGTAAACAACCAAACCATCGAATTTAGCCTAGCTTCTGGAAAAAAGAACTCAATTAGCTTGATCCCTGTGGAGAGATGACAAAAACCCCCTAATCCTACATTGATCAAATTGGCGCCGTTGCCGGGGATCAACTATTGATTGTTTTTTAGAGTACAGTAGACTAGGCTGTGTGTTTCTCTGAAAATTTTGCAACTGTTGAACTAGATGTTGTGTTCTGTGGCACTTTGTTCTTGAAATCCTGCAACTAGAACTGTTATTAGGGGATTTGGTTCACTAACCCTTGATAAAGTTCTTGTTTGTGCTTGTGTGTAGAGAAATCATGATCTCCTTTATGCAAACTGTGGAATTGGTGAATGCAGTCATCTGAAGATTCACCTCTAGCTCCTTTTGATCCAGAAATTGAGAGAACTTTCCTTGCTCTTAAGAGAAAAGTAGTCACAGCAACACCAGTGGAAGATTCAGAGGAATCAGAGTCAGTTAGCAGCATGGGTGACAAAAAGTTGAGAGATTTGTGGATCCCTAAGGATCAGGTTTCAAATGCAGATGTTGTTATGCTTGCCATCCAGGCAAACAACTGGGAAATCAAGCCAGCCTTGATAAACATGGTTCAGCACAACCCCTTCAAAGGTTCTGCTTTGGAGAGTCCTCATGAGCATATCAGAAATTTTCTTGAGTACTATAATCTCAAGCACAATGGTGTACCTCCTGAAGCAATCATAATGCAGTTGTTTCTTTTTTCTCCGTCAGGCCTTGCAAAGGTGTGGTTTCATGCATTGCCAACTCACTGCAGAGACACTTGGGAGCATTTGCTGCAAGCATTCTTTGAATGAAACTTTCCTCCCACCAAGGCAGCTGATTGCAGAGATAAAATCACAAGGTTTGTGCAGTATGAGGGTGAGAGTTTGTATGATGCTTGGCAGAGATACCAGGGCCTCATCAGAATGTGTCCTAATCATGGTCAGGAGTAGTGGTTAATTCTGCAGACATTCTATAAGGGTCTGACAGAGCAGACTAGATCATTTGTTGATTCAGCTGCTGGTGGAGGTATTATGAACAAGGCACTGGATGAAGCTACTGAGTTGATTGAGAGTATGGCAGCTCACAACTTCTCCTGGACCAATGAAAGAACAGTTCATCGTAACCATCAGTCAATGATTCAGTCAAGTGGCCCGAATGCTCTGGAAGCAAAGCTTGATAGCCTGACCAACCAGTTATCTCAGCTCATGCAGGAGAAGAACAGTAAGGCAATAGTGCCTGTTAACCAAGTCTCAGCTACTTGCTTGATTTGTGGAAATGAGGGTCATTCACCCCAAGAGTGTATTATGTTTGTACCAACTGGAAATCAATTGGCGGAAGTGAAGTACGCTCAAAATAAAGGGCCTTTCTCTCAGAGTCACTAGTAGGAAAAGGGCTATCTGTCGCGCACCAATTTTGCCTTTCTGTGGCACATGGCGGGTGTGCCACAGATTGTGGCAACCCGATCCAGATGATCGAGCTACCCATATACCAGTTCCAGAAACACTGGATATATGACAACTTGGTAAACAAAGACATAACCAAATAGATATATATGGCTCCGAGTTCGGATGGATACATGAATACAACACGGGGTGAGGCTCCAGCGCTCGCGCAACAGGCGCAGACAACAGTATGTACATTATTTATCCAACATCGAGCCTCTAGCGGAGATCGTAGCGGGTACGTAGGTAGTAGCGTGGCAACAGCGGGCCTTATTCCACGGGGTTATGCCTGGATACTGATTCCTAGTTCTCGTACAACGGGTACTCGGCGACGGGTGCAGCGGGGTCTGGCCACATGAAAAGCCAGGTAAGTACTTGGAGTACTCGCAAGACATTAGCCCAAAATCAAACAAGGTCTACCTATATGGCATGGCATAAGTTCGGAAAGTATCATGGCATGAGTTCGGGCATATAAGTGCGAGTCCAAGCTTAAAAGTTGGACATAACCTACCTACTTACCTTAGTGGGGATGTTTCGTGTTTCTAAAGTGAGATCACGTTTCTCACTTAACACATTTAACCACAACTAGGCTTTCAAGCCTCTAGCCAACTCTGGTTTTACCCTAGGCTTCCAAGCCTCTAGCCAACTCTGGCTAGGCTCTCAAGTTACCACATGATCATTGGGTCTCATATTAATTATTTCTCCATGTTTGACTGGACTGACTCATAGCGTGACTTGACCCAAACATCGTCCCATAACCTAGGGACAAGGCTAGATTCTAGTTTTACACTCTCGAGAGGTTGCAACTTTTATCCACACGCTGAAGTCTAGGCTTGTACCACCGGTACCGAAGTACTAGAACCGATCACGGCGACAGTACAAACCCACACTTCCACAACCGTCTATTCTACCCGGACACTCCCTGTGTAGCCACCGACACGTCCAAGGGACCAAGTCTTATGACGAAGTGAATCCGGCATGCCCCCAACAGATGAGCGACGCCTAGCTCCGGAACCTTCGCAAGACTAGCCCCGACCACAAAGGTAACCGACTAGACTTGCCAAATGGGTGGCGTCAAATGAGGCTTGATGCAATACTCGGCCATGGTCCGCCCATATGAACGACGCATGGTTGTGCTGGTTGTGCTTGGTGAGTGGCACTATGTGACACAATCTAGTCAAGGGAGGTGGTTATCTTTTTACTCAAGTTTTAATTCCTGTTATCCACATGAGCCAAGAAACACATGGCATTCACATAATATTCCAAGCAGCAATTAGATCATATTGACAAAAGAAAATAGCGTCAATCGGACGACTGTGGTGGAGCAACCTTTGACCAGCGCCATCTCGTTTGACTTATAGAAGGGAAGCAACGTCATCCAGACGACTGTGGTGAGCTACCTCCGACCAGCGCCATCTCGTTTGACAAAAAGAAAGCAACGTCATCCGGACGACTGTGGCGGAGCTACCTGTGACCAGCGCCATCTTGTTTGACAAAAAGGGGGTAGCACAGTTGCATCGTTCCTCCATTCCTTCGACGGTGGCGGTTCCTCCAGCCCATTGTCTCGAGAATGGGGAGTGATGCGCAAGTTACTGAGGATAAACAAATATATAGCAATGCGACAATATTCGATGCAATATGGCATGTGATATGCAACAGCAACCAATTTAAATAATCAAGAACTTTTCTAAAGTCTGACCAAGCTTGAGATCGGGTTAACGGCTTGCCTTCAGCAGTGGGGTATGGTTCGGGAACAACATCCACTTCGTCGGAGAGGTTTAAATCTATCAAAGGAATAAAAATATGCATCAAAACCCTTCCCAAGCCATTGAATAAATGACCAAGCAAATGAACTCCAAATAAATATCTTTTGGTTCCACTGGACAGGCATTTTCAAAACAAAGGCAACAAAAAAAGATTCATATTTTTCTGATCATTTTTGAGGGAGAAACAGCCCTCCAAAGTTGGGTTTGTTTTCTGCCTTTTTCAAATAGAAAAATAAAACAGAAAAACGGTTCGAGAAAGATTAAAAATCTGACCAGCGGGACCCACTGTCAGTGGCCCACTGTTCGAATCATTTTCTCGCGCGAAAACAGAAGACAAGGCGGCCGTCTCCGGCGAACTCACCGGCGGCGTTTTCTGGCGGCTACGGCTGCGGGGAGGCGAGGGAGAGGAAGCAGAGCGGCTCGGGGAGGGGTGGCGCAGCTCGTCCGCGTGCTCACTGACGACGGCGAGCTTGGGCGGCAGCTGAGCATCTTCTCCGGCGGCGGTGGCGTCGGGTCGATGATGATCTCGTTGATTCCGGCCACCAATCACCCCGGCGAGCATGGCAGAAGCATCGTGGTGATCAGGGGAAGCTCTGGGTGGGAGGAATCGACGGGGAAGGTGCTCTAGGTGAGGAAATCGAGCGGAGGTCAGTGCGGCTTGGGATGGTTCGATTCTGGCGAGGTGGTGCTCTATTGACCTCAATGTTGTGGTGGAGGATGATAGGGAGGGTGAGAGAGGTGTGCGATGCTTGGAGGGTGCTGGGGTGGCCTCTTATAGGCTCAAGAGGATGTGGCCATCTTCAATGGCGCGGCGAGGTGGCAGCGCGACGCTGCGGCCAATTCGTGCGGCGCGTCGCGAAGTAGCTGGCACAGAAGCGCACGAGGATAATCTCCGGCGCTCGGATAAGGCTCGGCGGCGGAGGAGTCACTGACCAAGGGGCCCGCGGCGGCGCTGTTCTGGACGGTGCGTCGCCTAGCGCCTCTGGCGTATGTGGAGGTGGTCGTGATGCGCTTCTCCGGCGTTGTGTGGGTGGTAGAAGGTAGAGAGAGTGAAGGGGAACTCACTGGGCATGGTTTGGAGGGGTGGGGAGCAGAACGGCGATGACCAGAAACGGGCGGCGCCGCCTGGCACAGCCATGCCCGTGGTGACCGCCGTTCTAGGCATGCCAGAAGCGGCATGTGGATGTTTCTCTCAGCTCCGAGCTCCAAATGGATGGGGTTTGCGTCACTGTGCGCCAAATTTGAAAACCTGCAACTTTGCTGAATAAAGTTTTTCCAAATTCGAAACTTGGTCTGTGTAGAAATTTCAAAAAACCATACTGGTTAAAAAAGGAAACTGTGGTTTTGGGAAGCAAATGATTTTTGGTTAGGCCAAAATTTTGTCCAAGGTGTAGACACTCCTTGTGCTTGCATCTAGGTCCTTGCCTCCCATTACAAAAATCATTTGACTAGTTTTCAAAATCATTTGAGTTAGAGGGCAGAAACTTGGTAGAAATAATATGGGGTAAATCCTCAATTGCAAATCAAATATTTTTGCATAATTAGGCTACATATTGCCTAGGGATCATTCCCTGAATTTTGGAGAATTTTTTAGAAGATATTTAATATACTTCCTTTGTAAAGCTCTAATAAAAGGATTTCGGTTTATAAGACAAAAGAAAATAATGGGAGAAGATTTTTGGGTAAAAGGTCAAGTAACAAGTGTACCAAGTGTGAGAGAATCCAAAACACAAGATCCCAGGCTTGGACAAGGATTTGTAAAAGATTGCAAATTGATAGGTTGTCAAATCAAGGAAAATTTAAATCCAAAGTCGATAACAATATTTTAAAAGGAACTTTTGAAGGGCCAAATTTCAGGATGTTACAGACCTTCCCCCCTTAAGATGAATCTCTTCCTCGAAATTCCTGTTGCTCGCTGAACAGATACGGATACTCGGTCCTTAGCAAATCCTCTCGTTCCCATGTAGCTTCATCCTCAGTGTGTCTATCCATTGTACCTTGTATAACTTTGTGACCTTGTTGCGGGTGCAGCGTTCTGACTCATCCAAGATTCTGACGGGGTGTTCCTCGTAAGTCAGTTCGCTGCTCAACTCCAATTCCCTAAAGTCAGCCTGTTTGGTTGGGGGTGAGATGCATTTCCTCAGCTGGGATACGTGGAAAACGTCGTGCACCCCAGCCAATTCTTCTGGTAGTTCTAGCTGGTAGGCTACCGACCCTTTTCTTGCCAGGATCTTGAAGGGTCCAATAAATCTCAGGGCCAGCTTTCCTTTCATGTGGAATCTTTCAGGCCCTTGAGGGGTGTTACCCGAAGATAGACATAGTCGTTTTCTTCGAAGTGTATCTGACGGTGTCGTCGGTCGTAATAACTCTTCTGGTGGGATTGAGCTGCCTTGAGCCGGTCTTGAATTAGATGTATTTGCTTTTCGGCTTCCAACAAAACATCGGGCCCAAAGATCTTGCTGTCTCCAGCTTCAGACCAGTTGAGTGGGGTCCGACACTTTCTCCCATACAGTGCTTCAAATGGGGACATTTTCAGGTTGCCTTGGTAGCTATTGTTGTATGAGAATTCCGCATAGGGTAAACTATCTTCCCAACCTGCTCCATAGGCGAGCACACACGAGCGGAGCATGTCTTCTAATATTTGATTGACTCGCTCTGTTTGGCCGTCCGTCTGTGGGTGATAGGCTGTACTGATTGATAGTTTTGTCCCCATGGCCTGATGCAGGCTTGTCCAAAATTTGGAGGTAAATTGTGTACCTCTATCTGACACAATGGTCTTCGGAACTCCATGGAGTTTGACAATCCTGTTCACATAGAGTTGTGCTAGCTGGTCCGAACGGTACGTTGTCTTGACGGGAATAAAGTGAGACACCTTCGTTAAACGGTCGATAATGACCCAGATAGAATCATTTCCTCGGTTGGACTTGGGAAGTCCGACAATGAAATCCATACTTATGTTGTCCCATTTCCACTCGGGCACTTTAAGGGGTTGGAGGAATCCCGCGGGTTTTTGGTGCTCGGCCTTCACTAGGTTGCATACGTTGCAGCACGCGACATAGTAGGCGATTTCTTTCTTCATACCGGCCCACCAGAATATTTGTTTCAAATCTTGGTACATCTTGGTACTTCCTGGGTGGATAGAATAGGCAGACTCGTGGGCTTCCCTGAGGATCTGCTGTTTTAGCGCGGCCTTGTCGGGTACACAAAGGCGGTTACCGTAGAGGAGCACTCCTTGACTGCCCAAGGAAAATTCCTTGGCCTTACCGAGTGGTATTTTGGTCTTGATTCCTTTTATGCCGGGGTCGTTGGCCTGCTCGGTTTTTATCTCTTCCTCTAGGTTTGGTTTCACCTCCAAGGTGCTCAAATAGGCCCTACTTCCCACGCACAAGTCCAGTTTTGCAAACTCTTCCTCTAAACGTGGCCGCATCTTTGGGGGCTTTCTGCTTAGGGCATCTGCTACCACGTTGGCCTTCCCTGGATGGTAATGAATTCCAAGGTCGTAGTCCTTGATTACCTCTAGCCACCTTCTTTGCCTCAGATTGAGGTCAGGCTGGGTGAAGATGTACTTCAAGCTTTTGTGATCCGTGTAGATCTCGCATCTTCGACCAATAAGGTGATGTCGGCAAGTCTTCAGGGCGAGTATGACGGCGGCCAATTCCAAGTCGTGTGTGGGGTAATTGAGCTCGTGGGTCTTGAGTTGCCTTGATACATATGCGATGACCTTCCCTTCTTGCATGAGTACAGCCCCTAGCCCATTCCTACATGCATCACAGTATACGGTAAAATCTTTGGCGTCATCCGGCAACACTAGTATTGGGGCTGTGGTTAACCGGGTCTTCAACTCGTTGAAGCTTTCTTCACAGTCGTCTGTCCAGGCATACTTGCGATTTTTCTTTAACAAGTCCGTCATGGGCTTGGCTATCTTGGAAAAGTTTTCAATGAATCTTCGGTTGTAACCAGCCAACCCTAGAAAGCTTCTGATTTCGGACACATTGGTGGGTGTTTTCCAGTTCAGCACATTAGAGATTTTGTTGGGGTTTACGGCCACACCGGCTCCAGACAATACATGTCCTAGGAATTCCACTTCTTTCAACCAGAACTGGCATTTGCGTTACTTGGCATAAAGTTGTTGCTCACGTAGTCTTTCGAGAACCAATCTGAGGTGTTCGGCGTGCTCCTCCTCATTTTTGGCATAGATGAGGATGTCATCGATAAATATCTTGTTCATCATGCCCATGAAGTAGGCAGGAGCATTTGTTAGGCCAAAGGACATAACAGTACACTCATACAGTCCATATCTGGTGGTAAAAACGGTCTTGGGGATATCACTTTTTCGAATCTTCAGCTGATAGTATCCCATGCAGAGATCAATCTTGGAGAACACTCGGGCACCACGGAGTTGGTCAAATAGATCATTGATTCTTGGGAGTGGGTACTTATTCTTGATGGTGACATCATTGAGAGCATGATAGTCAATGCATAATCGAAGTGTACCATCGCTCTTCTTTGCAAATAGGACTGGTGATCCCCAGGGTGAAATGCTCGGGTGAATGAACTTCTTCCGAATTAGTTCATCAAGCTGTTTCTTCAATTCCACCAGCTCGGGGCTTGTCATACGGTAATGTTTCTTGAATATTGGGTTTGTTCCAGGTACAACTTCAATGGAAAATTCAATATCACGGTCTAGGGGCATTCCGGGTAGTTCATCTTGGAACACATCTGGATATTCACTGACCACATACACTTGTCCTATCTCCGGGGCTTGGACAAGAAACATCTTCACATTTATCTGGTGGGGTTTATTTCGCAAGTAGGTGGTACGTATGCCTTCCGGGTTGGTGAGAGTAACTGCTCTAGTTGCACAGTCAATTTGGGATGCATGCTGGACCAGCCAATCCATACCCAGGATGGCGTCGAGGTCGGGCACATTGAGAGTGTTGAGCTGAGCTGGGAATTTTACTTGGTTGATGCTGATTGTCAGGTCTTGACAAATGGTGTTTGTTTTCATTTCTGAGGCAGGGGTTTGTATCACCAAAAGATGGCGCAAAGGGGAAACGGGAAAACGGTGTTTGGCAACAAAATCCTTCGAGACGAAAGAGTGGGAAGTTCCAGAATCGAATAACTGCGGACATGTGGTGGACATGGGCAACTTGAGGTGGCTTGATTGCACCAGCAGGTGGTTGTTGTTGGAGTTGTTGTTGTTGCCGTTGTGAAGGGGGCAATCCTTGATGTAGTGTCCTGTCTTGCCGCACTTGAAGCAGGAGTTCTCCCTCTTGCAGTCATCCACTAGGGGGCGCTTGTGGTAGAATCCTTCACGGGGATATCCCTCCTTCCAGGGTTGATTCCAAGTATTCTGTGGTGTTGAGGTTCGGTTGTTGGGCTGCCATGTATGTGGCTTTGAAGTAGCACCTTCATGCTGGTTCTTACATGGCTCGAACTTCAGCTTGTAGGAGTCATAAACTGTGCGGTGCTCCTTTTCTGAGATTAGTGCTGTGTTGATCATGGACTGGAAATCTGGAATCTGTAGAACACTGAGTTGAGTTTTTATAGTCTGATGCATCCCATGAAGGAACCTGTCTTTCTTCTTCTCCTCTGTGTTGGTGTCCTCGGGAGCATAGCGAGCAAGGTTGTTGAACTTGGTCAGATATTCACTGATGGATTTGCTGCCCTGAGTGAGTGCTAGAAACTCCTTCTGCTTCATCTTTATGAGACTAGAGGGAATGTAGGCCCTGCGGTAGGCTTCCTGAAATTATGTCCAAGTGACAGCGGGTCCATTGCCCCTTGTGTCCTTTTGATTGTCCCACCAAACGCCGGCAGGGCCCTCAAGGTAGTGGGTGGCGAAGGGCACCTTGTCCTGCTCGTCTATGCGAGCGAGCTCCAGTTTTTTTCCCATAGTACGGAGCCAATCGTCAGCCTCAAGCGGGTCGTCAGCAAATGAGAACTTTGGTGGTTGAGTACGGTGGAAGTCTTGCAGCTTCGAGCGGCCTGCGTGTGGGGCACCATGGGCTTGCATGTACGTGCCAAACTCTCTCATGATCTGAGTTAGGTGCTGGTTGTGACGTTCATCCATCTTCATCATGAACTGACTTGGGCTTGGTTCCTGAGCTGGTGGAGGAGGAGGTGGTTGCGGGGGCTCGGGATCCTCGCCCGCTTGCCGTGCGGAACAACGAACCGGGGTTCCTTGGCTGCCACTTGCACCGTTATTGGGCCTCATCCTGGATGGTTGAACGTGGTGACGCGTATCATGAGCATCCACATGGGGAAGTGTAACATCCAAGAAAAAACCAAATGGAAACACGGTTTGCAAAGACAACAAGCATGGTGATATACAATGGCTGGTTGAGTTACAAGATTCTAGTTACTTGCTACATTACATGAGATGCAAGATAAAGATACAAGCTACTTGGTACAAGATACATGATACAAGGTACATGATACAAGATGTAGGATACAACTCTACCACTACATTATTCGAGTGCGCGATACAGCGGGAAGGTATAATACACTAAGCGATGCAGTCTCTGAGCGTCTAGAACTCCATCTCGAGGGTGTTGATACGTCTCAAACGTATCTATAATTTTTGATGCTCCATGATGATATTATACCAATTGTTACATGTTTTGCATCCACTTTATCTCACTTTTATACATTTTTTGGGACTAACCTATTAACAAGATGCCACAGCGCCAGTTCCTGTTTTCTGCTGTTTTTGTATTCCAGAAAAGCTTGTAAGGAAATATTCTCGGAATTGGACGAAAATTTACGGAGGCACCTATTTTATCAGAATACACATGGAGTCCAGAGGGGAGACGAAGAGGAGCCAGGAGAGCCCCACACGCCCCTGGGCGCGGCCTAGGGGGGCCCGCGCCCTAGGTGCGTGTTGGCCCCTCGGGGCTCTCCAGCCGTCGCCCTTTCGCCTACTTATTCCCCCCGATGCGAAAACCCTAAACACATGAGTCATATTGCACGAAAAGTTCCAGAGGCGCCGCCGTCGTTAACCCTAGCTCAGGAGGGTCCAGAACCTCTTCCCGGCACTCTGCCGGAGAGGGGAATCATCACCAGAGGGCTCTACATCACCATGCCTACCTCCGGAGTGATGCGTGAGTAGTTCATCCTTGGACTACGGGTCCATAACAGTAGCTAGATGGTTGTCTCTCCACATTGTGCCATCATGTTTAGATCTTGTGAGCTGCCTAACATGATCAAGATCATCTTATTGTAATGCTACATGTTGTGTTTGCTGGGATCCGATGAATATTGAATACTATGATCAAGTTGATTATTAATCTATGATACATGTTATTTATGATCTTGCATGCTTTCCGTTACTAGTAGATGCTTTGGCCAAGTAGATGCTTGTAACTCCAAGAGGGAGTATTTATGCTAGATAGTGGGTTCAGTCTCCAGTAATCTGGGCGAGTGACAGCAACGCCTAAGATTGTGGATGTGATGTTGCTACTAGGGGTAACATAACAATGCTATGTCCACGGTCATATGTATTTGTTTACTTTACGCACATTGCTTAATGCGATTATCCGTTGCTTGCAACTTAATACCGACGGGGAACACGGATGTCAACATAAAGGTGGATTATTAGTCATAGATGCGGTTGGATAACGGTCTATGTATTTTGTCGTAATACCCAATTAAATATCATGGTAGCCATCTTGTCATATATGTATGCATTGACATGCGCTCAATATTTTATCAATTGCCCAGCTGTAATTTGTTTACCCAACATGTCGTTTATCTTTATGAAGAGACACCACTAGTGAACTGTGGACCCCGGTTCATTCTTTTACACTGATTAAACCACCAACTGCAAACAATTGTTCTCTTTTACTTTCCGCAATAAAATACTGTTTTCCACACCATACATTTAATCCTTTGTTTTCAGCAAGCCGGTGAGTTTGACAGCCTCATTGTTTCATTGGGGCAAAGTAGTTTGATTGTGTTGTGTGCAGGTTCCACGTCAGCGCCGGATTCCCTGGTGTTGCGCCGCATCATATTTCGCTGTTGACAACCTTCTGAAGTGCTACTGCTCCTACTGGTTCGATAACCTTGGTTTCATACTGAGGGAAAACTTGCTGTTGAGCTACATCATACCTTCCTCTTGGGGTGTCCCAACGGAAATATCAAGCAATTTTTCTGGCGCCGTTGCCGGGGACACAGCAGGCTTCTGCAAGGGGAGTTTCACGCTTCCAATCTTTTTACTTTGTTTTTGTCTTGCTTAGTTTATTTTATTTTATCTTGTTTGCTTTTAATTATCAAAAACACAAAAAAATTAGTTACTTGCATTTAGTTTATTTTCGGTTTTGTTTCCTGTTAATTATCATGTCTAGCCCTGTTCCTTATATCATGTCACCTGAGGAAGAAATTTTCACTTTCAAGCAAGGGAGTGAGGAGAGCTTTAAGGATGCTTGGTCTAGAATTTTCGAGTCCTATGGGAAAACCGAACCTAAAATGACCCTGAGCCTGCTCCTTAGAAGCTTTTATTTTGGTCTTGTTCTTTGCTATAGATATGCTTTAGACGCTGTAGTAGGAGGGGATTTCCTTCATCATGATGGGGATCAAGCTTTCAATGCAATTAAAAAATTAATTACTTCATCTACCTCCTCAGCTAGTAAAATAGATTCAGCTCTTGAGAACATATATGCAAGGATGAATACCCTTGAAACAGATATTTCTAGTTTAAAAGATGTTTACACTCAGACTTTAGAACGTTTTCAAAAACTGCCAGTAAGCTTTGAACCTTCGGGATGGATCCCCTCAGTAAAAGTTGCTATAAATGGTGAAACTTTTCATGCTCGCTGTGATATTATGTCTGAATTTTGTTTAATGCCCCTGCTTGTTTATGAATCTTTGAATCTTTGGGAACTTTCCAATGGCGGAGGCTGTACGACTTTGGCTGATAATACTATTAAATTAACCATGGGAATTGCTGAGGGGGTATTTACGAAGCTCTTGGGAATGACAGTATCCATTGATTATCATGTCATTGAATGTGCAGGAACGGGACGAATTACGCTTGGAAGATCACTGTTGAAACTTTTCGGAGCCACAATAGACATGGGTCAAGGAACTATGAAGTTTAGCTCCCAGCTGAGTTGCAATCTCGTATTTCCTAAGGATAAGAAAAAGGGTAAGAGATCTAAACGTAAAAATGTGGATGTTTCTACACTTGGTTATACTTGATGCATGCTTTGTGCCTAGCTAAAAGGCGTTAAAGAAAAGCGCTTATGGGAGGCAACCCATTATTTTTATTTCTGCAATTTTTTTTAATTGAGTCAAGGTGTTGTTTACTTCTGTAGCAACTCCTTTGTATCTTTACTTTTTCGCATTGTTGTGCCAAGAGTAGTCTCTAATGATAAGATGATGCTAAATTTTGATTGCTGCGCAAAACAGATTTCTGCTGTTCACTGTACGAAATTCCTAAAATCACCAGAAAGTGATTTAAATCTGAACAATTTTGTGCGTAATCTTTATGTATGTCGAATCTTTCGTTAGTTCAAAGTTTTTCGATCTGAGCGTCGTAAGTGCCTCGAAAAAATTCATCTTTGCGGACTGTTCTGTTTTAGACAGATTATGCCTTTTATTTTGTATTCTCTCTTTTACTAGTGTTGAGTGAAATTCTTTTTTGGGTGGAAGAGCTTCACATAACATCAGTGGCAGTAGTTAATGTTTAAAGTAACAAGTCATATTGCGTCTTTATAGAACATGTGAGTTTTTGATTATGCATTAACCCTCTAATGAGATTTGCTTTGAGTTTGGTGTGACGAAAGTTTTCAACGGTCAAGAGAGAAGGATGATATAATAGGATCAAGAAGAGTGACGAGCATAAGCTTGGGGAGGCTCCCATGGATCTTCCCAGCATATTTTAAGAAGACTCAAGCGTCTAAGCTTGGGGATGCCCAAGGCATCCCCTTCTTCATCGACAAAATTATCAGGTCATCTCTAGTGAAACTATATTTTTATTCTTTCACATCATATGTGCTGTTCTTGGAGCGTCTGTGTGCTTTTATTTTCAGTACTTTATTTTTATTTTCATTTTGTAATCAACTTGATTGGACCCTAGCATTCTTGATTGGGAGAGAGACACGCTCCGCTTTTTCATGAGAATACTTCTATTCTTCACTTATATTTGTTGAGTATTCATATCTAGCGTTGTTCAGCTTTTAGCTCTTGTTTTCATGTATCTCTTGTCAGAGCTATTAGTTCTTTTAAAGAAAGTACTCTCTTGCTTCACTTATACTTGTTTGGAGAGTTATTGAAATAAATTGATTGGTGTTTGGTTGGATCAGAAAATGTTGCATGTGGTAAATGGTATAATGGAAAAAGACTTGCATATTCTTGTAGATCTCTAATTTGGATAATTTGATACTTGTCAATTGTTTTGAGTTAACAAGTAGATCATGATTAAACTTTTGCATCATGTAGGTTAAGCCCATTAGTGAAGAACTACCTTAAAGCTTGTTGAAATTTGGTTTGCATGAGTGGTATCTCTAAGGTCCAGATATTTTCTAATAAAAGGGTTTGGTTAACAAGGAAGACGGTGTGAAGTCTTATAATGTTTGCAATATGTTGGTCATATAAAATTGGTGTACTGGTTGATATTCTTGTTTGCTTACATAACCTTGCTAGCCTAAACTCTGTACTGAGAGGGAATGCTTCTCGTGCATCCAAATCCTTGAGCCAAAATCCATGCCATTTGTGTCCACCATAACTACCTATATGTGGTATTTCTTTGCCACTCCAAGTATATTTTTCATGTGCTACCTTTAAATTATTCAAAACTGTTATTGTTCCTTTTTGTGTCAATGTTTACTAGCTCATGAGGAAGTAGTGGGTTATTCTTTATTCGACTTGTCAAACAGACTTTACCACCAGACTAGCGGCATATACATCCGCTTATCTATTAATTTTGCAAAAAGAGCTGGCAACGGGGCGCCCAGTCCCAATTAATTTCAAATTTAACCGCTTAATTCTCTTCACATTTTGTCAACTGATTACTCAGTGAAACATCTGCATGTGTAAACAAAAGAGAAAGAGGGATGATCTGCCTTGCTGGTAGAAATAACGTCCTTCATGGGAGCCGCTCTTAAAAGTCTGTTTGATAGGGAGAATATTGTTTTCATCCGCTACCATTCGTTGACAATTAACAAACACCTCTCAAAATTTAATTTTTGCTCTCTATATGATTTCAAAAACTAAAAAGCTCTAGCACATGATGTAATCCCTACTTCCCTATGCGAAGGGCCTTTCTTTTACTTTTATGTTGAGTCAGTTTTCCTATTCTTTCTATCTTCCACAAGCAAACACTAGTGTCAACTTTGTTACAACATTTGTTATGTGCTACATATTGGCCTTATTATATTGCTTTGTGTTGACAATATCCATGAGATAAATATGTTGAAAGTTGAAGCAAATGCTGAAACTTAAATCTTCCTTTGTGTTGATTAAATACCTTTTGTTAGAATCTATTGCTTTATGAGTTAACTCTTATGTGAACCTATGGATGCATTGTCTCCAAAGTATTATTCATGAAAAGTTTAGCTTGTGTGATTTAATTGTTTACTCATTATCTATTTGATAGCAAACTATAGACCATTGACTTGGATCACTTCATTCATTTACATGTGCCTTACAATATTATATGATCAATATTATGATGGTAGCATGTCACATCAAAAATTATATTGTTTTATCGTTTACCTACTCGAGGACGAGCAGGAACTAAGCTTGGGGATGTTGATACGTCTCAAACGTATCTATAATTATAGATGTTCCATGATGATATTATACCAATTGTTACATGTTTTGCATCCACTTTATGTCACTTTTATACATTTTTGGGACTAACCTATTAACAAGATGCCACAGTGTCAGTTCCTGTTTTCTGCTGTTTTTGTATTCCAGAAAAGCTAGTCAGGAAATATTCTCGGAATTGGACGAAAATTTACGGAGGCACCTATTTTATCAGAATACACATGGAGTCCAGAGGGGAGAAAGAGGAGCCAGGAGGGCCCCACACGCCCCCTGGGCGCGGCCAAGGGGGGGCCCACGCCCTAGGTGCGTGTTGGCCCCTCGGGGCTCTCCAGCCGCCGCCCTTTCGCCTACTTATTCCCCCGATGCGAAAACCCTAAACACCTGAGTCATATTCCATGAAAAGTTCCAGAGGCGCCGCCGTCATCAACCCTAGCTCGGGAGGGTCCAGAACCTCTTCCGGCACTCTGCCGGAGAGGGGAATCATCACCGGAGGGCTCTACATCACCATGCCTGCCTCCGGAGTGATGCGTGAGTAGTTCATCCTTGGACTACGGGTCCATAGCAGTAGCTAGATGGTTGTCTCTACACTTTGTGCCATCATGTTTAGATCTTGTGAGCTGCCTAACATGATCAAGATCATCTTATTGTAATGCTACATGTTGTGTTTGCTGGGATCCGATGAATATTGAATACTATGATCAAGTTGATTATTAATCTATGATACATGTTATTTATGATCTTGCATGCTTTCCGTTACTAGTAGATGCTTTGGCCAAGTAGATGCTTGTAACTACAAGAGGGAGTATTTATGCTAGATAGTGGGTTCAGTCTCCAGTAATCTGGGCGAGTGACAGCAACGCCTAAGGTTGTGATAAGGATCACACCGATGATCCTATGAGTTTTGCCCGATCTTTCACAGCGAGTAACCCGGATAGAAATCTCCCAATAACGATCGATGAACGTCACCTGAAGATGAAGAACGAATCCAGCAAGTAACGTGATGAAGATCACCACGCCTCAAACCTGAGCACGATAACACTTGATGAACACAAGCACCCTCGCAGCAATCTTTATTACAAACTGATAAACGGCATCGCCGTCCCCGGAGGGATGCTTCGCCAACGAGCTCAAAGTCTATGGACTGTTTTTAATCTAAACTCAAAGCTAACCCTAACCTAATGCGCCCAGCCCCTTATATGGAGGGAAAGGGGTGCGGCCGCACTGTAGCTACAGTACGCGCTACAGTACCGCCCACTAGTAGGCCACGCCCTAGTTGAGTTGGACAGGCCCATACTCAACTCTAATAATTATTTAAAACTAATTATTACAAATAGCAACACACGACGAATATAGCTAACTTGGTGGAGTCCTGAAATTGGGCTGCACCTCCCCCGTCGTGCCCATATCATCCTCCCCCCTTCAAGAAGCGTTGTCCCCAACGCGTGAGGGTCTGCTCGAAAGGGTGGCGTGATGTCAACAAAATCAGCACGCGTCTTCTCCATCTTCAAGTCTTGCTTGCCTTCCTCCCACTCCCCCGCTTGGCCTGCTCGACCTGATACAGTCTTGGACAGCTGCACCTCTTTTCTTCTCCACATGAGCTTGGACCTAGGCGCCACCATCTTCTTCTTTTCTACTCTTGCTGGAACCTCGTGTCGCTGAACATGAATCTGCTTTGCACAACCCTGCAAAAGATGAGTAATGCCTGGGCCACACAATTGACGAACATGTCCATCCTTGCCTTTGTGCACACGTACCGCTGCTCCAACAAAACGTTTCCGATGTGTTCTCACAAAACTGTGGCTGACTACCCGCGGCACCATATGCACCGGAACACGATCAGCACCACCGTCATCGGTCTGAACTCCCATGTCAACACGAACTGGAACACATGCTGCAATATCCTTCTCTCATCAATAAGAGGCTTGCCTTCAACCGGCTTGTCACCAACAAGAACAACTGGCTCGTCATCTACATGCACGGCTGAATCAGTTTCAGTATCAACGCTCG
Organism: Poa pratensis; assembly: GCA_947311845.1. Taxonomy (NCBI): domain Eukaryota; kingdom Viridiplantae; phylum Streptophyta; class Magnoliopsida; order Poales; family Poaceae; genus Poa; species Poa pratensis. The sequence goes on from CAMZMU010000001.1 coordinate 376,755, forward strand.
TTGCATCATGCTCCTCTTGCTGCAATTTAACTAGGCTTGGCTTTGGCTTAGCTTTATGCAACTTCTCCTTGCGAACCACCAGCACCACATCGGACTTGATTTGATCATCTCTCATAGGCTTCAAAGTCCGCTGTTTACCATCATGCACAAAAGAATATGTATTTGCTCTCCCAGCATGTAAAGCATTATGATCATACTGCCATGGACGACCAAGTAACAGCCCACATACCTCCAAGGGCAACACATCACATTCCACCTCATCAACATACTCACCAACTGAAAATGGCACACGCACCTTGTGAGTAATCTTCATCATACCACAGCTATTCACCCACTCAACATGCCTCGGTTCTGGAAGACGCCATGTGGATAACCCCAAAGCCTCCACAACCGCCTTGCTAATGCCATTACAGTAACTACCACTATCAATCATCATCTTGCATGCTTTGCCTTTGATCATGCACTGCGCCTGAAATAAATTCCATCGCTGGCCTCTATCCACTGTCATGCAAGTATCATCATGTACTCTCTTGAGTTGCATATTCAGCCCACTCAATGGTACAACACCCTCCACGACATCTGGAACAACATCAGCCTTGACAACATCAACTGCTGACACTTCAGAAATCGTGGCTGCCACCTTGGGAACTGTCGGCAATGGAACAACTGTCAACTTCTCATGAGTAGTCACAGCTATCGCAACCTTTGGTATAGGAGCTATGCTCTTGCCACATCCTCTATCTCATTCACAACCTTGGACGGCTTCTCACTTGCCCCCATAGACGGTATCATGAAACCATCACGAAGAAAAGTTGTGAAGTCCTCCCAAGTACAAGAAAATTCACCTCTTTCAACCGCATCACACCACCAATTGTTCAACTCGTCGTCCACACGCCGTTGAGCAAGGATATATGCATAATACCCACTGAACTTGGCATTGTATTTGCGACATCGATTGAAACCCAATCTCATGTTCCTTTCCCAATCTTGGTACTCCTCAACTGTTGCAAGACTGTGTAGGTACCAACTAAGCTCATATGCCGAACGTTCTACTCCATTCATGATGTCAAGATAGTCATTGAAAACAGCACTGGACTTCTTGCCACGAAAACACCGCTCGCCCAAAACATCTCCTGGAAACACATCCATCTCTGCAGTTTTCTGAATATTGTGTAATTCACGTACTGCTACAGTAACAGCAAAATATGTAGGAGATTATCCTTCTCTTTCAGCCACAATATGCTACAGTAACAGCGTATCTCTGCAGCTTTTACTGTAGCACTTCTCTTTCAGCCACAATATGTCGCACCGCGGAGCCAAATTTTCAGGAAAAACAATGCCTCGCGATGGGAAGTTCCCTGACAGGAAAAACAAACAAGCCAATGTGCTGCTCCTGGACTCCTGCCAAGAACGATCCCACCAAAATCCGGAGGAGATTATCCTTGCTGTTGCTGCCCACAAACCAAGCGATCGAAGGGAGTCCACGAACAATACGATCTGATAGATACGCAGCTCTCGTAGCAGTCCGATCCCTAGCAGACACGACTCCCGTAAGTCTGTCCCAAGCAGAACACAACTCGCGCTAATCTGCTGCCTCCGATGGAAAACAACCGATCCTCTTTCCTTTCCTCTGCTGATCGAATCAATTCCAGCCCAATGAGATCCGAATTTCCTTTTTTTTTTTTTTCTTCTCCTGGCCCGCAAGAAAAACTCACGTACCAACAAAAACAGCACTTGCCAAAACAGATACCGATCAGATCTGTACGTAACGAAATTAATTACTCTTTCCTTTTTGGCTTGTACGCTACCCAAGCCTGATATGCAATCTGCACTTTCCTTCTTTTTCTTTTCCGTTGCCCAAACTCCACGCAGGAATTAAGCAAACCGAGCTGCACACGAAGTCCACGAACGTCACGGTCTCCTTCCTTTCTTCACTCGATCTGCTGATCACGTCCAGAAATCCCAAGTCAACTAGGACCGATCCGATCTGTACGATCGTAGCAACTCCTCCTCTATAGCAGTCTGATCCCAATCAAACCACAAAGCAACAACTCGCCGTGATCAACCCAGAAATCTGATACCACATGATAAGGATCACACCGATGATCCTATGAGTTTTGCCCGATCTTTCACAGCGAGTAACCCGGATAGAAATCTCCCAATAACGATCGATGAACGTCACCTGAAGATGAAGAACGAATCCAGCAAGTAACGTGATGAAGATCACCACGCCTCAAACCTGAGCACGATAACACTTGATGAACACAAGCACCCTCGCAGCAATCTTTATTACAAACTGATAAACGGCATCGCCGTCCCCGGAGGGATGCTTCGCCAACGAGCTCAAAGTCTATGGACTGTTTTTAATCTAAACTCAAAGCTAACCCTAACCTAATGCGCCCAGCCCCTTATATGGAGGGAAAGGGGTGCGGCCGCACTGTAGCTACAGTACGCGCTACAGTACCGCCCACTAGTAGGCCACGCCCTAGTTGAGTTGGACAGGCCCATACTCAACTCTAATAATTATTTAAAACTAATTATTACAAATAGCAACACACGACGAATATAGCTAACTTGGTGGAGTCCTGAAATTGGGCTGCACCTCCCCCGTCGTGCCCATATCAGGTTGTGGATGTGCTGTTGCTACTAGGGGTAACATAACAATGCTATGTCCACGGGATATGTATTTGTCTACTTTACGCACATTGCTTAATGCGATTTTCCGTTGCTTGCAACTTAATACCGACGGGGAACACGGATGTCAACCTGAAGGTGGATTATTAGTCATAGATGCGGTTGGATAACGGTCTATGTATTTTGTCGTAATGCCCAACTAAATATCATGGTAGCCATCTTGTCATATATGTATGCATTAACATGCGCTCAATATTTTATCAATTGCCCAGCTGTAATTTGTTTACCCAACATGTCGTTTATCTTTATGGAGAGACACCACTAGTGAACTGTGAACCCCGGTCCATTCTTTTACAATGATTAAACCACCAAATGCAAACAATTGTTCTCTTTTACTTTCTGCAATAAAATACTGTTTTCCACACCATACGTTTAATCCTTTGTTTTCAGCAAACCGTGAGATTGACAACCTCACTGTTTCGTTGGGGCAAAGTAGTTTGATTGTGTTGTGTGCAGGTTCCACGTCAGCGCCGGATTCCCTGGTGTTGCGCCGCATCATATTTCGCCGTTGACAACCTTCTGAAGTGCTACTGCTCCTACTGGTTTGATAACCTTGGTTTCATACTTAGGGAAAACTTGCTGCTGAGCTACATCATACCTTCCTCTTGGGGTGTCCCAACGGAAATATCAGGTGTCGCTGGCGGGATGGTGTCGATGCCCTCCCCCGTGGGGCTGTAGTCGGGTGAAGCGCGGTCGTCTCGGGAATCTCCGGAGTAAGAGGGCGGGTCGGCACAGACGGGACGACGCTGAGACCGTACAGGGGTGAAGCGTGAGTAGTAGTGAGCGGCGCTGCTACGAGTGCGGGAAGGTGGCGACGGAGCGTGGGGTGCGGAAAAGCGGGCGATCCCCATCCTGATCTGCTCGAGGGAGCTACGGGTAAAGGTGGGGAGCCGAGGTGGGAGGCGAGAAGTACCAGCTCCAGACGCCCGCATCATCTCGGCCATGGCCACGTCGGCGCGAAGTGAGGCAAACTGGAGGAGGGTGATGTGGAGATACTGGTGGAGAAGTGATGAGGTTAGGACCTCAAGGGTTGCCCGATCTTCACGGATTGACGGCGGATTGGGGCGAACTCACGCAAGAACACACGAAGAACACGAAGAACGCCAAGAACACAAACACGATACAAGAACCGTTTCCCTTACCGGTCGGTCCAACCGGCCAAATAGAATCCACACGAGGGTGGGAGATCGGCAAGTAGATACAAGAAGGGATCTTGGATGGTTGTTTCTCCAACGGTCAACCGAACCGATCCAATAAAGTCACCCTAATATGAAAGATTGGCAAGTAGTCAAACTACAAGTAGAGGTCTTGAATCAAGAGGGATCTTCTCCACATGAGGAGGCCTTGAATCCACAAGGGGATCTTCTCCACAAGGGGAGGCAACACCACAAGGGGTGGGTAAGGAGCCTATGCTCAACTCTCTCTCATCATAGACTCTCCTTCCTCTAGGAGGTGGGGAACTCCAATATATAGTATTTACTAAAGGGGGTAGGTGGGGAGAGGATAAGGGGCTCCAACCCGTGATGGTTCCGTAGCAGCGGTAGTACCGCTGTGTATCCAGCGGTAGTACCGCTCTTGGCTTCCGAAGACGTTTTATGCGGCAGTGGCAGCGGCACACCGGCCTGGTGGCGGTAGTACCGCTCCTGGTACCCGAAGCTCTTTTATGCGGAAGTGGCAGCGGCTGTACCGCTGGTGCGCACCTGGCATCGTTATGGGGCCGTGGCAGTAGTACCGCTGGTTAACCGGCAGTAGTACCGCTGCTTCCTGGTTCTTCTTCCTTCTCCTTCTCCAAGCCACCGTCTTGTCGGGCTCCATTCCTCTTGCGCCTTGGCCATCTTCCCATAGAATGGTACCCATGGTGACACACCTAGTAGTGTAAAGGGAAGGATGGTCAAGTAGTATACGATTCAAAAGGGTCGGAAATGAGTACTCGAAGAGGAATGAGTTCACCTTTAGTGTCCATGGTGACTTGTGATGTGTTGGAGCGCTTGACATGGTGATGGACGTGGGTTGCACTACATCATCTCCCCCCGCTTCAAAAAGAGTCATCCTCGACTCTTGCTCGTCATCACCATGCAAAGGAGGTAGATGTGTTATCGAAGAATGTGAATTCACCATGCCTACAAACACCAAAGACCAAGCAACCCATGTATGTTCAAGAAAGAAGAGCATATCAACAATGACATGTCCATTCTTTTTCATAGCACCGTTAGCACAACACAAGAATATGAAAAGGTAGTGCAAGTGCAAGGTCAAAGTGTACACAATCCAATGGAACCTCTCTAAAATGTGGTAAACAAAAAACTCCATAGAAATATGTGGATGCCATCTAGGTATCACACTTTGAACCATATTATCGTTATTGCTCTCAAGACATCGGAAAGAGAAATTTGTCAACATCCTTGAGGCAATAAGAGGAGAACTTGGCAAAAATGCACAATGAAGAATATCCAAAATACCATCATGGTGGCAAACAAAGCACATGAAAGAGCAATTTTTCAACATATTTGTTGCAACACCCAATTGGTAGAAACCAATAAGTTCATGACAAGACATGCACAAAATGTCATTATGGTTGCCAACAAGCCATTGGAAAGAACAAGTGTTCATCATATTTGTGGCAACACATAAGTCATCCATGTGAAAGATCAAGGAAACATTCTTGTCATAGGGGAGACCAAAAGAACCATCATGATTGCAAACAAACCATAAGCAAGAGAAATTATTCAACTTGTTTGATGCAAAACATGGGCAAAGAATTAGAGTTTGATTCAAACCACAACTCACATGTATGCTCTCAAGAGCTCTTGTTGTCAATTCATGCTCAATTGAGGTTGACATTATCATGCGATTACCGGCACACACGACACCATATGAAGAAGTTATGTGCACGGTATTTGAACACATCATCCATCATGAAGTGTCTCTTCATTTGCTCATCACCAAACACACCAAAGTCAATTGAATATGACATATGTGGGAGGTCACTATGCAAAGTGAACGATGGAACAAGGTCCATAAGAGCAAACGAAAAATCTCCAAAAAGTGAGAAAGCTATGGGGGCAATCTCATTATCAAGCATTTCAACATTATTGCAAACAACACATGTGAAAGAGAAATTGTTCAACATGTTGCATGCCACAATGGGAGAAAAATGGAAACATTCGTAACAAGGCATGCTCATGGCGAAATCATCCCAAAGAGGTAATTCCACATGATCAACATTGGTTTCAAACAAGGTATCACAAGTGAATAAGAACGAATCATATGATGTGTCAATCAAATCATCCATAGCATGCAAGCAATCATATTTCATCATGTCCACTAGTGGGATCATGGTCATATCAACACCCATACCTTGGTATTCCCGCTCATGTGAATTAGGTGTTGAAGTGGAAGGGGCTTCCATGTAGCCGACTTGTCCATCTTGAAGTAGACATGGGGTGGCATCATCCTCATCCTCCATGTACATCTTCTCCATTTGAGGCATCATCAAGTCGAGGAGTGGCGTCTCATCCTCCATGGAACCTAGCACACCATGAGAAAACACACTAGAGGTAGACGTTAAGTTGTTAGAAATCGAAATGGCCTCACAAGACCTATCAACTAGCTCTGTCAACTCAAGTGGTGTATCACTCATTCCCTCAAAGTGAAAGCACTCAAACTCACATATGGTGGAGGCACTCAACTCACTCTCACTCTCACTCTCACTCAAGTGGGCTAAGTGGCTCTCATGCTCACATGGGATTGGTACCATTGCATCATTCAAGCACATGAGGGTAGGCTCAATGTTCTCAACTCCAAACGCCTCCAAGGTTGAAGGGAAACTCCCATGCTCAACCCCCTCAACCATCTCGCCTCCAAAGGTCAATGACATAGAGTAGGCATCACCACTCGACTCCACTGCGGAAGGGAAAATCCCATGCTCCGCTTCATCACTTGACTCATGGTCAAAGGTGATAGCATCATCCATGCTCGCCTCCGTGGTCGAAGGGAAAATCCCATGCTCGACCGTCTTCTCACCATCTTGGTCACCAACTTTGCACTCCCACATCATGTGACCTCCTCGATTGCATATTGGGCACAAAAGATTGGGACATTCTCGTGGATCATGGTCTTGGCCTTAGCAATTGTCGCATATGAGGTCTTCATCTTCCCATATAGGGGCCAATGTGGTGGTGGCATTTGGTGTAGATTCCATATGAAGAGAAGTGCTTGAGAAAGGCGCCAAAGGGGTAGTGGCCTCACGTTTGTGACCATGTTTCTTCCGGCGTCGACGTATGAATTTCTCCAAGAAGTTGTCGATGTCGGCCATGATCTCATCAACATAAGAATCATCGAAGATGAACTTTGGAGTTCTTGTTGTCGCACTTGAAGTGGTAGCACAAGGGGACACCATAGGATGCGCCTTTGTCGCTATCTCCTTCTCATGTCGCCGTTGGCGTTCTTGAGTTGTGGGGTGTCACCGGAAGTCATTTGGATGCTTCTCCTCATGTTGACGTCGGCGTGCTTGTTGCCTTGGCGACCTTTCCTTGGAGCTTCCACTAGAGTTTGGTGACATGTTCCGATGCTTGGTGAGTGTGTCGATGTCGGCTTCAAGCTTATCCATGTCAAGAGCCTTCTTGGCATCATTCTTGTGGCGCTTTCTTGAGCGTGATGAAGAATGTAGATGCTTGGCAAGCTTGTCGATGGCGTCCGTGAAGTTCTTGGACGCTCGATTGGTGTCGCCGAACTTGTCCAAGGGTGCATCAATCTTGTTCACGTGGTCATCTCTCATTTTGGCATCTTTTTTGTGTCGCCATGATGAGCTAGACGGGCCTTGGCTTGGGGTAGCCTTGTCGATGCACTTCTTGGGGCGCCGTCTTTGGGTTGATGTAGAGTGTCAAAGCTTGTTGCTCTTGGCGATCTCCTTCTCATGGCGCCTTCTTGAAGTTGACGGAGAATGTCAAAGCTTGGCACTCGTGGCAATGTCCTTCTCATGGCGCCTTCTTGAAGAAGATGGAGCTCCATAGGACGAATGCATGGTGGTCTTGTCGAAGCACCGTCTTGAGCTTGAACCATAATAGGTTTTGCCATGACGATTGGTGGTGCCGCTCTGGAACATGGTGGTGATGGGGTTCTTCTCCTCTTGCATGTTGTCGAAGTCGTCACACATGCTACAAGAGTAGTAGTCGTAGACGTTCTCCACCATGTCATCAGAGTCGTAGTCGTAGTAGTGGAGCTCCACCATGTTGTTGTAGGCGAAGTCAGTACCATATGATGAGGCATGTGATGGAATTTGCGCCTCATTGTAGTTGGAGCTTGTGTAGTCGGAGTCGTGGTACTCGATTCGTGTGTACTTGGAGTCGATATCATACGATGAAGGTTGCTTGAAGTCGTGGTACCGCTCCAAGTCATCGATGCTTGAGTAGTCGGAGTCGTAGTCGGAGTAGTTGTAGTGGAATTCTTGGTGATGCTCCATCATGTCATGGGGGTCATTGTCGGTGTAGTAGTAGTCCCCATGTCCTCAAAGCATGAGGCATCATAGTCCATGTGATTCATCATGTACTCATTCTCATCTTGGCCTCCATAGTGGCATTCACTCTCCCTAGACATGTTAACTCACAAGACAAGTGTATATATGTGGAGTGGAAGGAAACTAAAGCACAACCTCTCACATTTGTAGATAGTATTGGACGTCGTGGACAACCAAGGGAACGATCACAAAGTAAAGTGCTTGTGTTCAAGTATCCAAAGCAAACTCCAAAACACACGCGGCTTAAATGTGTATAGGGAGGTATGGTAGGTGGAAAGCAAATTGAACCAACTGGAAACCAAGATATTGTTAAAGCAAGTAGAGAACCACGATTATCACAAAGCAAAAGCAACTCAATCTCAAAGATAGGAATGTAGCTCAAGAAACACACGCACGGAAAGATAAATGGGACTCATGCAACCAAGAAGTGAGCTAAAGAACCATATGATCCTAGCGAAGACTATAAGCTCATGTTGCATAAGTACAAGAAGAGCCACTAGCTCGATTGCTATTTATTTGGTGGGCTACAAGATTTGCACCAAAAGCACCACCTACAAGATGTTCATCGAGCTTGCGCGCTTCCTACAAGAGATATGGCAAGTGGTGGTTTCTTCTTTTCTTTTCTTGCTCTTTTTGCTTCTTATTCTTTTGCACACCCACTTCTTTTGATGCCAACACAAGATATATATCAACTAGCGCATGCAAGGTTGCTCGGAAACTACACGGTGCAAAAGTGCAAAGCCCAAGCAATCATCAAGAGCTAGCCTCAATAGGACATGGTAATCGCAAAGATATAGTGTGGCTCATAAAGGAATGGCAAGGGGTAAAGATTCGAGAAGTTATACCTTTTGTCGACGATCTTCACCCTTTGTTGTAGAAGATTCATGCTTACCCACCGATTTTGGTGGTGGTAGATGATGGATCAACCGCAATGGTGACGTAGAGCTTGTCCGTAGCTTTGAAACGAGCCAAAGAACACCAAAAACGGAGTCCGGAATCAAAAGATATGGCCAAAACCGTTTTTCAGAAATTTCAGTTTTTGCAAGGGCGGTAGTACCGCTAGGAGGGGCGGTAGTACCGCTAGGCACCCGAGACCTGTTTTATGCGGTACTGGGGTCAGTAGTACCGGTCCGGGCGGTAGTACCGCTGTCCGAGGGGCAGTAGTACCGCTGCGGGGCGTAGTTCTTGCCCGAGAACGCGAAAATTCGCGATTTTTGCGAAAAAACGACCCGAAAATGGCCAAATCGGAGGGGAAAACAATGGAATTAGGCTATGGGAACGCAAAGGAAGGTAGATCAACAAGTTTAGCAATAGATATATGGATCAAAACCAACCAAAACGCACCACAAAATCAAAGAAAAATTTGGGGAATTTGTGGCGGAAACACAAGTCAAATCCGTGGCAACCTTTGCTCTGATACCATATGATGAGGTTAGGACCTCAAGGGGTGCCCGATCTTCACGGATTGACGGCGGATTGGGGCGAACTCACATAAGAACACACGAAGAACACGAAGAACGCCAAGAAGACAAGAACACAAACACGATACAAAACCGTTTCCCTTACCGGTCGGTCCAACCGGCCCAATAGAATCCACACGAGGGTGGGAGATCGGCAAGTAGATACAAGAAGGGATCTTGGATGGTTGTTTCTCCAACGGTCAACCGAACCGATCCAATAAAGTCACCCTAAGATGAAAGATTAGCAAGTAGTCAAACTACAAGTAGAGGTCTTGAATCCACAAGAGGTATCTTCTCCACATGAGGAGGCCTTGAATCCACAAGGGGAGGCAACACCACAAGGGGTGGGTAAGGAGCCTATGCTCAACTCTCTCTCTCATCATATACTCTCCTTCCTCTAGGAGGTGGGGAACTCCTATATATAGT